>OZ012739.1:319364969-319432152 GCA_963859935.3 Lathyrus sativus
TTTTCTTCATTTAATGCTTGTTAAAACGTGCAATTTCTGACTGTTGACATGCCTAAGTGTTACTATAAATACTTGACTTGTATTCACTTTCACACTTTTCACACTCTTAGAAATTACATGCATTTTCATCTCCTCTTTTCTCTGCATAAAAACCCTATACCTAAGCGTTTGACAAAGCATTCTTCAATGGCAACTTCATCATCAACAGCTGCTCAATTCCAATCTTCTATGGCTGCTGTAACTTCAGAAAAACATGGGTGTTGCTCCCTTATTCTCCTCCCAAAAGAACTCTTCTAACACCTGTTGATAAGCTGAAGTTCTATGTGAATCCATGGTAGAGTTTGACTCTCTTGCAGAAAATGGGTTTGAGTTTCGTTCCATCATTGGAGCTCAAGGATGGGTTAAGTATTTTGATAGGCTCTTTGGACCAGTTTACCCCCTCCTTGTGAAAGAATTCTGGATTCATGCATCAGTTTACCCCAAATTCATCTTATCTTCTGTGCTGGGAAAAGAAATTATTATCACAGAAGATCTGATAAGAAAATTAATAGGATATGAAGAAACAGATGGTGTTTCCTACTTGCCAGCTGGGCGTGTGGACATGGATGAGGTATATGAAGAAGTAATGACTGCTGGTCAAGCTTCTAACAAATTCAAAGATCTAAAGCCTGATTACAAGATCTGGGCCAAGATCTTCATGGGATGCATCCACCACAGGAAGTCAACCAATTCTCCAGACTATGTCAATAATGAACAGCTCTATTTCATGTATTGCCTTAGTCAGAGCACCAAGGTAGATCTTCCATACATTCTGTTTATGCATCTGTGGAACCATATCAATGCATCTAGAGAATATGTGAAAGAGAAAGGACAGAAGATCAGAACTTGGATCCCCTTTGGAAGGTTGATCTCAGATCTTCTTACTGAGAATGGTTTGGTAAGTGCTCTGTACGCTGCTGGAGTTACAGAGGAATTAGAATTTATAATGGGAAAGCCTCTGAATGCTAAAAGTCTTTAGAGACTCAAAATTGTTGATGAACTCACAACAGCTCCCAAGAAGCTGAATATGTCATAATTGAATAAGAGGGTTCCTGTAGATGACTTTCCTTTATTCTTTGCTAAAGAGCCCATACATATAGTGGTTATGTATATTGATGACTGCAAGAAGGAAGGAAAACCTGTTCCTGCTAATGTGATTCAGCTAGCTAGACAACCACTACCAGATGCAGGAGAAGAAGAAGCACAACTCTAGAGGAAAAGAACTCAGCCTGTAGAAGAATCTGAACCTGCTCAGAAGAAGGTCAAGATTGCTGAGAAGCCCAAGAAGCTCTTGAAGAGAAAAGAATCTGAAGAAGCTGCTTCTGTACCTACCAAGAGAATCAAAATAAAAGGTACTAAATCTTCTGTATCTTCTGCAAAACTTGTTATTAATGATTCTAATGTTAAGTCTGTTCCAAAACCACCTTCTACACAAACCACTTCTGTTACTGCTCCCAGCTCCATTTTTCCACAAAAAACAATCACCTATTCCAACTCAAACTACAACACAAACAATTCCAACACCAACAGTTTATGTACCAAAATCTTCTCAACCTAAAATTCATATCAAACAGTTTGTTCCACGAACACAACCATCTGAACAACAACCATCAGAACAACTACCACAACAATCTGTTCAACAACAACCATCAGAACAACTACCACAACAATCTGTTCAACAACAATCATCTGAACTACCAGAAAAAACAAAAAGAATCTCAACTAGAAAAAGCCTCTGATAATCCACCATCAAATAATCCACCTTCTGAAACCCATTGCACCTGTTACTTCTGAACCTACAAAAGTAACTTCTGCTCTAGTTTCATCAAAACCAATAACTATTCCTTCTGATTCACCCATCTCAGAACAACCATCCAAACCATCTGAAATTCCTTCAGAACCTACCAATACTTCTGAACCTCACATCCTTGAGACAGAAGTTCTTGATGTCACACCACTAAAAACGGTGTTTCAAGTATCTTCTACCTCTTGTACACCAACCACATCCTCTAACTCCTCAGAATCAGAAATCCACCCAGATTTTTCTAATCTCTCCATCTGACAAATACTCTGAGATAAACCAACCTGAACCTACCATACCTTCTAAAACTCCCATTCCAGATCCTATTCCTCCATCTGCACCATCATCTGAGATATTAATCCCCAATTCCAATCCAACATCTTCTATATCTTGTGCCCAAGTTTCTTCTCTTTTTTCATAATCTGTCTTATGGTTTCAAACTGAAAGATTTTTATGACAGAGTTGAACCTTCTGAACCCATCAACCCTCTGAAACCAAAATCCACAATGATCCTTCCATCTGTGATTCTTGATTACTTAAAATCTATGTCAGATGTAGAACCTTTAGCAACCATATCATACTCTGCAAAATCTGATAAAGCTGTTGTTTCAGCTCTGCAAATTGCATCTGATAACACTGTTGCATCTGTTGAACCACCAAAATCTGCTTTCAAACCTTACTCAAATGCACCTTTTGATGTAGTCACCCCTCACAGAAGAGCAAAACCTCATTTGCTAAATGCTTTACTCAGATCAAAAGAAAAAGCTTCTGAGATTACCCTTCATTCCATATTATCCTCCTCCTCTGATTTCCATCCAAAAATCATTTTTTTCCACCAACTCCCCAACCTAAAACTTGGGTAACCTTGTTACGTCCAAAGCACAGACTTAATGTTGATCATTTATTTCAAACTTTTTTGCAAGAAATACAGATGTATTTAGGTACTGTTCAGAAGAAATGCTCAGCAACAATGGATGCCAAAGAATCTGACATCATCTGGAATGGATTCATCAACAGATTCAACACTGTTGCTTCAAATCTGAAGAACGTCTGTTCTGATGATGCAAAGCTCAGATTTGCTGAGGCTGCAAGAGCTATATTCTGGACTATCAACAAAACTGAACCTCTGCTTCATTTAGATGCGCCTCCACCATCAACAGAATCTACTGATAATGCATTGGCTATGACTCTGGTATACCCTTCTCCAGGATCTACAGAACCAATGGAAATTGACTCTGTTCAGGCTACAGAACCTCCTCATAATTCTTCATCTGAGATAAAGAAAGAACATCCAGATTTTGAAGATAAGATTGCTGCTCTGGAAGCTGGACAGTCAGAGATCAAATCCTGGATGGCTAAGCAGGATAAGAAGTCTAAGGATATGACAGAATGGATGTCAAAGCAAGATGAAAAGAATGAAACTATGACTAAGTGGATGTCCAAGCAAGAGCAATCATCCTCTGAGATTACAGATCTATTGAAGATGCTTTTGTCAAAACACTCTTAGATTTTTTTTCATTCTAATGTTTTTTGCATCTGTTGTTTGCATCTGTACTTTATTGCTATATCTTCTGATGTTTGCCTATGTACTCTTGATCTGATCTTTTGAATGAATCAAAGTTTTCTCCATTGAATTATCTTATTTACTGTTTCCTTTTTATTTGTCTTTTTAAAAGTTTTTTACTTTTTTGCTTATGACAAAAAAGGGGGAGAAAATATAGATCTGAACTGTTTAATATAACTTCACCAGAATGAATCTTCAGACATATCTATTCTATCTAACATTTAAACTGACTATTTCAGAACATTTGATAAGTACATTCTATAAAAGAAACTCTGAGTCTCTCAGATCATTTGTCTATTTATCAAACTCTGAATCTTAAATCTGCAAGACATTCTGACCTTCAAATGTTATAAGAACAAACAAGATCTAACTCTGAAGATTACTCAAGACAAAAGGGA
The DNA here is from genome assembly GCA_963859935.3 of Lathyrus sativus. NCBI lineage: Eukaryota > Viridiplantae > Streptophyta > Magnoliopsida > Fabales > Fabaceae > Lathyrus > Lathyrus sativus. Next base: position 319,368,772 of record OZ012739.1, read on the forward strand.
AGTTTTTTATTCCTTATTTGTATTTAACTCAGGGGGAGATTCATCATCTCAGGGGGAGTTATAATTCTATATGTTCAGTTAAATAAAATTTCTGATACTTTTTGTCATCATCAAAAAGGGGGAGATTGTTAGAACACAGATTGGTTCTTAATAATATCTTTTTGTTTTGATGATAACTGTTAGGAAATTTTATATTTAAGAATTATATACTCTAAAATTTGCTGGTGAGTTTTACTGCAGATTGAAATGAAATTAACTCTCTAGAAGTAAATCTGAATTGTATACAAGAAGTTATCTAGACTCTGAAGCGCCAGATGCACTCATTAGAAGATTCTGATTGCTGTTTTACAGAAGATCCTGAGCGTAGTCTCCAGAAGGATCTGAAGCAAGAAGCTTCAGAAGATTCTGAAGCTGAAGCATCTGAAGCTAGTCAGAAGCATCTGAAGCAAAGAAGAATATTGTATGAAGAGTTTCTCAAAGCATAGTTTCTACAGAAGTTTCTGAAAGTACTAACGCTGCCAAGTACTGAAGTTCTGTGTCAAATATGCTCTGATGATCAACACGCTGAAAGCACACATGCTGCAGAAGACTCTGATACAACAAAGTTCTGAACATCATTAGAAGACTCTGACTCATTCAGATTCTGAAGAACTTGCTGAAAACTGAAGAAGAAATATTCAAAGATTATATCCGTTGGAGTAAATCAAACGTCTCTTTCCTCATTTGTGCTAGACACAAGAACACAGACAAAAAGGATTTTTCTGTGCCTTCTACTTCTAGGAAAGGTCACTTGATGTGAAGATAAAAAGGCTCAGACCTTTTGGGACACTCTTCTCAACACTCAGCATCCTTGGATCAGCTGCCTATAAAAGGAAGACTCCACCAAATTCTTCAGTTACACAATTTGCTGAAAAGAAATCATAATATTCAAAGCTCTCACTCTTTCATATTCTTCTTAGAATTACTTGTACTTAAACTTAGGAGAAAAATCACTGTTGTGATAAAAGCTTTTTAGAAGCAATCATACTCTTGTATTTGATTTACATTGATTGTAAAGGTTTTCCTTAAGAGGATTCAGTTGGAATCAGTAGCTTTTGAGAAGACTAAGAACATTTGTTCTTAGGTGTTACTATTGTAATCTGTTTGATTAAATAGTGGATTAAGTCCTTGTTGAGAAAGGCAAATCACTCTAGGAAGGGTGGACTGGAGTAGTTGATTTTCAATGAACCAGGATAAAAATAATTGTGTTATTATTTTTATAGTCTTAATCTTTCATACTTATTCAACACCCCCCCCCCCCCCCCCCCCTTCTAAGTATTATCTCACCTTCAGTAACTTTTGATCCGTAAGTCTGTTTTGGCCCCCGCTCGAAGTTTTAGAAAGCTAATGAACAGGGCTATAACATAGTATAGATAAGGGAATTGGTTTCCCAATATTTTTATATTCTAATTATTTTTTAGAAGTCAATTGTGTATATGTTCTATTAATGAATAATGTTCTGGTTCAGTGATGTCTTCATGTTTTGATGCTGCAATTTTCCTGATGAATTACCATGAGGGTAACTGTGATAATATGTGATAATATGATGAATTAACATGAGTAGGACTGTGAAGTTTATGTGATTAATAGGCGATAGTATGAGAATTACCGTGAGTATAATTATGAATTAATATGTGATAATATGTGATAACATGATGAATTAATATGAGTATGACTGTGAGCACTATGTGATTTGTATATGATTATATGATGATTTCTATGATGTATGATGATGATTATTATGATTATATGGTGACATGATGTATGATGATGATTATTATGATGAACTATGATGACATGATGTATGATGATGATTATGATGATGAGCTATGACGTTTGATGATGATTAATGATGATGCACCTATGATGTTGTTATGAGGATGATTTGTAACGTGTGCATCATGCATTCATGTGCATCCAGGACTATCGGGTCGAGGAGGAGGAACATTTTCGGGCGCTCCATTTCCCGTGCTCGTGGGGGAACAAAGGGACGTGGCCGTTCGCGGTGGCCACGTGTCTGACACCCATTGTTCCACTTAGGGCGGCTACCCTAGGTCACTCGAGTTCCTAGGGGCGCTTCGAGTCCCGTGCTGTGTTTATAAATAGGCAGGTGTCTGCCCTTTTACCGCTTTTCATTCTCACTCACTATCGTACGTCATATCTAGATTTTCCGTACATGCACTGTCGCGCACCACCGCCACCGTATCGTTCGTCGCGCATTCCGCCGTCTCTACTATATCAAGTAAGTTTTCTACTTCTTCTCTTCCGTTTTTTCTTAATTTTGGCATCCTCTGTTGTGGGTTCTCTGGCGAATACGGCGGGATCCCCTTGACCTGGGATGAAGGCCCCGAGGTCACCGTAGGTACTAGGACGAATGCCCTGGGGACAAACGACAGGGTATGGATGAACGCCCCGGGGACGTAGGATAAGGTTAGATGAACACCTCGGGGACGTGACATAGGGTTAGATGAACGTCCCGGGGATGGACCCTAGGTATAGATGGATGTCGCGGGGACGTGCGTTGTTTCCGGATGAATACCTCGGGGACGTTTGTCGTTTGCGCGTGGTCGTGTTTGCCGTCGTGGAGGAGTCGGAGTCGCAGTCGTTGTTCTCATCGTCCTTTCACTTGATTTGTGGTGGAAAGGTGAATTTAATCTTGAAACGTTGAATTCACCATTTCCTTCTACTTTTTAGGTGATCATGGCCACGTGAGCAACATGAGTCATGAAAGTTGACGTGGAGCCAGAGTCCCCAGTGGCCCCGCCTGTCGAGGGGCAGGCCTGAACTGTCGAGGACTGGGTCACAGAGGAGCCTCTAAAGACGCCCTCCTGTTTCGTCGAGGATGACTCTGACGCTTTTTCGACTATCAAGGACTGTTGCGAGGGCTCTTCTGTGAGTCGACAAGTGTACCGGTCACGAGACCATCACCGTATATGCTCGAGCTACGGGAATATGAGGTTTTCTTACATACGAGTTTTGCTTTCGCGAGACAGGTCTTCGGCTGCCCTTCACCGACTTCCAATTAGGCGTCTTCGACTGGCTGAATCTGGCACCCTCTCAGCTACACCCCAACGTTATAACCTTCATTCGGGCATATGAGCTTGTCTGCCAGTATATGGAGATCGGGGCCACCCTTACCCTGTTCTTTTGGCTTTTCCATCTGCAGAGGCAAACGGTAGATGGCCAACAAGGATGGGTGTCATTGAAGTAGCCGATGAGGCTCTTCCGGGTGTACATGAACTCTGTCAGTGATTTCAAAGAACGATTTTTCTGGGTCTGGCCTATTTCTCTCAAGGTGTGCGCCTCGCTGTTCCGACGCGAAGCCCGAGAAGTGAACAGGCAGAGGGAGGAAGTCATGGTGCTGAAGGTACCCCTAGATTGGTCGGAGGAACACTTCAAGAGGGGCACATATCGATATATTGTGCGGGCAGGACGCTGGACGAGGAGGACCAAATGGGTTATCAGAGGCTGGTGTCCTTCGTGGCCAATTTTACCCCGACCAAGCTCGTGACGCCCGATTGAAACTTTATCCTCGACGGTCGAGGGAACGTCCTCTAGTAGGCGAGGCGCATAAATACGAAGGCTCTGCTCGAATGTTCGTCGGGCGAGGAAGCTCTGCATTTTCTAGGTAGCGAGCGATGTTCTGCCCGTCTTTTCTGTCCTTGGTTATCCCCGTGTTTGCTAATCCTTTTTTTTTGTAGGAAACATGTTGACGATGCAAGAGCGCATGAAGAAACTGGCGGCCTCCAGGGGCGTGGCCAAAAGCGGAAAGGGAAAGGTCGCCCAGGTGATGCAGCAACCTCCTGTTGACCAGGGCGGAAAAGGCTCCTCGTCTTCGCCCCAGGGGAGTCATTCCCCTATGTCCCAAGGGGGCCCGAAGAGGGTGAGGGTTCACGGTCTGGACACTATCGCCGATCTCATCGAGGGTGGCATTGAGGAGGGGTTACTTATCCCCCTTGTCATCAGTGTCCTAGCTTCTTCCATGGGGATAGGTCACCTGCTGTGTCGGTCTCAGAAGCACAGGCGGTCCTCAAAGCAAGTCGGGACGTCCGAAGATAAAGGCTCACCGAGGACTTGGCTGCGATGATGTGGGTCTTCTCAAACGCTTTGGTTTTGAGTGACGAAGGCTATTCTTTGGTCGATCTGGCTAAATTACTGGGGATCTCACCTTTGCTCAGTCGAGGATGGCCATGCTGGTTACCGAGATGAATCTGAGCAAGGAGGAGATCACCGTGCAACGCAAGAGGAGCAACGAGGTTGAAGAGCGACTGAAAGATTCCGAAGAAGAAAGGTCGAGGTTACAGGCGCAGGTCGAGGAGCTGGAGACTTCCCTCTGTCCCACCGAGGACGAGACTGACGAGGAAAGACTTCTGCTTTCCCGGGCCGCGTTGTTAGGCAAGATCCATGAGCTCGAGCAGGATTTCTTAGGGCCATGGAGGTCGGCTTTTCTAGCAGTCTGGAGCAGCTCAGGGTCGTGAATCCCGAGGTTTCTCTGATTACCGAGGGGGACGGGGCCTTACCACCAGGTTATTGATGGACGGGTGGTTACGATGGACGCTGCAAAGGATGACGATAACATGCTTGTTGAAGAGGACGAGTGAGATCAGCAAGAGGCCTAGGCTTTACTTTGTGTCCTCGGGCCTGCGTGCTCGTATTGTTTTTCCTGGCCTACGTGCCAAAATTTTTGTTAAGATGTTTTGTCGAGCCTGCGTGCCTTTTTATTGTAATTCTTGAACACCCGGGCTAGTGCCCTTACTGTATGATGATATGAATTGAATTCAATGATGTTTTTATCTTCTGTATACCATGATGTTTTACCTTTTTTGCTAAGTGTGTGCCTGTTTATGTATGGTCTTTTGTATGCTTGTATGTTTGTGTTTTTTATGGTGGGAGTAGTAGCTTGACATGATTTGTTGTGCCCGGTAGTGTAGGGAACTGGCCGGGTGACTGGGATTGTTACCTGGTCGGTTACGAAGATGGACCGCAATCGTGCTCCTATCTCCATGGTGTGAATGTCCCATCACAAGCTGGGTGTTCTGCCATCTCGGTACGGCGGCAGTGGCTCTCAATCGAGGGGTCCCCGTCGAGCAGAGCGCTCTGTCCGCATACATAAAAGGGCAGGCGTTTGTTATCGTTGAGTTTTTGGGAGACACGTTTGTACCAGGTCGCGCTCCCGTGATCGTGAAGTTGTTCGTCGTGGGCAGTGTTTAACTGTAGTACCTTTTGAGCTTCTCAACATTCCATGGTCGAGCAATCCCATCCCCTATAGGTTTTCGAGGTAGTAGGTCCCGTGTTCTGTTTTGTCTCGGACACAATAGAGGTCTTCCTAATTTGTGACGAGCTTTCCCTTGCACGAGTCTTTTCTGGTTTTCTCACAAGACCAGGTCATTGACCTAGAAGTCACGTCTTATGACTTTGCTGTCGTAGCAAAGGAAAATTTTCTGCTTCAGTGTGGCTTCGCAGAGAGCTGCCCCCGAACGGATCTCTTCGACCAAGTCGAGCTCCTCTCGTAGGGCCTCGTCGTTGGCGTCCTTCTCGAGGGGAGATTTGATTCTTCTGGATGGCTCCCTTATTTCTACTAGGATTACTACCTCGGTTCCGTAGGTGAGTTGGAAAGGGGTCTCTCCGGTGGTCGAGTGGGGTGTCATTCGGTAAGTCCAGAGCACGTTGTGGAGATCCTCGACCCATATCTTCTTGGTGTCCACCGAGTCTTTGCTTTATACCTTGCAGGATAACCCAGTTCGCGGCCTCCACTTGACCGTTTGTTTGTGGGTTCTCGACTGAGGTAAAGTGATGCTTTGTCCTGAGCTTGGTCACGAAGTCTTGGAATTTTTTGTCAGTGAACTACGTCACGTTGTCGGTCCCTACCGGGCAACTCTTCGAGGTAATACGTGATCGGGTTAGACCGCCCATGGAACTTATCGAGAGTGCTCATTTTTTCAGAGTTGTTGCTCATCATATCGTCAAATTTCCTCTACACGGACCCGATGGAGAGCTTGTTCGGGGCCCCACCTGAGATGGACCATCGCAGTGGGGAAGTATTCCCACAGGCTGATGGGACATATTGGTTCTTCAGGAAGCTGGTGCTGATAAGGAAGTTGTGTTCTCTCAGGGAGAATAAGTCTTCAGGACGACTTATACTAAGGGCCACCTGCAGCCTAGAGTCGTTGGGTGGGGGAATGTCCTCGACCCTTTTGGCTTCGTGGGCCTCTTGTCGAGGGGCATCTCCTCCCCTGGTGTACCTCTTCAAGTGTCCATCTTTGATGAGTATCTCGATTGCATCTTTGAGGTGGATGCAGTCCTCAGTGACATACCCGTGGCCGCGGTGGAAGCGGAAGTACTTAGACTTGTCCATGTTGGCTTTGGGGGGTGCCGGTTTAGGGAAACAGGACACCTCCCTTCACGAACTCTGAGTTGGCGCACTCAGCCAGAATGTGCTCGTGGGAAGCGACGAGGGTCGTGTACTCGGTGAAGTGGGCCTGTGGGGCTCCTGTTTTCCCGGGGTTCCCAGGGATGATCATCTCGTTGTCGATCTCCCCCATGTTGGGGGGTCGGTGCTCCTTCTTCCGGGCTTCGCGGTTACGGGAGTCTCAGGCTGAATTAACAGCTTTGGTCTCCTCGTACCAAATGTAGTGGCAGGCTTTCTCGAGGAAGCCTTTTAGGGTGGGTGGCCGGTGGATTGCCACAACCTCGTAGAATTTGGAGCCGTGGTGCAGGCCTTGCTCCATGAGGTAACACTTCAAGTCATCTGAAGTCGTCACCTGGACTTCTTCCTTTGTGAATCTCTCAATGTAGTTTCTAAGAGGTTCATCCTGGGCTTGGATGATTGCACCCAGGGCGCCCTCTGTCTTTGGATGGCGATGGGGACGCCATGAAATGTTGTAAGAAGAGGTCCTTCAGGACCCTTCATGACGTGATGGACTCGGGCCCCAGGCTTTTGTACCAGGTCATGGCTCCCTTCCTCAGCGTCGTCAGGAAGAGCCTCCACTTGATTGCTCCTTAGACATTTTGATAATCGAGCATGGCCTCGATATCTTCCATATAGTCGTCTAGGTCTGATGTGTCGTCATAGGTGTAGAGCGCGGGCGGCTTCTCCATCCCATGGGGGATGGGGGTCTCCATGATTTCCCGCGATAGGCGAGTCCTGTGGTCGTCCTCGTCACTACAGACAGGGGAGCACGAGGGCGAAGGATTATGCTGAGAGGCTTGATTACAACCCTTCATCCTCTTGCTCGAGGCCTCAGGTCTGTTTCTTCGTGGGGCCGAGGAGCACCTCTCCTTCCGGGGGTGATCGGTCGTGCTTTTTGGAGGCCACAGGTTAGGGCATTTCCAATTGTGGTCGGCGACCCCGTTGACAAGGAGAGGGGCTCCGGGAATCCTCGCGTTGGTTTCTCTGCGGGGAGAGAGAGATGAGGTATCCTTTACCAGTATCTCGATGCACTCATTTTATTGGAACAACATCAAATTAGTCTGGTTGATGGCTACAAATAGGGAAGCCATCGTCGGGTCTGCCCCTGCTGGTGTGGGGACGGGCTAAAAAGCAGTCGGGCTCCTCGCTCGATGGATGACGTGGTGTGACGTCTCCTCGGATGAAGGGGAGACAACTTGTCTGTCCCTTACGTCACCCTCACGGACGTGGGACGGTCCAGCCTGGTCCTCGACGTTGGTGAGTGGGGGTGAAAGCGGAATTGTGGACAATATTATCATGGCGTGAACTGGTCATGATCTCGGAAATTGAAGTTGAAAGCTTTGGTTCTTCTGCTCGAAGGAACGGGGAAAGCTTTAGTTTCTCACAGACGGCGCCAATGATCGTACCTGATCAAAAGAGATTGTTGACTGGCCATGCATCGTCGATTGGAAGCTGCTCACCGGAGGTAGGGATAATGAAGGGGTGTACCTGCAAGACACTCAGATGCTTAAGTGAGTAAGGGACCAGAGTGGGAGAAAATACAGAAGTTAGGTGTGGAGAATGGAATACCTGAGCCTCTAGTGAAAGAGGGTATTTATAGAGAGACCCCAGCGCAGGACCAACGGTTTACTTGCATTGGGCCATATTTCCAAGCTCAACCCAAGTAACTGCTAGGGCTTACGTGGCGTAGTGAAGACCAGCACGTGGTCTTATCCCTAGATCAACTGTCTCATGATCTCGGGAAGGTGGGCTGACCAGCTCTTTTGGAAGTAGTTAGTTGTCTAATGACGTGTTCCCGTGTGGGGGGGGGGGGGGGGGGGGGGGAGCACATGGAGGATGTGAAGAAGAGGTACGGTTTTGCTTGACAAGGAGAGGTGTCTGCACGGCGTATCTAGACTTATGCCCGACAAAAGGGGATTTGGGCCTTCTCCATATAATGTTGGGTTGGGCCTTGCCCGACGGATGGGCAGGCCTGGGCCCATTCCAGAACGCTAATGATTGGAAATTATGGTCACATGATTAGAAAGTGAAAAACATTCTCACATCCATTTTGGGCATTGATGAGTTTTATCGCGTTTTTCATTACGAGACCGCCAAGGGTATGTGAGACGCATTAGAGATTGACCATGAGGGAACTAATGATGTCAAACAAGCTAGGATCAACATATTAAATCAAGAGTTTGAGCTATTTCATATTGAGCATGGTGAATGTAACGCCCCGATTCTGAATTTCCCATTATTTTGTTAAGTCTTTTAATTTATTTGGTTAATTGTTATTTTATTGTGGAATTATGTGATAATGTGTTATGTGTGTATATTGTGACATTTTATTATTTGGAGAGTTTTGGAAATTAATTAGAGGGTGTTTTAGATAATCCTTGATTAGAAGTTATTTTGAGAGAAATAGAGTAGAAAGAGTATAAGTGGAAAAGAGAAAGAATAGAGAGAATAGAAACCAAGAGGAAAGAAAAAGAAGAGAAAGAAAAGGAAGAGAAGAGAAAAGAGGAGAAAAACCTAGAATCATCAAGAATCCACTTCTAAGCTTTCGATTGATCGGGTAAGGGTGTGAAACTTTATTATTCTTGCAATGTGTATGATTATGTGTGTTCTTGTTCGTTTTGTTTTGGATTGGGGAGAGTTTTACTCATTTTTCATTTTAGGGCATAATGAGTTTAATCGGTAGAACAAATGTTTTATCGGGTAGAATCCGATGTAAGTGATGTAGAATAGTCACGGTGTGATAGACTAAGGCTATTGGGACTGATTTGATGAGAATCGGTCGGTTTTGGAGAGGTTGGGAAATTCTGAACAGTGAGGAATTTCTGGTTCGCAGACACTCGCTAGATGTTCGCTAGGCGAGCTGGTCGCGAACATTCGCTAAGCGAGCAGTAGCGAATAGATAGCGAACGGTCCCAGACTTGGACATAATGCATGTTGTGGTGTTCGCTGGTAGCGAATGGGGGTAGCGAAGGTTCGCTAGGGGCTCGCTGAGCGAGCAAGGTAGCGGACGAAGTTAGAGGCTTTTATTTGCCTTCGCGAGCTTGTTCGCTAGGCGAACAAGTAGCGAATACTCGCTAGGAGTTTGCGAAGTGAGAAGGTGGCGAACGTGGCAGGTTGTGTTTTCTTTAATGTTTCCATCCGAGGTCGGGTTTCCGACTTAACTTTGATTATTTTCTTACTTGAGGCATCGATCATGCTGAGTTATATTGTGTTGTGGGTAGCCGTATGACGTGAATCCTAGATTGTGAATTGTGGAATGTGTATGTGGCCGTTTGGCAATTTTGTGCAATTGTTCGAATTAAATGGAATTGCATGGTGATATTGATGTGAATGTGCATAATTGCATGTACTTGTATGATGTGAAGAATGCTTGAATATGTTTGTAAACATGTGTGCATTTTAAGAGTGTATTGAGTCGTGTTGCATGTGTAGCATCATGATTGCATTCTTGTGTGTCTGATCCCGCGTAGGATCTGCAGAAACCTCGTGTGCCCTTGTGGGGTGTGAGCGTTGGTTTAGTTACTTTGATCCCTAAGAGGATATGCAGAAACGATCGTGTGCCCTTATGAGGTGTGAGCGATGGTTTATTTTTGATTCCGTGGAGAATCTGCAGAACAGTTGTGTGCCCTTGTGGGGTGTGAGCAATGGGTGAACATCGTAGGCCCGACGGGGAGTTACTTCGGTAACGAGCGATGGTTCCATTTTGGTTCTTCAATTGAACCTGCTGAACGAGTCGGTACCCGCATTTGCATCTGCATAGAGTCGTGAGTCGGTCTCTATTAGTTGCATTATCATCTTTATATGATGTTTTGGTGAAATGAACATAATTGTAAATGTTTAAGTGAATGCTATGAATTGTGAAGCATGGATTAGTGAGTGTGATTGATTACGTACGTGTACATTGCGATGTATTGTAACGAGTTGTGGTCAGAAATGTGAATTTTGAGTGTGTTATAATTGTGTTTTATGATGTATATAATTTTATGCATTGTTTGTTATGATAATGTTTCTCACCCTTCTGCTGTTTTATAATGCTCTATGAGGCATTGCAGAGTAGGATGCTGGAGGTCTTTTGTGAAGAGAGTCTTCATTTCTTTTTGTCAGATGGCTCTGATATGTAACACTGGGTAGTTAGGAATTGTTTTGATTCTTTTGTGATACATCTGTGTATGTATCTGCTGCTGTATGTTTTGTAAACTTAACTGATGAATTGAATTAATCTGAATGATGTATATGATGCTTATGTTAATGAAGTGATTTCAATGTTTAGATGTTTCCGCTTTATTCTAAATGTTGATACGTGGTTTTTAAGCGCTATGCTTTGTTTTTAGTTGAGATTTACCCCTTTTGTTACATATCTTTATGAGCAGGTATTATTTATGTTTCGTTTCGATGATAATGTGATGCGCCTCTTTTATACCATGTTATAATTATACTCTGATGGAATTTTATTAAGTGCCTAAATGATTTAATTGTTTATTTTGGGGGTATAGAAAGGGGGTGTTACATTAAGTGGTATCAGAGCCAGTGTTGAGTCAGTCGTGTCTGTCTTTTTGTTGTGTTGGTTAAACGGTTGTTTGACCTGGTTGTTATTTTTGGGAATCCTCAGATTATGGCTGGTCGTAATGACATTGCTATGGCTGCGGCATTGGAGGCTATGGAAAGAGCGGTGCAAGGTGCGCCGAATGTGAATGTGAATGATGAGTTTAGAAAGAATCAGCCGCCTGTATTCAAAGGAAGGTTTGATCCTGACGGTGCTCAGATCTGGTTGAAGGAGGTTGAGAGAATCTTTAGAGTTATGAACTGTGCTGAAGGAAACAAGGTGAGACTTGGGACTCATATGTTGAGGGAAGAGGCTGATGACTGGTGGGTCAGTATGAAGCAAGTTCTTAAGGTGGATGACGAAGAGATTACTTGGGATTTGTTCCGCACTGAATTTTTGAGGAAGTACTATCCTGAGAGTGTGAAGGGTAAAAAGGAAATGGAATTTTTTGAGTTGAAGCAAGGCAACATGTCTGTGGTAGATTACACGGCTAAGTTTCTCGAACTAGTGCAGTTTCATCCTCATTATGCAGCTATTACGGTAGAGTTCTCTAAGTGCATTAAGTATGAGAATGGCTTGCGTCCGGAGATAAAGCAAGCGGTGGGTTACCAGAGGATACGAAGATTTCCGGACTTGACTGAATGTTGTAGGATTTTTGAAGAGGATAGTAGAGCTCGTTCTACTCACTACAAGAGTTTGAGTGAGAAGAAAGGCAAGCAACAAGTGAAGAGTGGACCTTATGTGACGCCGGTTGATAAGGGCAAGTATAGGGGAAACTTCGATAGGAAATCGGGAGGTGGAAGTTCGGGTGCAGTCAAATGTTACAAGTGTGGCGTGATGGGCCACCAATCTTTTGAGTGTGGGAAGTCTACAGAGAAGTGTGCTACTTGTGGAAGTTTTGGACATACCACTTCTGAGTGTAGGAGGAATGTGGTAAAGTGTTTTAACTGTGGAGAAGTTGGTCATATTAGCACCAAGTGTACCAAACCAAAGCAAGCTCAGTCGGGTGGAAAAGTATTTGCATTAGCCGGTTCAGACACTACTAATGCGGATCGCTTGATTAAAGGTACGTGCTTTATTAATAATATGCCTTTAGTTGCTATTATTGATACTGGAGTGACTCATTCGTTCATTTCTCTTGAATGTGCTAAGCGTTTGGGTTTGCGCATGGTTTCTTTGAGTGGTGGCATGGTTATTGAGACTCCTGCTTCAGGGTCGGTAACTACTTCTTTGGTGTGCGTAAGTTATCTCTTGACCATGTATGGTAAAGACTTTCTTTTGGATTTGGTGTGTTTGCCGTTGGAAGGCTTGGATGTGATTTTGGGTATGAATTGGTTGCAATTTAATAGAGTTCATTTAGATTGCTATCATAAGTTGGTAAGGTTTCCTTCTTTGGAAGATGATGAAAGTGAGAGTTTTCTATCCACTAAAGAGTTGAAGAAACTTTTGGTGGACGAAGCTCAGCTGTTTGGTTTATTTGCATCGTTGTCGGTAGAGGATAAGGTTGGACTTGACGTGTTTCCAGTGGTGTGTGAATTTCCAGAAGTGTTTCCGAAGGATGTTACAGATGTACCGCCGGAAAGGGAAGTTGAATTTTCTATTGATCTAATTCTGGGTACTAGACCAATTTCGATGGCACCGTATTGTATGTCAGCATCAGAATTGGTAGAGTTGAAGGAGCAGTTGAGTGATTTGTTAGAAAAGAGATTTGTTAGACCAAGTGTTTCTCCTTGGGGTGCACCGTTGTTGTTAGTAAAGAAAAAGGATGGAAGTATGCGGTTATGTATTGATTATCGACAATTGAACAAAGTGACAATTAAGAATATGTATCCGCTTCCTAGAATTAATGATTTGATGGACCAATTGGTTGGAGCACGAGTTTTAGCAAGATTGATCTAAGATCAGGTTATCACCAGATTCGTGTGAAGGAAGGAGATGTTCAAAAGACGGCTTTTAGGACACGGTATGGACATTACGAATATCTAGTGATGCCATTCGGAGTTTCTAATGCGCCAGGTGTGTTTATGGAGTACATGAATCATATTTTTCATGAGCAGTTGGATCGTTTTGTGGTTGTGTTTATTGACGAAATTCTGATTTATTCTAAGTCTCAAGAAGAGCATGAGGAACACTTAAGAATTGTGTTACAGATTTTGAGGGAGAAGCAATTGTATGCCAAGTTATCGAAGTGTGAATTTTGGGTTGTCAGAAGTGAGCTTTCTTGGGCATGTTATTTCAGGTAATGGTATTAGTGTTGATCCTTCTAAGATTGATGCGGTAATGCAATGGGAGACACCTAGAACAGTTACGGAGATTTGAAGCTTCTTGGGATTGGCAGGTTATTACCGGAGATTTATTGAAGGGTTTTCGAAGTTGGCACTTCCGTTAAAGCAGTTAACTTGTAAGGGAAAAGCTTTTATTTGGGATGTTGATTGTTAGGAGAGTTTTATGGAGTTAAGGAGAAGATTGACAACAACGCCGATCTTGATTTTGCCGAATCCTACAGAACCTTTTATGGTATATTGTGATGCTTCTTTGACTGGTTTGGGTGGTGTTTTGATGCAAGATAGGAAGGTTGTGGCTTATGCTTCTAGGCAGTTAAGAGTGCACGAAAAGAATTATCCTACTCATGATTTGGAATTAGCAGTCGTGGTATTTGTGTTAAAAATTTGGAGGCATTATCTTTATGGGTGCAAGGTTTGAAGTTTTTAGTAACCACAAGAGTTTGAAGTATTTATTTGATCAGAAGTAATTGAATATGAGGCAAAGAAGATGGCTAGAGCTTTTGAAGGACTATGATTTTGGATTAAATTATCATCCGAGTAAGGCAAATGTGGTGGCCGATGCCTTAAGTCGGAAGTCTTTGCATGTGTCTGCAATGATGGTAAAGGAATGGGAATTATTGGAGAATTTCAGAGATTTGAGTTTGGTTTGTGATATGACGTCGAGGAGCGTGAGACTTGGTATGCTTCATATCACGAATGATTTTCTTGCAACCGTTTGCGAGAGGCAAAAGTTAGATTTGAAGTTTGTTGACTTGATGACAAAAGAGAATGAAGATTTCAAGGTTGATGATTTTGGAGTTTTGAGGTTTCGTGGTCGTATTTGTATTCCTGATGATGCAGAGTTGAAAAGAATGATATTGAAGGAAGGACACTGTAGTAATTTGAGTATTCATCCGGGAGAAAATAAGATGTACCAAGACTTGAAGAAGATCTTTTGGTGGTCTGGGTTGAAGAGAGATGTGGCTCAGTTTGTGTATGCGTGTTTGACTTGTCAGAAGTCTAAAGTGGAACATCAGAAACCTATTGGATTAATGCAATCGTTGGATATCCCAGAGTGAAATAGGATGGTATCTCGATGGATTTTATTACAGGGTTGCCGAATACGCAGAGAGGTCACAATGCAATTTGGATGATTGTTGATAGACTTACGAAATCTGCTCACTTTATTCCGATTGATATTAGTTATCCTTTGGAGAAGTTAGATGAGATCTATGTTCGGGTGATTGTGAAGTTGCATGGAGTTCCCTAGAGCATTGTATCGGATAGAGATCCGAGGTTTACTTCAAGGTTTTGGGAAAGTTTGCAAAAGGCTTTGGGTTCACAGTTGAGATTGAGTTCGGCTTATCATCCACAAACAGATGGTCAAGCCGAAAGGACAATTCAATCGTTGGAAGATTTGTTACGAGCTTGTGTGCTAGAGAAAGGTGGTGCATGGGATAATTATTTAGCGTTGATTGAATTCACCTATAATAAAAGTTTTCATTCGAGTATTGGTATGGCTCCATTTGAAGCTTTGTATGGTCAAAAATGTCGAACACCATTGTGTTGGCATGAGACTGGTGAGAGGTTGGTGGTTGGACCGGAGTTGGTACAGCAGATGACGGAGAAGGTGAGGTTGATTCGAGAAAAGATGAGAGCTTCTCAGAGTAGGCAGAAAAGTTATCATGATAAGAGAAGGAAGGATCTTGAATTTCAAGAGGGCGACCATGTGTTTTTGAGAGTTACGCCGGTTACGGGTGTGGGTCGTGCTTTGAAGTCGAGGAAGTTGACTTCTCATTTCATCGGTCCATATCAGATTATCGCACGAGTTGGTGTTGTGGCTTATCGTGTGGTGTTGCCTCCGAATCTTTCGAATTTGTATGATGTGTTTCATGTTTCGCAACTTCGGAAGTATGTTCCAGATCCGTCACATGTTATCCCTATGGACGAGGTTGAAGTAAGAGATAACCTTATAGTGGAAGCTTTGCCGATTAGAATTTTGGACCATGAGATTAAGAAGTTAAGAGGCAAGGATATCGCGCTTGTGAAAGTAGCATGGGGAGGTGCTGCAGAAGGCGATATGACTTGGGAATTGGAAAGTAAGATGCGAGAGTCGCATCCAGAGTTGTTTAGATCACGTAATATTTTCGAGGATGAAAATATCTAAAGTGGGGGAGAGTTGTAACGCCCCGATTCTGAATTTCCCATTATTTTCTTGAGTCTTTTAATTTATTTGGTTAATTGTTATTTTATTGTGGAATTATGTGATAATGTGTTATGTGTGTATGTTGTGGCATTTTATTATTTGGAGAGTTTTGGGAATTAATTAGAGGGTGTTTTAGATAATCCTTGATTAGTAGTTAAATAGAGTAGAAAGAGTATAAGTGGAAAAGAGAAAGAATAGAGAGAATAGAAACCAAGAGGAAATAAAAAGAAGAGAAAGAAAGGAAGAGAAGAGAAAAGAGGAGAAAAACCTAGAATCATCAAGAATCCACTTCTAAGCTTTCAATTGATCGGGTAAGGGTGTGAAACTTTATTATTCTTGCAATGTGTATGATTATGTGTGTTCTTGTTGGTTTTGTTTTGGATTGGGGAGAGTTTTACTCATTTTTCATTTTAGGGCATAATGAGTTTAATCGGTAGAGTGGATGTTTTATCGGGTAAATCTGATGTAAGTGATCAGTAGAATAGTCAGGGTGTGATAGACTAAGGCTATTGGGACTGATTTGATGAGAATCGGTCGGTTTTGGAGAGGTTGGGAAATTCTGAACAGTGAGGAATTTCTGGTTCGCAGACACTCGCTAGTTGTTCGCTAGGCGAGCTGGTCGTGAACGTTCGCTAAGCGAGCAGTAGCGAATAGGTAGCGAACTGTCCCAGACTTGGATAGAATGCATGTGATGGTGTTCGCTGGTAGCGAAGGTTCTCTAGGGGCTCGCTGAGTGAGCGAGATAGCGAATGAAGTCAGAGGCTTCTGTTTGCCTTCGCGAGCTTGTTCGCTAGGCGAACAAGTAGCGAATACTCGATAGGAGTTCGCTAAGCGAGAAGGTGGCAAACGTGGCAGGTTGTGTTTTCTTTAATGTTTCCATCCGAGGTCGGGTTTCCGACTTAACTTTGATTATTTTCTTGCTCGAGGCATCGATCATGCTGAGTTATGTTGTGTTGTGGGTAGCCGTATGGCGTGAATCCTAGATTGTAATTGTGGAATGTGTATGTGGCCGTTTGGCAATTTTGTGCAATTGTTCGAATTAAATGGAATTGCATGGTGATATTGATGTGAATGTGCATAATTGCATGTACTTGTATGATGTGAAGAATGCTTGAATATATTTGTAAACATGTGTGCATTTTAAGAGTGTATTGAGTCGTGTTGCATGTGTAGCATCATGATTGCATTCTTGTGTGTCTGATCCCGCGTAGGATCTGCAGAAACCTCGTGTGCCCTTGTGGGGTGTGAGCGCTGATTTAGTTACTTTGATCCCTAAGAGGATCTGCAGAAACAATCGTGTGCCCTTGTGGGGGTGTGAGCGACGGTTTATTTTTGATTCCGTGGAGAATCTGCAGAACAGTTGTGTGCCCTTGTGGGGTGTGAGCAACCAGATTGTGTGCCCGTGTGGGGTGTGAGCAATCCTAAAACATCGTGTGCCCTTGTGGGGTGTGAGCAATGGGTGAACATCGTAGGCCCGACGGGGAGTTACTTCGGTAACGAGCGATGGTTCCATTTTGGTTCTTCAATTGAACCTGCTGAACGAGTCAGTACCGCATTTGCATCTGCATAGAGTCGTGAGTCGGTCTCTATGAGTTGCATTATCATCTTTATATGATGTTTTGGTGAAATGAACATAATTGTAAATGTTTAAGTGAATGCTATGAATTGTGAAGCATGGATTGGTGAGTGTGATTGATTATGTACGTGTACATTGCGATGTATTGTAACGAGTTGTGGTCAGAAATGTGAATTTCGAGTGTGTTATAATTGTGTTTTATGATGTATATAATTTTATGCATTGTTTGTTATGATATTGTTTCTCACCCTTCTGCTGTTTTATAATGCTCTATGAGGCATTGCAGAGTAGGATGCTGGAGGTCTTTTGTGAAGCGAGTCTTCATTTCTTTTTGTCAGATGGCTCTGATATGTAACACTGGGTATTTAGGAATTGTTTTGATTCTTTTGTGATACATCTGTGTATGTATCTGCTGCAGTATGTTTTGTAAACTTAACTGATGAATTGAATTAATCTGAATGATGTATATGATGCTTATGTTAATGAAGTGATTTCAATGTTTAGATGTTTCCGCTTTATTCTAAATGTTGATACGTGGTTTTTAAGCGTTATGCTTTGTTTTTAGTTGAGATTTACCCCTTTTGTTACATATCTTTATGAGCAGGTATTATTTATGTTTCGTTTCGATGATAATGTGATGCGCCTCTTTTATACCATGTTATAATTATACTCTGATGGAATTTTATTAAGTGCCTAAATGATTTAATTGTTTATTTTGGGGGTATAGAAAGGGGGTATTACAGTGAAACCATTGCGGATATGAAAAAACGGTTCACACATCTCATAAATCAATTAAATGTGCTATGTAATCTTGTTTCTAATGAACTTGATACTAACAAAGTGTTGAGGTGTTTAAGTAGGGAATGATAGCCCAAGGTCACCGCCATCGAGGAGGCAAATGATCTTAAGTTGCTTGATCTCACGACTTTGTCTGGTAAGTTAGAAGAGCATGAGCAAGAGCTGACTTTCTTAGCAAAATATGAAAAACACTGCGAAAAGAAAGTGAAGAAGGATAAAAGGAAAGACAAAGAAGAAGGGAAGAAGTCCATAGCTCTAAAGATTTCTAGTTCAAGGCCTTATCAAAATGAGCAAAGGGATTGTGAATCTAAAGATGACAATGAATCTGATGAAGAAGATATGGGATTGTTTATAAAGAGAGTCAATAAATACATGTTGAAACATGGTAGTAAATATCTCGACAAATACCATGATAAATCAAGAAGGTTATCAAGTTCCTTAAAAGAAAATGAGAACAAAAAGGGGAAGTCTCGAAGTACTTGTTACAACTGTGGTAAACCTGGTCATTTCAAGCCGGAGTATCCTAAAATTAAGAAAGAAAAGGAAAGAGGTCGTCACAACTCGTATAGAAAATCTAAAAGAGCTTATGTCGTTTGGGAGAGCAAAAGTGATTCATCAATTGATGATAGCTCTACTTCAAGTGATGAATCGTCCAAGCTTTTCTATATGGAAAACAACAGGAAGAAAAAGGTTGTAAGTCACTCTAAGCTTCAAGACTCTCATGATATAGCCTTTTCTCAACTTCAAGAATATTTTGAAAATCTACAAAGACAAGCCATAGATGCTTTCAAAAGATTAGCTTCAAATAAACAAATTATTTCTCATTTAGAAGCTAATATTTTAGGAAATGAAATATGGAAGCAATAAGGAAACTTATGTTAGATATTCTAAAGGATCAACATGAGAATCCTAAATCTTTATGGTTTAGTTGTGAAACTTGTCACATTTGGCAAAAGGAGTCAAGGACTCTTAAAGCAAAATTAGATAAGGCTTTGCAACCTAAGGTTACTTTTTCTATAGATACTTCCAAATATGACTTATAATTTTATAATTCTTATTAGAAGGTATAGTTACATTAAAAAAGAACCAAATATCAAAATATTATCTTATCTTAATTTTTATTGTCACTATTGTTGCAAAAAGGATCACACCATTGCTAAGTGCAAATTTAGGAAACTTTTTTTTCCAAATGGTGTCTTTCAATGGATGTCTAAATGCAACCAAAGTATTACTAATCCCCAAGGACCCAATAAAGATTGGGTACCTAGCACTAGTTGTTAATCATGCAGGAAAAATGTCTTAGCTCTATGAAAAGAGTATGAGATCTCGTTTGTGGAGCATCATGGCACAACACGGTGACATGTCTTTATTATTTTGATCTATGTGACTAAAAGGGCAGATTGTGTTACCAATCAAGTTAACTCTTTGTGTTTTTCTTAAATGGTAAAAGTGTGTGAATGTTTACTAATGTTCTACCCGAGAAGTGTCAAAAAGGTATTATGTTCAATAATGTAGGTTTATCTTCAAGAAGACATACTCAAGTACATCAAATTAGGAGTGATCAACCTAAGATGATGAAACATGAGTGTTCGAACTGCAGTAAAGCGGCAAGAAGAAAAAATTTAGTTTTGGAAGGATTCCCTCCAGGATTTATATCATCTCCACAGAGATTGTTGCGAGGGAAAGAATTTCGTTCAATGGTCTCTACATTTCTAAATTTGTTGTGAAAATTTATTGAAAGGTCAAAGATACGATAAATAAAAGCAGAAAACATAAAGACGGAAAATATAAAGTAAATACTTAAAATATAAAATAAGCCTTGTTGGGATTGGATTTCATCTATTGATAACACATGTATTCTTCTAACCAGTTAAACACAATTCAATCATTCGTATAATACCCTCATGTATCACCCACAACCGAGGTTATGTCTAACGCAAAGTCAAGAGAACAACTGTATTGTCTCATTGGTGATATCTCATGCAACTCAACAACACAAAGCATTAATAATTGATACTCATGCAAATGGTAAGCCTAAATCTATGTCTAGAGTCTAGAGTCTAGAATCTAACAGATATCCAAAGATGACACCCATATCAGATTCATGATTGATTCATAAAAAACACCATGATTAGAATACGTATATATGCTTAACCCTTTTTTACATGTATTCAACTAATTTGTCAAATGTAAGTGAACATAGTTCTTCATCACTATTATCATGAATCCTCACAATACCGTTTGCATCAAAAACGTTATCATGGTCTATACCGTATTGATCATACTCATGCTACTCATGCTACTAATCAACACAACAAAATAAAAGTGATACTAGTGAATATCAACTTACAAGACTATGTCAAAATTTTTCTCATTGATAGATGATTATCTTGGATCAAATATTTGAAAAAGCTTTGTCAAGACCCACAAATAAGAAATTAAAGACAACATCAATATTGAATCAAAACTAGTTCACAATACATAAACTAGATGAATACACAAGGTATCAAAAGATTACATCTAAACCCCAATAAGAAATTGAAGATCTTACCTTCTCCCTATTAGGGTTTGTGTTTCTCTCTCAAGAATATACTTAGAATGAAGAGAGATAAAGTTCTATATGAAAATATATGTTACAAAAGTTCTCCAAAAGTTTTTTTCTAAAATTCGAGAAAAGTACATATATAGTAAACTAAAATATGTCATGTTCGCCTAGCGAACACCCTCTTCTCCCAATGAATACCACTTTTGAGCACTTCAAGTACCTCAGGAACAGTTAAAACGCCCTTGGAAAATATTTGAGTTCGCTGTGCGAGCAATTCTTCACACAAATAACCTCTTCACTTCAACTTCGCCCAACAAACTTTGGATCCTTTTCCTACTACCTCTAATCTGGGCTGGTTCGCTGGGGATTTGCTGCAACTTCACCTAGCGAATATTTGCTGGCTGCTCACTGTTATTCGCCCAACGGACATGCTGATTCTTCTTCATTTCTTTGGCTTCTTTGTCCACTCTTTTGTGTCTTTAATCATTGATGTTTTATGTTTATATTCTGCACAATAACAAACATGTCAAAGAATCCAAAGGTATTTGCAATATAATTGAAGAATCACACAAGAATAAGAAATAAATCTATTAACACATGAGAATTAAGTTGAAAAGTGCCAAGATAAATGGTTTAATTTAAGTCAAAATTTGCACTTAAAAATGAGGAGGAGTAAGGTGATCATCATGATTGAATAAGATTGAGACTCTAACATCAAGGATAATCATCAAGTTAATCACCTATTGGATACATTATTGGTCACACTTTCAAATACTTGTGTAAGAAGAAAAATGGTAAGAGTGTTTTGGTCTCGATTGTGTTTTGTGGCATGTTTTGAATTTATTTCAACTTTTATTCAAAATTTCTTCCTGGAATGCAAGTGCATCCTCCGTCATGTGTAAGGTGAGGTAATATCATTTCAATCCTTTTTCTTGTTACATATGTAAGTATTTCTTTGACCAGTTTATTTCTTAAAGGTATGTGATGAATTATGTGCGTGATATTTGTGATGTGTGGTTACTTCCAAAATTTTCAATTTGACTATTATATGTTGCATATTACATGTTTATAGTAACTACAAATAAATGTCTACCTATTTCCTCTATATCTTGAACGAATTCATGCATGAATTTTACATGATTGCACGATTCAAGCAGACAAACCATAAAAATCTATCATATGCATGTGTCTCTCATCAACTCAGTGTTCATGAGTCATTATTGGTCTCTACTTGTTCAAATTGAGTCTTGTATTTGTCTAGTCTGGTACAGTAGAGGTCGACACACTTTCGTATAGGTCGACCTATGCAAATAATTTTTTGCATTTTTTATTTAAGGTTCAGTATAGGTCGACACATGGTCATACAGGTCGGCATGAAATAAATTTTAGTGAATCCTTTTGAATTATGAGATAGTATGTGTTAACACATAGCAATTTTAGGTCGGCCTATGACAGTGAATGGACGAATTATTACATATTTGACCCAAATTCTTCATCTTCTTACATTCATTATTGATTCATGAATTTGTTTCTATTGATATTCAACTTCTATTATTCCATTGTAACCTATTCAAAGGTCTTTAACTCCCCAATATTGTTATTTAATTCATTTCGTTAAATCATTCAATCCTTAATTTTCTTTAAACCTTACTTTTCTGCATTCCTCCTCTCCTACAAATTGTCATCATTTCTATTCATTCTCCAAACATAACATTACTCTCAAATCACTCTTAGCACATTTCAATGACTCCCAAAATTGTGAGAAACAAAGGTGATAAGGGAAAGGCTGCTGCATCTTCAATTGTTCCCGAAAATATGTTGCCTCTGGTTTCAGACAATTGTGTTGCAGAATTTGAAGAAAAGTTTTTGCATCATCTTGTCATGAAGAAGCACATGTGGAAGCCAACCTTAGTTGGGTGTCTGGATATTCCTGAAGTTGTTCAAATTGTTGAACACCATCAGATAAACTGCTTTCTGCAGTTGTCGCAAGACTACAATGAAGACCTTGTATGGGCGTTCTATTCCGGATTGCATGAACGTAATGGATATGCATTCAAATTTACAATTGGAAACAAGGTCTATGAGGTTACTTATGATATTTGGAAGAGTTTATTTGATATAACTATTCGTGATCCTGATGCTGGGGATGAGCCTTACCTGTTGGTAACGAATGTGCACATTCATAGGGATTTTGAATGAAATATTCATCTTAATGAGATGCTCAAAGCCCTTAGGTTGGAGGTCTGTCATGAGGCTGTAGCAGTTAGTCAACTAAAAAGGGTTCCAAGGATTCTCTTATGGTAAAGAAAGAAGGATACTCAAGAGTAAATAGTGGCGAAATCCATCTTGTGTACATCCTTATGCACAAGATTCGTATCAATTGGCCACACTACTTCGTCTCCCGAATGTGCATCCTTCTACTACACATCCATGATCTCTAAAATTCTTAATTTCTTCATTATTGGTGTTCCAAACTTGCTACTCATCTCGCCTGGCCCATGTCAAGAATTCTCCTAACATACCTTAACAAATATGAGGTACTTCTGGGATGAAGGACGTCAAGCTTATTACCTCAGGTTGGGAAAATATGGATAGAAGATGTACAATTTTGATGATCCTACAAAATTTGCTGACTCTACCATTGAGCAACAAGTTGGGGATGATGAACTTATGCAAGATGTGGAGCATGAAGCTGGACAAAAGAGCAATGGTGTTCATAAAGATCAAGCCTCCATCATTTCACTTCTTCAAATATGTTGATTAAACAAGACTCTAGAATGGTGCAGCTTCGCAATATGCAATAACATATGTAGACCGAAGATGCAAACTTTGAGGATTTTGCATCTTTTGTCACAGAGAAACTGGTCTCTTTGAAGGAAGAAATGGATACAAAAACAACCTCTACCATTGCAAGGGTCAATCACATGATTGCTTTCTAAAATGAAGACCACCATCATTACACATAATTCTATCAGGAAATGTGTGACTTCTACCTTTATTTTGGAAATGATGGTCAAGGCTGGTTTCGTGGAGTTAAGCCTAGAGGTCGCGAAAGACAGTGATGTCCAATGTTTGGGTTGTTTCAGTCATATGTCTTAGGTTTTGTCTATTGTTGGTCATGCATTCTATTTTCTTTTATGTCTCCATGCATTTTATGGTTGGTTTGGTTTATTGTTTTTTCTTTTTTTTTGTTTGGTTTATGTAATGATGCAATGCTTGTACTATGATTAATCAAAATTAATAAATATGATAATTGTTGTGTGATTTGTTAAGCTTTGTACTTTGTACATATGTGTTGTATCTGAGTGCACATCTTATTCTTTGCAACTACCTCTATGTAGTATAAAATTACATGTGAATTATGCATCCATGTGATACTTATAACAGATTATTTGTTTCTCTTTTTGATGTTGTCAAAGGGGGAGAATATTATGAAGAGAATAATGCACAAATTCAGGGGGAGTTATTAAGAATTATGCGCAACTTCAGGGGGAGCTATTCAGTGTACCAAAGAAAAAATTAAATGTCTACATGGCTATATGATTCAATTTTCATCATCATAAAAAAAAGGGAGTATGTGAGTGCATTCTTCAATCTAGCCTTGTTTTGAATGATGTCAAAACTAGGAGTGTGACTTAGCATTTTTTTAAATATTGGGCGATATCAACCTAATTTTAGACGTGTATTGATTATTTTAGCCTTATGATGCATATAAATGTTTTTGAAAAGTCTTAGGCATGCCATACACTTAAAAAACCAAGTCATATGTGTAAGCACAGTTGCATAGGCCGGCCTATACGAGCTAAGTCCAACCTATAGAAGCTTTTGCTTTAGTACAAGATGGCACATAAAATTTCAGGTCCGCTCCCACACATCAATATTAAAGCCTATAGGCTCTGCCCACAGGTTGCCTCACTCAAGCCGACCTGAACACCTTGATAGGCCAACCTATTACGTTCATAGGCCGACCTGTAGACTTCAAAACTTAACATTTTTATTGTGCATCTTATTTTTGTCATGCATCCTCTTTTGCCTATTTCCGAACACATATATATACTCATACATGCACCTTTTCTAGCAAGGTACTAGTGAATTACCTAAATAAAACCAGATTATAAAGCATTCCCATAATCTTCAACCTTTCTTCTATGCATACACACAATTTAACTACACATAATATTTTTTTATTGGGTGACCATCTAGATTAGGGTTGATAACGTCCAATTATGTTGGTGTAATAGAGAATATTGGGGTGGGATCTTTGTATGTTTCAAATAAGAAAACCAAGGTGGGGTTTTCCTTTAAGATCAATGGGATATGAAGGTTTTGGATAAGATCACATCAACACGAATTCGACCGAGTGAAGGCCTTATAAGACTCTTATACTTCTCTCCTATCTTATAAACCTATTTGCTTTTAATACAAAATTCCTTGTAGGAAGCAGCTAATTCTTCATAACTGACCTCTTCATCAAAAGAATCTTCATCAGAATCACATCTACCAGTGAGTGTTGTAGCATGCTTACCAGTTTCATCATCAGGTTCACTTTCATAATCATCGTCAGACAAACCCTTATTTTGTTTCTTGAGGTACGTGGGGAATTTTGATCTAATGTGACCAAAACCCTCACATTCATGACACTGAGTACCTTTTCCTTTATTTGGCTTCTCCTTTGTTCTTGCTTTTCTCTGAAAATTATTGTTCTTCCTGATGTCGAATGACATGCCCCCGACATCTGATCTTGACTTCCTATACATACTCTTCAACACCTTATTGAATTTCCTTCCAAGAAGCACAATAGCATTAGAAATTCCTTCATCAGTCTCCATGTCACATTGAACCTCTTCATCATTAGTATTGGAGATAAAATATATGCTTTGTTCTTCTTTTTAGATCTTTCATTATTTGAAGTGACCCAACAAGTTCATCCACTCTCATTTTGCTTATGTCTCGAGCTTCTTAAATGGTTGCAACCTTCATGTAAAATCTCTTAGGTAGAGATATGAGAATTTTTCTAACCACATTTTCTTCAGTCAGCTTTTATTCTAAGGCACTAAAAGAATTTTCTATTTCAAGAACATTCATGTGAAAGTCATGAATGCTTTCATCATCTTTCATCTTTAAAATTTTAAATCTGGTAGTGAGCAGCTGAAGTCTAGACATTTTTACCTTAGATGTGCCTTCATGAGTGGCTTTGATAATTTCCCAAGCATCTTTGGTCACACTACAGGTGTTTATTAATCTGAACATATTTTTGTCAACTCTATTGAATATGGCATTCAAATCTTTAGAGTTTCTAAGAGCAGTTTTATCTTCTTCCTTAGATCATCCTTCTTCTGGATTCAACGTCTTCTTCCCATCTTTATCCTTAACAACAGGATATTCCCAACCCTTGATGATAGCTTTCTAGGTTTTTCCATCCATAGATTTTAGGAAAGCCACCATACATGTCTTCTAATAGTCATAATTGGTTCCATCTAAGATGGGGGGTCTGTTAACAATTCCTCCTCCTTCCTTATCCATAGTACCATAAAATATCTCCCTGGAGTTCACCCAAAACAGAACAGGGTGCCCGCTCTGATGCCAATTGAAATTCTAGCACTAAATGGACAAATGTCATATATGATGTTAGGAAATCAGGATGTCGAATGCAATGTCAAGGCATCATAATAGCAGAATTAACAATAAACAATTTAAACAAAATTGCATAATGCAAACAACAAAAGGAAATTATTAACCTAGTTTGGTGCAACCTCACCTACATCTGGGGGTATCCAAGTCAGGAAGGGAATCCACTATAATAGTATTATTTTGAAGCCTCATCAAACAACCTCTGGTTTACAACTTCTCACCTAATCACTACCCATGTTATTTCTACCTAGAAACTCCTAGATATGAGACCCATGCCACTTCCTTCAATCACACAATAGTGATAACCTCAACAACAATAAACAATAGAAGAACACACTTCCAATGATACAAAATCCACTCTTTGCTTAAAAGCTTATGAATGATTACAACTTAAAACTCAGTCCAATTCAAGCACCTAAGAGGTACATGAATGGCTCACAAATGACATAGTCCAATTCTAATATCAACGTGATATAAGAGTAGATCACAAATAACAAAAAACACACTAAAACCGAAAACCTCCTTTTACGCACACGACTTAGTTGCTTATTTTAGGTTTAGAAACACCCTTAAATAGACATCACAATGGCACGAGCTTGAGCTTTTGAAACGCATATCACAAGGCATCAACTTTAAATCACTTTCACGATCTTCTGCATAATAATAGGAACTAAACGTAAAGTTTCCTAAAAAGGCTCCAAGATCCCTTTTAAGAAATACAAGCACTTGTGGCATAGACAGTTGTTCCTAAAATACCCTCCTTGGATTGCGACAATGTGTGAGCTAAAATAAGAGAGAATATCACACTTTAAATAACAAATATTCCAAACCTTAATCTTCTGGTATAACATGTCCTGACCACATGTCATGACATCATGTTAATCATGATTTCTGACCAACCTATCAAGACATCTAGCTCAACATCTTGCTGTGAACTTGTTTTAACAAAATTGATGCCAATCCAACACCACATAACTTACACTTCACATTCATCCCCAATTTTGAATCGTCATAACAATACCACTTTAGATAATATTCAACAATAATAATCACTAGAAATACCTCAATTAAAACAATATCTCATACACAATAAATAACCAAATCTAAGAGATAAGAAGAAGAAACATAACTACCCTTACCAGAAACTGCAACCCACTTACTGGAAAATGCACAAAACAGTGTTCCTTCTCCAAGAAGTTGTCTAAAATGTGTCACACCCTCCATTATTGTCGTCGTAGCACCTCCAAATGCCAAAAAATCATGTCGCCCGCACCTTTCCGCTCAACCTCCACCATAAATTCCTAGCTCCAACACCGTAAACCACCATTTTCCCCCAACTCTGTTTCCCCTCCTAACAAAAAAGAGGCATCCTATGCATCCTCTTTGATTATTTTATTAATTCCTTGACTTTGATTGCTATATTATTTTTTCGATATGGTTGCTGAACAAAGGAAATTTTGATTTGTTTTTGTACCAATTTCATTGTTGGAGAGATGGGAGATTTTGTGTCTGATTAAAAAAAGTTTTTTTTGGAAAGAATGATTTGTGTTCATGTTCTAGATACAAGAGAGGAAGAAAGCGATTAGGTTTTTGAAAATAAAGGTTTTATTTTAAATTTTATTTCAGATTATATATATATATATATATATATATATATATATATATATATATATATATATATATATATATATATATATATATATATATATATATATATATATATATATATATATATATATATATATATATATATATATATATATATATATATATATATATATATATATATATATATATATATATATATATATATATATATATATATATATATATATATATATATATATATATATATATATATATATATATATATATATATATATATATATATATATATATATATATATATATATATATATATATATATATATATATATATATATATATATAACCCCACATAAAGTAAATTGTATTGGAAAAAACAATTATAAAATTAATTTTATATTTTTATTAAAGTTAATGCACAATTTCCTAGACAATATTTCTTTATTTAGTTTTTAATTTGTGCCCCTAAAACACAAGTTAGCAAAACAGAAACACAACAAATACTAAATAAGAAATGTTATTAGTAACAATTAAATAAGAAATCAACAACAAATAGTAATTTCAAGTATACCTGTAATAAATTCAAATAACCAGTAAGTTGTCTGACCTCAAAAACCGTTGTCACTCCAAAGGCTGTATAC
Source organism: Lathyrus sativus (assembly GCA_963859935.3). Lineage (NCBI taxonomy): Eukaryota > Viridiplantae > Streptophyta > Magnoliopsida > Fabales > Fabaceae > Lathyrus > Lathyrus sativus. The sequence goes on from OZ012739.1 coordinate 319,397,029, forward strand.
AACTAGGTCAACGCAGCACACCTCTAAGTCCAACTGGTGTCCTGGAGGCTACTGAAAAGGCATACCTACCGGACATCGATATAAACACCAGGCTTGTCTACAAATAGAGTACATGCTACTATATGTAGCAGGTATTCCCTAGCGGAAACTTCATACCTCCCAACAGCTACAAGATGATTGTACGTCTTTTGAATCCAAGACATTCTAAGGTGCACATCCTTGGTCTCACCAAACTCTTTTTGCACCTCCGCCTCAGACAATTCCAAATCTCGTGCAACACCTGGCATGCAAGGGTCATGCTAAGAACGAGAGTCGTCCAAAATGTACCATCGATGGGGAGATGGAACAATCCGAAGACATCATCATGAGTGATAGTCATCTCCCCGAACGAAAGATAAAATAATGATGTCTCTTTGTGCCACCTCTCAACAAACACATTAAGTAGTAGAGCGTCGAGCAAGGTGAGGGAGCAGTTGGCAAAATTAAGCAGCTGGAAGTCCTGTATAATCCGACTGACCTGCTGAAACATTAGAATCTTCGGGAAGTCCTTCATCTTCGACCCGTGCAATAACACCTTCAGGGTGGGTCGCTTCTGTGACAAGAAAAAATAAACAAATTAGTTGATACCTCTCATGATAAACATACATAAACAAAAATTAAACTTAAACTTAAATGACATATACCTTACCCTACCATAATTCTAAAGCCACATGCTCAACATACTCTGTAAGCACCGACTGATCGATGAGTCCTTCGGGAAATCCTTCATACTCTAATCAACATCATCACCCCTGACAATCCTACTCTAATCTGTCACTCGATCAACAACTCTCTTTGCAATAGTGTCGTCTTTGCCTTTGAATTTCACTACAAAATAAAAAAATAAAAAATTGGCAACTACCAAAAATTTCAAAAATTTCGATACAAAACAAAGTTTCTGCAGGTGCCGAAAATTTTAAAATTTCCGGTACCAAAACCATGGTATATATCTGAAATTTTGAAATTTTCGCTACAAAACCAGGTTTGTATAACTACCGGAAACTTTGAAATTTTCGGTATAAAAAATGGAATTTGTATTATAAATTTTGAAAATTTTGAAAATTTCGGCGAAAAACTCACTGGTTTTAAAATTTTCGATAGCTCGCTCGAAATTTTCGATATCGCCCCACAAATTTCAAATTTCTGCCCTAACATTGTGAATTTCAGAATTTTTGAAAATAATTTCACAAAATCAATATTGTCTTTTCATACATTTTAAAAGATGCCATGTATAAGTAGAAGATGTAAGATTAAATCCTTTAAAATCACCCATGTGTGCACGCTAATAATGTCTTATATAATTAAAAAGAATAAGTTATAAATATGTGGAGTTTCCTTTATTCATGGACCTGCAAGATAAATAAAAAAGGCATTCTTTGTCTTTATATTTTTTTTTTTTGATAATCATGTTTATAAGTTGGTGTGTGTGATTGAAGGAATATGTGGACTGTGTATCTGTTGCATAGAAGGTAATTGCTAACTTAAATCATGGGTTCATGGCTAACCATTGTCGTAAATATTAGAAGAAGTTGGAGTTGAATTGGTATATGACTTTTTCTTACCCTGAAAAGTGGGCTTAAAAGTCTTTGTGGTGAAAAATTTATTATTACTCATTTTTCGAGTTGTCCAGACACATGATAAAATGTTTCTTGTGCCTTCATCAGTAATTAGTTACCAAAAATCCTACCATATCGACCACTTCGACAAATTACAAGTCATATTTTGACCGACCTATGAGAATGACTTGACCTTAGACTCGAAAAATGATTCAGGAAATCGATCAGTCTATTTAGAATTGAACAAGTTAAAATTAATTTCATCCTTGATCTTGTTAAAAATACAACATTCTTGCAGGCCACCAACCTAACCTAATCAAAAGGTTACAAAGTCCAACCATGAAAGATTGAATAGAATCTTAAAATTTCTTGTCCCAACTACTCATGCTTGGGAGATTATCGTCTCTACTACTCATGCTTGGCAGATTATATAATATTCGATCTCTTAAAACATCTAGGAATACACATACTTGGGAGATTATGTTGTGCAACTCGTGCTTGGGGAATATGTAATATCCAATCTCTTAAAGCATTTCTTTTGGAGACTATGTATCTCTTAATTGGCTTCTTTAAAATATATATTGTTTTTATGTGAAATTTTTATTAAAATAACTCACCTTTTCAATTTTTTTTTTAAAATAACCCATTTTTTAATTTATTTTTCAAAGTACTCTACTTTGGGAGTGTGATAGAAAGAGAGCGCCATGTCAATTGGCGACTGCTTATTGAACCTAAATAGTTTCGTCAATTGGATTGGAGACAACATATGGTGTTGCCAATCTAATTCGCGACAGAGTGTTAAACCTTATATGGTGTTGCCAATGCATTTGGAGACAGGGTGCATTGCGTAATTTTTTAAACAAAAAGAAATAACATTAATAATTAATTAAAAATAATATTACATAAATTAATGTTGGCGACCAGGTTAGTCATACCGGCCACCGGTTCCACATCCCCTAGACACTCTCACTCGTTCCCGTTGTTGTTGATTCACTCCAGGTGTTTGAGGAGTTGAAGTCTCAGGAACATTCCCAGATAGAACTATTGTTGATGGAAATGCCATATTTCACCGACTTTTTTGGTCGTTTCAACCATTCATAAAAGGTTTTGCATTCTGCCAACCTATTATTCAAATTGATGGAACATGGCTCTACAGAAAATACGAGGGCACCTTGCTTATGGATGTTGTGTTAGAACACAGATTATTTTAAATTGATAACATTAATGAAATTTTGTATAGAGAATTTATATACACTAATTCTGTTCAAGTGTTTATTTGTTTCAGATATCAAAATTAATATTATTCTGGAAGAAAGAACGCCTCTGACACCAAAGAACGAAAAAGCTTTGAGCGTCAGAAGCAACATATCAGAAGACTCTGATCTGCTACAATGACTATGAGTGAAGCTAAGAAGAATCTGAGCAAAGAACATACGTAAAGCTTCAGAAGACTCTGGAAGTACACAACGCTGCAAGTACAGAAGTTCTGATAAGCAAGTATGCTCTGATAAGGATTTCACGCTTAAAGCACTTTGCTGCAAACTCTGATAGAGAAACTATGATTGAGTTAACTCTGACCTGAACAACTAAGGACATCATCATAAGTTCTGAAGCAAGACGTTCCAAAGTTGTTGAAGAAGATGTTGTTCAAATAAGATCCGTTAGTATATTCCTTGTCTTATCCTAAACGACTCTTTCCCCATTCGTGCTTGACACAAGAATTCAGACAAAAAGGATGTGTCAGAATATTCCTCTTCTGAGAAAGGAAAAGTCATTAGAAGACAAAGAGAACAGAATGCACAGATTTCACAGTCTTTGAGAAAGGATTTCAAAGGACTATAAAAGCAAGTCTCAGCATCACTTCAAAGGTGGACGAATACGAACGAACTACAAACAAACTTGAATCAAATTCTTGGCATAATATTCAACCAGATCTCACAAATATTCTTCAAGCTAGAATAGCTTTTACTTTCGTTCTATAACTTGTGTAAAAATCACTGTTGTGATATAGCTTTTTAGAAGCATTTCTTAAACACAAATTGTTAGTTTATCTTTGTAAAAGATTTCCTTAAGGCGACCAAGTTGTGGTCCGAATTTCTTGAGAAGACTAAGACAGTTGTCTTAGTGGTTTACACTGTAATCAAGTTTGATATAGTGGATTAAGTCCTTGTTGAGAAAGGAAAATCACCTTGGTAGGGTAGACTGGATTAGTTTGAGTTCAAACGAACCAGGATAAAACTACTGTGTTATTTTTCTATCATCCAAATTGTTTTAAAACCCTTATTCAACCCCCCCTTCTAAGTGTTTTCTCACCTTCAGTTGGCATCAAAGCTCCTATTCTGTAAGTGCTCTCACTTAACCGTGACAGAAAAAGATCCTGTTGGGAAAAACTCTTAATTTATTGTTCTTTATTCATCATGGCTGCTGAAGCTTCCACTTCAACTTCATACAACAATAAATACGATGATAGAGACAGAGTCATCACTAAACCTCCCATGTTTGATGGTGAGAAGTTTGATTACTGGAAAGATAGAATAGAAAGTTTCTTTCTAGGCTATGATGCTGACTTGTGGGATTTGGTAACTGATGGTTATATTCATCCTACTAATGATGAAGGGAAAAAGGTTGACAGAAAATCTATGTCTGGTCAACAGAAGAAGGAGTTTAGAAACCATCACAAGGCAAGAACCATCCTATTAAATGCAATATCTCATACTGAGTATGAGAAAATAACAAATAGAGATACTGCATTTGATATGTTTGAATCTCTAAAAATGACGCATGAAGGAAACTCCCAAGTAAAGGAGACAAAAGCCTTGGCGCTCATTCAGAAGTACGAGGCCTTCAAGATGGAGGAATCTGAATCTGTAGAAGCTATGTTCTCAAGGTTTCAGATTCTAACTGCTGGACTGAAGGTTCTGGACAAAGGTTACTCTACTGCTGATCACGTCAAGAAGATCATCAGAAGCTTGCCAACAAGGTGGAGACCAATGGTGACAGCTCTGAAGCTTGCAAAGGATCTGAATATGATCACTCTGGAGGAATTAATCAGTTCCTTAAGGAGTCACGGGATTGAATAAGAAGAAGACGAACCTCAGAAGAAAGGTAAGTTTGTTGCTTTAAAATCTAACAAATCTGCTAAAGTTTTGCAGGTTATTGAAGAAAGTTCTGGAGAATCTTCAGAAGAAGAAGATGAACTATCTTTGCTATCCAAGAGGATACACCAACTCTGGAAGCATAAGCATAAGAAGTTCTAAAAACTTCAAGAGATCTGATCAGCGTGGTGATTCTTCTGGACATAAGAAATCCGAAAAGAAAGATATAGTGTGCTATGAGTTCAAGGAGTCTGGCCACTATAAAAATGAATGTCCCAAACTTCTGAAGGAGAAACCCATAAGGAAGTTTGAAAAGAAGAAGAAATTCTTAATGGCCACGTGGGATGATTCAGATGCTTTTTAATCTTCATCAGAATCAGAAGATAAATGTGCTAATGTAGCACTGATGGCTGACGTGGAGGACCATGAAGAAACTGCTGAATCTGGATCGGAATCAGATTCTGAGGAGGTATTTTCTGAACTTTCTAGAGCTGAACTTGCTGAAAGTTTATTTGAAGTTCTTGAAAGCTACAGCAAAATCAAACTTAAATACAAGAAGCTTCAAAGTTGTCTTGCATCTGAGAATGATCAACTGAGATCAGAAGTTGCTGAGCTTAAAGCAAACAATCTTAAAATAAAAAATGATTTAGAAAAAGCTCAGAAATCTGACTCAGATCCTATATCATGCTCTAAAAACATTTTAGAAGAGTATGATTATAGCTTTCAGAAGTTTCTGGCCAGAGGCCTAGATAGAAGCAAGATGGCTTCAATGATCTATGGCGTAAGCAGAAACAACAGAAAGGGAATTGGATATGAATCACCCTCTGGGAAGGATTTAAATCCAAAACCTGTTGATAAACTGATCATTAAGTATTCTTCTCTATATACTCATTTCAAATATGGTCATTTAAATAATATTAAGCACACACGTTCTGATCAGAATAAACCTGTGTTTAATAAACCAAAATTCCATCAGAACAAGGATGCTTTTAAGGGAAAGAAATTCAGAAAGAATTTCAAACCTACTAACCCCAAAGGACCCAAGAAAATATGGGTACCTAAGGACAAAATGATTTTTGTTGCAGACATCCTTAGCAGCAAAGTTGAAACACCAATCATGGTACCTGGACTCTGGCTGCTCGTGTCACATGACGGGAAGAAGGTCTATGTTCCAAAGCCTGGAGCTTAGATCTGGAGGTGACGTGAAGTTTGGAGGGAACCAAAAAGGGAAAATCATTGGCTCTAGAACTATTGGCAATGGTAATCTTCCTTCCATATCTAATGTCTTACTTGTTGAAGGATTAACACATAATCTATTGTCCATAAGTCAATTAAGTGACAATGGTTATGACATAATCTTCAATCAAAAATGTTGTAAAGCTGTCAGTCAAGAAGATGGCTCAATCCTCCTTAATGGAAAAAGGAAGAACAACATTTACAAAATCAATCTTTCAGAACTAAAGGTTCAGAATGTAAAATGCCTTCTGTCTGTTAACGATGAGCAATGGGTCTGGCACAGAAGATTGGATCATATTAGTATGAGACGTATATCTCAGATTAATAAGTTCAATCTGGTCAGAGGACTTCCTCAGTTGAAGTTCAACTCATATTTTTGTGAAGCATGTCAGAAAGGAATATTTTCAAAATCTTCTTTCAAAACAAAAAATGTTGTTTCAACCTCTAGACCATTAGAGCTGCTTCATATTGATCTGTTTGGACCAATGAAAACTGCATCCATCAGAGGCAAGAAGTATGGATTAGTCATTATTGATGACTACAGCAGATGGACATGGGTAAAATTCCTGAAACACAAGGATGAGTATCATTCTGAATTCATTGACTTCTGCAAACAAGTCCAAAACGAAAAAGAATTTAAAATTGTTAAAGTCAGAAGTGATCATGGTGGAGAATTTGAAAATAAATACTTTGAATTTTTTAAAAAGAAAATGGCATTGCACATGATTTTTATTGTCCTAGAACTCCTCAACAGAATGGAGTTGTAGAAAGGAAAAATAGAACATTGCGAGAAATGGCCAGAACCATGATCAACGAGACTAATATGGAAAAACATTTTTGGGCAGAAGCAGTGAATACAGCTTGTTATATTCAGAACAGAGTGTCTGTAAGACCTCTTCTGGAGAAGACTCCTTATGAACTGTGGAGGAATAGAAAGCCCAACATTTCTTATTTCCATCCTTTTGGATGTGTATGTTTTATGTTGAACACTAAGGAAAATCTGAACAAGTTTGATTCTAAAGCTCAGAAGTGTTTCATGCTTGGATATTCTGAACGCTCTAAAGGCTACAGAGTATACAATACTGAGACACAGATTGTAGAGGAATCAATTCATGTTAGATTTGATGATAAGCTTGGCAATTAAAAGCCAAAGCAACTTGAAATTTCTGCAGATAGAGAAGTCCTTCTCATAGACTCTGAAGAATCAGAGGCAGACAAAGCTCAATCAAAAGCATCAGAAGCAACGTCAGATGCTACTCCCTTGACTGCTCAGATGGATATCTTGACAATTTCTAAAGAACCAAATGTTAAAGGATCATCCAGAATCAAAGCCTCTCACCCAAAGGAAATGATAATTGGAAAGAAGGATGACCCTATCAGAACAAGGTCATTTCTCAGATCCTCTAGAACGTCACTGTTTGGTTTGGTGTCCATCATTGAACCTACTTCTGTGGATGAGGCTCTGAACGATAATGATTGGATACTTGCTATGCAAGAGGAGCTTGACTAATTCACCAGAAATGATGTCTGGGATCTGGTTCCAAGACCAAATGGTTTCAACATCATTGGAACTAAATGGGTTTTCAGAAACAAGCTGAACGAGCAAGGAGAAGTTATCAAAAACAAGGCTAGGCTGGTGGCTCAAGGATATAGTCAGCAAGAAGGTATAGATTACACAGAGACTTATGCTCTTGTGGTAAGGTTAGAATCTATTCGCTTGCTTATTTCTTTTGTTGCACAGAATAACATCACTATGTATCAGATGGATGTTAAAAGTGCCTTCTTAAATGGTTTCATAGAAGAGGAAGTGTATGTTCATCAACCTCCAGGTTTTGAAAATGAAAAATTTCCAGAACACGTTTTTAAACTTAAGAAATCACTCTATGGCTTAAAAGAAGCTCCCAGAACTTGGTATGAGAGGCTGAGTAATTTCCTTCTGGAACACAACTTTGTTAGAGGAAAAGTTGACACTACTTTCTTCCATAAATCAATTAAGAAAGACATTTTAGTCTGTCAGATTTATGTTGATGATATTATATTTGGAACTACCAATATTATGCTTGGAAAGGAGTTTGCTCAATCTATGCAGGCAGAATTCGAGATGAGCATGATGGAGAACTCAGATTCTTTCTGGGAATTCAAGTGAATCAGACTCCATAAGGAACCTACATACATCAGACAAAGTATGTAAAAGAACTTATGAAGAAATTCAACATGTCAGAAAGCAAGGTAGCAAAGACTCCAATGCATCCTACAAGCACACTAGGTAAAAAAGAGGTAAGTAAAAAGGTAGATCAGAAGCTCTACAGAGGTATGATTGGTTCTCTTCTGTACTTGACTGCTTCTAGGCCTGATATTCTCTTTAGTGTCTGTCTATGTGCTAGATTCCAATCAGATCCTAGAGAATCTCACTTAACAGCTATTAAGAGGATTCTGAGGTATCTGAAAGGTACTACTGTTGCGGTTAGAATATGATATCAAATTATTAATTAATTTAAATCGCATCTTTAGTTCACAACCGCTCTTTGATTTATCCGAAGAAAAAGGTCAAAAGAGGAAAACCTAATTTTGCATCGTAAAGACAATGCGGTGAGAGATCTAGGTAAGGGGTTGGTTAAGCTTAGGGAAGATACTAGCACCCTAAACTTTTGTAGTACTCTACATGAACCTTTTGTTTATTGTATGCTTTTTTATTTTATTATCTGTTTGAAATATATTGCTAAGGGATAGAGTGACCTAAAAGACCTAAGGGTTAGTCCTAAGTTTACTCGGCAAGACATCATATCTTGTGCCTACATATCCTGACGGGAATGGAATCAGAGTAATTGTAGTTCCCCTCGAAAGGGAGGTTAGAAACTTCTTGACTATGGTCAAGGTTTCAAGGGGAGTAAACGTATCTTAAGGACACGCTTACGTGGAGTTTTGAAACTCCTATTTCTATGTTGAAAAGTTGAATTAAAATTAGGGTTGAAATTAGGGATTCCACAGCAGGAAACCCTAAAGCAGAGTACGACGACTCTTTGACCTAATTCTAGGGTAAAGGGCGTTTTTGTCCACGGTGGGACACCTAGGCTATTAGGGTTTTGAAATGGTCAAAGGTTAGGGTTATTGAATCGGCGATCAAATAGCTAGACCTAATCCTTCGGAAATGAACATAACGGTAAATCATGCAAAACATGGAAAATTATTATATGGCCGAAATTAAAGTGCAGAAAGTAAAGAAAGCGGAAAAAGCGTCGCGACGATCACTCGCGTAAATTACAAATCCCCAAAAAATAAATAAATAAATAAATAAACTGTGATCATGACCTCGCGTAAATTACATCCATGGAAAATGCAAGAATAATAATGAAATAAGAGCGACGATTGCCTCGCGTAAATTACAAGGTAACGGCGACGGATTCTTGAGATGGGATTTGAAGCAGTTCCGGAAGGAGGACAATGATGAGAGCTTGAGCTTCTCTGAGTCGCGATGATGATGATTAACGAAGGAAGCTCCGTCTTCTTCTTCAAAGAACCGTCCCTTTCTTCTCCTTCTGGATTTGTGGGTTCCTCCTTTCTTCTGATATGTTGTGAGAACGGCCGCCGTTTTTTCTTTGGTCTCCTTCTCCCCTTTTTCTCAAATGCAACTCATGTTTATATAGGTAACAAATTAGGGTTAATCTAACCTAATGCCCACTTTAAAGCCCAACTTAAAGAATTAGTCAAAACTAACTAAAATTTAAACAAATTAAAACAAACTTAAAACCCTATTTGTTTACTAAACATTAAAAATATTATAAAAAGAATAAAATATTTTCTAATATTTTTAATTTTATGATTTTTGGATGTTTTTATGAATAATATGGAAAAATAATTTAACTAAAATACGAAAATAATAATTAAATAATAAAAAAACTATTTTTGTTATTTTTTTAATAAAAATAGAAAAGTTAGAATAAAAATATAAGAAAAAAACAAAAAGTGAAGAAGGTAGGATTCGAACTCTGGACCTCTCACAGTCACAACTCTCACACACGGTCTCTTGCCAATTGTGCCATTTTATTCATTCGAAATAAAGTGGCACTAGAAACCATGTAAAGGTAGGACAAATTTGGGGTGCAACAGATGCCCCTATTTAAATAGCTTCACCGGATGATTTGAGCAGCGGAGACTCGAGAAATCGCGGTGAAAGGGATTTAAATACAGATAACCGAAAATTTGGCCCCTATATGCAGTGATATGCAATGATATGGACAAAATAACACGAACTAAAATGCTGACCAAGCCATGAATTTAATATGATGCGTATGATGGAATGATGAATGCAAGGATGCAGACGACACGACGACATAGGGGACCGACGCGATGAGTAACTACACTGGGGAATACGATGCACTGGTGGAATAGTGCGACAATTGTCACTTTAGAACGAACGGTAACACAAGATCCCCATGGTGGTAGGATCAGGTAAACGACAAGTGCTGGAATTTCCGGGTCATTCCTATAAACGAAGAGATCGAGCGGGATCTTCAGGGATCATCGGAAGAACATCAAATGAACTCTAAAACATACCAGAGTTACTCGGAAAAACATCGAATAAACCCTGGGCTATATCCAGAAACAAAAGGATGACATCTATAGGAGCATGAGATGAAGACAAGTTTCTGAAGGTAAATCCGAAACATTTAGGAAAGCAATAAATGTGCGGGGCAAGTTTTGAAGACCTATATGGAAGAACATCAGATAATCAACAAAGGGGATTCTGGAAGAACGTCAGAACAAAAACTCAGTCTGGAAAACCATCAAAAGGAGAACAGATCCAGAAAATCATCGGATAAGATTCTGGAAAACCATCAGAATCACAGGGGTATCTGGAAAATCGTTAGATAGAGTTCTGGAAGAACATCAGAACAAAGACTCGATCTGGAAAACCATCAGAAGGAGGAATTCATCCGGAAAACCATCGGAAAGATTCTGGAAAACCGTCAGAATCGTAAAAGAATATCTGGAAAACCATCAGATAAGGGAATCTCCATCTGGAAAACCGTCAGAAAGAGAAACAGATCCGGAAAACCATCGGATAGATCCTGGAAAACCATCAGAATCGAAGGAAAATATCTGGGAAACCATCAGATAAAAGATACTCAATCTGGAAAACCATCAGAAAGAGAAACATATCCGGAAAACCATCGGATAGATTCTGGAAAACCATCAGAATTAAGGGAAAATATCTGGAAAATCATCAGATACGTAACAACGAAGTTCTGGAAGAACATCAGAACAACGAGACTCAATCTGGAAAACCATCAGAAAGAGACATTAAAATCAGGGTACCAGACATCCAAAAATGACTTTGAATGAAAGGTATAAACACAATATATGAGGATAGTATTGGACGTAAAAGGAACAGGCATATCCAGAAAACCATCGGATACGAAAAACGTCATATCTGGAAGAACATCAGATGGACACGACACAAAGTTGTTTGGTAGGTGCCAAGTAAGTTGGACTTCGACCACAAGGTAAGACCTGGATAAAACACGACCTCAGGAGAAATGCAAATGAGGATGAAACACTCATGTTATGCATAGGTATGATATGTATATGTATATGAATAATGTTATGAGATATGATCAAATGCAAATGCAGATGTCGACGACAAGGCTCAACTCTTCCGGTAAGATGACAAGACTTGAAAACTGATTCCTCAACCCGGAGATCACTTTCACTTGCTAAATTGTAATCAGGTTGATGGTCCTCGTAGGAAGGATGGAAAGTCGCTTGGAGATCTTTCAAGTAAACTGCCCCAGATTAAATTGTCCATTACAGATGACCTGATAATTGCTTCAGCTTGTCTGATTCTGAAAATGACTGTTTTACTGTACCCTCGGAAGGTTGCCCCAGTCTGAGTCTTGAAAATCTCATGGATAAACCAGATCTAAGAAGACTTTGCCCCTGATAGGATCACTTGACCAAGTTTCTTGATTGTTTGAAAATTCCTTAGAGGAAAGCCAGTTTGCAAACAAAAATATTCATACAAACATGGTAATGAAAAGTTCATGCAACTTTTGAAATCAAAATTATTTTTGAAAGATGAAAAATAAATGAGTCATCGGTTAGAACGCGGCGGTCTAGGACGCTCAAAGTTTAATACAGGTATACAGCCAAAATAAATGATTCACAAAGATCTTTAGGAGTCAGCTTACGCAACCTTGCTGTAGCATGCTTTCAAAATATCCTTGTTTCAATTAGGTCTTTTGAGGGTTGTAATGTGTCCTGGTTCACGGTTTATGAAACAAAGGATAAAGGCTCAAAATTTGTTTGTTCCCACCCAATCTACGTGATAATCTTTAGTCCTACGCTCAGTTAACTCATATTATGCATTCAGGTTCCTATAGGTTAGGAATTGCACTGATGGTAGCAGGGATGGTTCAAAAGTCAAGGGACCTATGAAAAGGCAGCCACCACTTCCCTATAGCATTTGGTTGTTTTGAAATTGAGGATTTTCATGATAAGGATTTAAAGATCTCCTCTTTTTATTATCCTTAACTTTTGTCTGAACTGTTTCTTACGAATATTATAGTCAACGGGATGCCCCAATTTTGCATAAGTCTCCTTCATAGGTTTTGACTTATCGGCCTTTTCTTTTGATTTTTTTTTTTGAAAGGAAGTGACTGCCTAGCTTAATGATCACGGTGAACCATCATCGACTTCTGATTGAAAAACATCTTCAACACTTACTTGCTGTTGTTGCACAAAATTTGCCCAACCTTTTCTAACCTAGGTTTATGTTTCAATTGCATAATCATTTGCATTGTCATTATGTACATAGTGTATTCATCTGCATTGCATAGCATAAGCAAGCTATCTTGATCAGAGGATCAAATGCTATTCTCATCTCAAGAGACATATTCAAGGGTTTCATTCATATTCAAGACTACTCAGGTCATCAGGGAAGAATTTGAGCTTTGAAGAGTTGACAGGTTGATCAATGAGTTCTCTCCTATCTTGAGGTTGTTTGGGGGTCATCAGAGGGTGTGTCAGCTATGAGCCAAGAGTATGAGGTGTGTATGGATGTTATGAAGAGCCTATGTGATCATTTTGAAGAAGAACCAAGTCATTGGAATGATTGCAAGAGCCTTAGTTGAAGTCAGTCAACTAGGGTTTTATCTGGGTCAACACTAGGTCAATCCTAGGTCAAAGACTTGTTTTGAAAGGCATAAAAGATCACTTGAAGAATGTGGGATTCATTATTTGCTACATGTATATGGATATGATGTTGTGCTAAAGAAAAATCAACAGGAGTCAAGGAGAAATGGAGTTACTAAATTAGGGTTTCAGTGTAAAATCCCCTGATTTAGGTCAAACTTCAAAGCAGTGTAACTCAAGATGAAAGCTTCATATGAATTCTTGGTCCACATGAAACTTGTAGATTATCTTCATAGCTTTAATTTTAGTGGTGGAAGTCATCAAGATGATTTATAGAACTCAAGTTATAGCTCTTGCAAGTTACTGGGTCATCTGAGGGCACTGAAATTTGTCTGTGAAAGTTGTCTGTCTTCCAAGCAACTTTTGACCTTCAAGGAGATTTTAAATGTATTTCTGGCCAACATGAGAGTTGTTCCTAATTGTCTTAGCTTTCTAGAAAGGTATGGTATGCCTTCATATGATTTGTGGAACTTTACTTATGTTCTTGGCAAGCAAAGGGTATTTTGGTCATTTGAGAATTACAGGTCATTCTTAGCCTATGCCTAAAACTCATACAAGGAAGCTTCAAATGAAAAACTTCACAACATAAAAGTTGCTCAAAATGTCATTTTAAGTCTATAGAAGAGGTCATGGAAGTTTGGAAATGCATAGAACAAGACTTGACCAAGGTTGGTGAAAAATGACCTAAAAAAGGCATATAACTTGAAAAAGTTCAAGTTGGAAAATGGTTTGAGAGATCTACAAATCCAAAATGGGTCATCCAATATACCAAATTGATTCCAAACATCATTTTAAAGACATTGGTTCAGCCACTTTTTTGAGTTAGGGTTTAAAAATGGGACTTGCTTTGTAATCATGTTACTTGCATAATAAGGCAACTTTGCATAACTCAACACAAGGCAAGGAAAGGCTTGGTTTTCACACATACCATTTCAATATCTCATGAGGAGAGATTTTGACACAAGTTTAGAAGGGTGTATGCATGAGATGAGTGATATTTCAAAGTGTCATCAAATGAGAATTTCCATGAATTTCCACCACATTCTAGAATCATCCTAGAGGCATCCAGAAACTTCTAGATCTGTCCATCATCCTCTATATAATGAGTGTGGATCATTGGTGCAAGAGGTTGGTGAAAAGAAAGAGAGAAGAGAGAGAATTCCATTGTTGCTTCCATTGTAAGAAAGTGTGAAAATCTACAATCTACACCAATTTTGTTCATTCTTTTTCTTCATCCACAATATACTGAATCTCTTGAGTGGATACAAGCAAGTTCAAAGGCACATCCCTGGAAGATTGAGGAGTTAGGGTTTGAAGTTTCAAGATCCATACCAGGCTCGAATCTCCTTCTACAAGCACTCATCATAACCATTGTTGCAAACAGAAAGCTCTTCATCAAGCAAGGATCACTCTCAAAGGATTACAAGCATTGGATTGGACTGTAACCACCTCTGCCATAGCTACCTAGCAGGTTGGTGAATTCTTTTCTATCTCCCTAATTAGGTGTTGTTAGGTTAGATTATTAGTGTAAGGTTGTTAGGCTAGGTTAGATGACCATTTTCAGAGAAATTGAGAAGGTTTCATGGAGTTTGGTAACCTGGTGATGAATCTTCCAAGATCAAGAACTCATGGATTAGGGCAAGATAATGTTAGCTTTTTAGCTTAGAGTGATCAGCATAATCCCTAGATCATTCTAGTATAGTTTGAGCAAATTTCATGACCATGCATATCAGGTGCAATTCTTGGTGCCCTAAGGTTCCAGCTATCGGGTTGAATCATGGAGTGAGTTTTAGAAAAATCCAAGTATAGGATCGTGTAGAGGGCTTTGAGTAGGCCATTTTTTGTTTTTGGATCGAGGGTTTTCATTGAGAGATGAAGGAGTACGCACTGGTTGAATATGGCTGCATGAAAGAAGAATTCTGAAACCCTAGGTGTTGATTGGGGACGATGACCAATGGTCGTTGGATCAAATCCAGACTTTTGACTTTTACACCAATCCAACGGTCCAAATTTGAAGAGAGAAACGGAGGGAAAGATTGAAGCATCAAACGATGCGTTTCATTAAACGCAATGCTGGGCCTGATCCAATTTATTCTATCCCCACCCCCTTTTTGAGAAGCCCAACAAAATGAACTGAGAATTGTTGCTTTTTGCACCGAGAGTTTGATCTTTTTCTTTTATTTTTTTAATTGATTTTCTAAAGCTAACTGGGCCTCGCTTTTGATATTCACGCCCCCCATTTTTCTGGCCCATCTGAATAATAACTGGGCGCGTCTGCTTATGGCACCCCCTCCCCCATTTAATTCATTTTTTTTTTATTTTCTTTATTTTTCTTTGATCTTTAAAAACCCATATAAAATTGAAAAAAGCTTGTTTTTAATTGTTTCTTTTTGTGGTAGATCAATAATTTTGTTAAGAAAAATAATAGATAATAAAAATGGCATTTTATTTTGTTTTGATATTTTTTGTGTATTTTTCTTTTAAATGGCTTCTTAATGAGTTTAGTTTAGTACTTAAATTTGTTGATTTTAGTTCTCATAGTTCCCTTTAGATTTAGGACTCATTCTTTTTAGGTTGATTAGCATAGGACTTCAACTTGTATATAGGATTTAATTCATATTTTTAGGATTAAATTTTAGGTGATTTGATTAGGTGAGATTAGGGTGATGAAAATTAGGGTTTTAAGTGAGCATATGTGAGATAATTCATTTCTTTTAGGAATTTTGATTTGATTTTGGGGTATGGGACTATAGGGGTTATGGGTATATAATAGATCCCTTATAGAATATTAGGATTCCCTTACTGCTATTAGTATTGCTTGTATTTGACTGACTGTGTGGTGTGCCCTCTTTAGGGTTATTATTTGTCTGTGTGTGGGGTATTGGGTTTGTTTGGGACTTGGGGTTTGAGCTGAAGACTGAGATGATGAAGCCCATTTAAAGATCAGAGACTGAAGACCAACTTCCAGAGTTAATGAGGAGTATCTCTTGCTGGCAGCTGATGAAGTCTATAGGATCTAGGAGTTAGGCAGAGCCCTAGAGTAGTAAACTTGATTCTCAAACATGGAAGGTCTTGACTGCCTCCATCCTTCTCTGTGATGTAGAGTCTCTCTAAGACATTCACCCCCTTCCTTTGGAAGGCTTGGTGATAGTGTCTAAGGGATAGAACTCTTGAGAGAAATATTCTTTGTGTTGATAGCAGTCTGTTTGCCACCTTTGGTGGTCAACTAATTGCTTAACACCCAGTTCACTCTTGTGATTGATTCCTCAGCTTGGAGAGTAGGACTTGAAGAAAAGCCATTGGGAGATTGAAGATAAAGTCTGATGCTTGCTTGAAGCCTGAAGATGGTTGCAGATGCTGACTGCTTTGCTGTTTAGCTTTAGCTGTTTAATTCTTGATGTATTGTGTGAATTTTCCTGGATTGTATTGTTTGCTGTTTAACCTGCTGGGTTGAAAGTGAATTCTGTTCACTTTTGCCTATTGTTTTTTAGGTTCGAGGTTGAGTGGGACTCCCTTGCCTCGCTTGTACTGTTGCATCCATGCATTTTACTGCTTTATTGTATATATCTGTTGTTTCTGTTTTCGTCTATTCCCTTAGGATCTCTGTTTCTCTCTGTGCAAGAGAGGAGCATGATAGACATTAGGTCTTAACCCATGCATGATAACATTAGGGTAGATTTTATTCCCTTTTTCAACCCTAGGATTTATAGAGTGTCATCTCTTCTTTCTTCAAAACAACAGAAAAACATTAATAAAGATTATGACAGAAATCAATTCACTTCTTCCGTCAAAAGATTGGAACAAACATCAACCTTTTTGCAATAAGAAAACCCTTGTTTAAGGTGAGATTTTTCATAAAAGACACTTGAACAGCTTGTGTCGTGCGTAGCCCGAACTACGCTTGCTCTGATCTTCCATGCTGTGTGGAAGTACGTAGGCATAGGATGCGATATCCTAGCGAGCAACCTTCCCCTCCTTTCCCGTAGGTAGGCGAACTACGTTGACTCTGATTTCTCGTTCCAGACGGGAATACGTAGGCATAAAGTGCGATGCTTTGCCGAGTCATGTTTTCTTTTCTTTTCAGACCTCATCCTTTAGTTTAGATAGAAGTGTAATCCGTACAAACCAAGCAAGCGTGGATCCCATCGAGTACGATGGACGTAAGGGGTGCTAATACCTTCCCCTTTTGTAACCGACTCCCGAATCCAGGTTTTGGTTGCGATGACCATACCTTTTCCCGTTTTTGCGAGGTTTACTTCGAGCGTTTCCTTTCCCTCCTTTGAGATAAATAACACCCGGTGGCGACTCTTCTGTATTGCCGGCGCCGATTTTCGCAGTAGCGACAGCTGTGTGTGAAGGAAAATTGTGAGCGCGACCTTTGTATGAAAGGTGTATTGTATGAACACACAACCAAGTTAAATGAGAACTACCCATGCCCCAAGTTTAAAATTGCGGTTTTTTTTTGTAAAGAAAGAAACTCCAACTTCTAAGCTCGAAGGGGGTGACAAGGGGATAACTTCCTTATTTCTCCAGTGTTTGGGGATTGAAACAATGCCTTACATCGTCAACAAAGTTTGATTGAAAGCATATTGACAGCAGTTATGGGTATAACGTTTTCGTCATCCTCCCTCCAATCTTTGCATACCAAAATTTCGGACAAAAGTAAATATTTGAAAGATAAAGCATAGAGATGAAAATAATAGATAAAATGAATTAAATCAAAATTTGCAATGCTCAGTTCATTAATATAAAAGTACAAACATAATTCGAAAGCAAACAACTAATAAAATAAGGAAAATACAAACAATGAGAAACAAAAGCCTAATGATTAAATCAGTGAGCCATCCTCTGGGGTCAGCCTGAAGCTTCACTTTTGATGTGCTGGCAACGGATTTTTCTGGATATTTGGAGGATTATCTTCAAAATCAAGTATTCCATCCCTCATTAACTCATGCACTCTGGCTTTCAATGCAAAACAATGCTCCAAGTCGTGGCCTAAAGCACCCTCATGAAAAGTGCACTGGAAATCAGCCCTGAATCCAGCTGGAAGAGGATTAGGAGGAGGTGGTAAAGCCCTGGTAGTAATTAGCCCTCGTTGAACCAAGTACGGATATAGCTCTGTGTAAGTCATGGGAATAGGATCAAATTGGTTCCTATTTCGAGACTGGTCTTGTCTAATAATTGGACGTTAAGCGGTCTGAGTTGGCTGTGGAGCAACAAAAGGTTGAGATCCCTGGCGAGGCTTTCTTGATTCAGTCATGACAGCATTGGTCTGCTCATCCTTGCTCTTATGGAAATTCCCATAGGATTTCTTTGCAGCATTAGAAGATTCGGCAGCTTTGGATACCTTCCCATTTTTCAAACCTTCTTCTAACCTTTGGCCAATAGTCACCAGATCTGTAAAGCTTGAAGAGACACTCCCAACCATCTTTTCCCAATAGAAAGGAGACAAAGTATCTATGAACATTCCTGTTAGTTCCTTCTCGACTATATGGGGTTCGACTTGGGAAGCTAACTCCCTCCAACGCTGAGCATACTCCTTGAATGACTCTTTTTCCTTCTGAGACATACTTTGAAGCTGACGGCGATCGGGAGCCATATCCAAATTGTATTTGTATTGCTTCATAAAAGCATTGGCGAGATCTTGGAAGCAGTAGACACTGTTATGCTCTATGTTCATATACCATTTAAGAGAAGCACCACTCAAACTATCCTGAAAGCAATGGATGAGCAACTTCTGATTGTTGGTGTAAGCTGCCATCTTTCGGAAGTACATGACTAGATGAGCTCTTGGACATGAATGACCTTGATACTTCACGAACTCAGGAGTCTTGAACTTGGCAGGCAAAACAAGACCAGAAACTAGGCACATATTATTGGCATCAACGTTGAAGAAATCAGTACCTTCGACAACTTGGAGTCTCTTGTTTATGATCTGAAACTGTTCACGGGTGATCTCAGGCTCAACAAAATCTTCCTGGTCTCCCTTTTGCCCACCGGCAGCATTGTACTCATAAGGAGGATTCTCAAAGGGAGCTTGGACAATCTGATTAACCGTGTGGACCACAGGTTGGGCCTCGGTAAGGACAGGAGCTTGAAAAACTGGTCTGACAGCCTGACCAATCATAGCAGCAGATGCAACAGGTGGAGAGTAGTTAGAAGGTAAACCAAACTCAGGCTAAGTAGATAGTGGCAACGAAACAGGAGGTGGATCAGCGCCCGAAACTTCCTGAATGACAGTCCTCTGAGGTGGCTCTCCTCTGGCAATCAGTACTTGAAGCATCTCGGTAAGCCTGGTCATGCCTGCTTTCAACTCATCAATCTCCATTCAGACTTCCGCATTATGTTCCTCTTGTTCTGACATCTGGCGTCTATAGTTAGCTCTAGTCTGATATCTGTATCGAGGAATCAGCTTGACGAATCAAAGGGACACTGGAAGATAAAGACAACTGGACATGAGAAACCGGGGGAAAATGCAATGCAAGACATGATGTTAATGACATGCAATGGTTTCGATAACTTCAACGGTCGATTGCAAATATTTTCTAAGAAACCTGGAAAATGTTTTAGACTTTAAAATGTGAGACTTTTGAATTTGCAAGGGACAGTTGAATTCCTTGAAACTAGGAATGGTGTTTTATGAATGCCATGCATAAATACACATAAACAACAAAGTACTAGGTTAGAGGAACAATGAATGAAGTTAAGGTCTACCCTTCCCCAAAGGTATGTACTATGGGATAGTTGTACCTGCAGAACAAGGTTCTAAAGAGGTGCCCAAAGTCATCAATCCATCTTTCGGATATTATCAACTTTCCGACTGACTCGGGGGTCAATAATATTCTCAAGAGAACCTCATTTGAGTGTAGTATCACGTAGCAACCATTGTAGGACTACTCCCACATAGTTCCCGCACTACGTCCTATATAAGACCAAGATGGTGTTAAGGTACTACGGTCCCCAGTATCACAGACTCCAATTGAAAATAGTAAAAGTTTTCACGACTGCACTCGATCAACTGAACCATTTTCGAAAGGGTCTCAACTGAGCGGTGATTCTCGAGTTGACTTGGTCGGGACTCACTCCCGGCAAGCCTCGTCGAATATCTCACCTTCCTATAATAAGGTCACTCAAGTCCGGGTTAGGACTTATCTCACAATAACAGGTATCCCCACAAGGTATAATGATATATAAAAATAATTAATAAAATATCATACAATAAACAAAATAGGGGTAACCCTTAAAAATTAGGAGGATCCCCAATGAAGTCGCCATTTTCTGTTGTGGTTAGAATATGATATCAAATTATTAATTAATTTGAATTGCATCTTTAGTTCACAACTGCTCTTTGATTTATCCGAAGGAAAAGGTCAAAAGAGGAAAACCTAATTTTGCATCGTAAAGACAATGCAGGGAGAGATCTAGGTAAGGGGTTGGTTAAGCTTAGGGAAGGTACTAGCACCCTAAACTTTTGTAGTACTCTACAGGAACCTTTTGTTTATTGTATGCTTTTTTATTTTATTATCTGTTTGAAATATATTGCTAAGGGATAGAGTGACCTAAAAGACCTAAGGGTTAGTCCTAAGTTTACTCGGTAAGACATCGCATCTTGTGCCTACATATCCTGACGAGAATGGAATCAGAGTAATTGTAGTTCCCCTCGAAAGGGTGGTTAGAAACTTCTTGACTATGGTCAAGGTTTCAAGGGGAGTAAACGTATCTTAAGGACACGCTTACGTGGAGTTTTGAAACTCCTATTTCTATGTTGAAAAGTTGAATTAAAATTAGGGATTCCACGGCGGGAAACCCTAAAGCAGAGTACGACGACTCTTTGACCTAATTCTAGGGTAAAGGGCGTTTTCGTCCACGGCGGGACACCTAGGCTATTAGGGTTTTG
Organism: Lathyrus sativus; assembly: GCA_963859935.3. Taxonomy (NCBI): domain Eukaryota; kingdom Viridiplantae; phylum Streptophyta; class Magnoliopsida; order Fabales; family Fabaceae; genus Lathyrus; species Lathyrus sativus. The sequence goes on from OZ012739.1 coordinate 319,418,043, forward strand.
AAATGGTCAAAGGTTAGGGTTATTGACTCGGCGATCAAATAGCTAGACCTAATCCTTCGGAAATGAACATAACGGTAAATCATGCAAAACATGGCAAATTATTATATGGCGGAAATTAAAGTGCAGAAAGTAAAGAAAGCGGAAAAAGCGTCGCGACGATCACTCGCGTAAATTACAAATCTCCAATAAATAAATAAATAAATAAATAAATAAATAAATAAACTGCGACCATGGCCTCGCGTAAATTACATCCATGGAAAATGTAAGAATAATAATGAAATAAGAGCGACGATTGCCTCGCGTAAATTACAAGGTAACGACGACGGATTCTTGAGATGGGATTTGAAGCAGTTCCGGAAGGAGGACAATGATGAGAGCTTGAGCTTCTCTGAGTCGCGATGATGATGATTAACGAAGGAAGCTCCGTCTTCTTCTTCGAAGAACCGTCCCTTTCTTCTCCTTCTGGATTTGTGGGTTCCTCCTTTCTTCTGATAAGTTGTGAGAACGACCGCCGTTTTTTATTTTGTCTCCTTCTCCCCTTTTTCTCAAATGCAACTCATGTTTATATAGGTAACAAATTAGGGTTAATCTAACCTAATGCCCACTTTAAAGCCCAACTTAAAGAATTAGTCAAAACTAACTAAAATTTAAACAAATTAAAACAAACTTAAAACCCTATTTATTTACTAAACATTAAAAATATTATAAAAAGAATAAAATATTTTCTAATATTTTTAATTTTATGATTTTTTGATGTTTTTATGAATAATATGGAAAAATAATTTAACTAAAATACAAAAATAATAATTAAATAATAAAAAAACTATTTTTGTTATTTTTTTAATAAAAATAGAAAAGTTAGAATAAAAATATAAGAAAAAAACAAAAAGTGAAGAAGGTAGGATTCGAACCCTGGACCTCTCACACTCACAACTCCTCACACACGGTCTCTTGCCAATTGTGCCATTTTATTCATTCGAAATAAAGTGGCACTAGAAACCATGTAAAGGTAGGACAAATTTGGGGTGCAACAACTAATAACATGGGTTTGTGTTACAGAAGATCTGATGAATATAGATTAGTTGGATTCTGTGATGCTGACTATGCTGGACACAGAGTAGAGCATAAGAGTACTTCTGGAAGCTGTCAGTTTCTGAGAAGTCATATGATCTCTTGGTTCAGCAAGAAGCAACCTACAATAGCGCTATCAACAACAGAAGCAAAATACATTGCTGCTGCTGGTTGTAGCACACAGATACTCTGGATGAAGAGTCAACTAGAAGACTATCAGATTCATGAGAGTAACATTTCTATTTTCTGTGATAATACTTCTGCTTTTTGCCTTTCTAAGAATCCAATTTTGTATTCTAAGGCAAAGCACATAGAAATTAAGCATCATTTTATCAGAGACTATGTTCAGAAGGGAATTATTAGTTTGAACTTTGTTGATACAGGCCATCAATGGGCTGATATCTTCACAAAACCCCTTGCTGAAGATAGGTTTAAGTTTATTCTGAAGAATATTAGTATGGATTTTTGTCCAGAATAAAACTATTATTCAGAAGAAAACTTATTCTGATGAAATATGAATTATGTCTATGTTCTAAAGTAATTCTTCTGATTATTTCTTTTAGTACATTATTTTTTTGAGAAACTCTGAACTAACAAGTCTCAAAAGATCTGAGCATTGTTTAACGTTTCTTATTCTTAAGAGATTCAGAGGCATATCAACATCAAACACGTGTCACTTGATATCTAAAAAGGTGGAGTGTACTCAATGAGACGCCGTTCTGAGGTACTATTTGTATTCTCAATTTCTCGTTTTCCTCCCCACGCTTGTCAGAATCATTAATTGCTTTTAATTATTATTCTTTTTGATGTGACCTTTTGTTTTCTTTTTAATTTATTAAGTGCTGAATGTGTGAATGTGTGCCCTAATTGTTTTCACTATAAATGCCACAACATAACACCATTTCACACTTTACACACACACACACACTCTCTCTCTCTCTCACTCTCTCTCTCTCTCTCTCTCTCTCTCTCTCTCTCTCTCTCTCTCTCTCTCTCTCTCTCTCACGTTTATGCATTTTTGTCTACTCCATTGTTTTCTCTTCTCCTCCAAACCCAAAACCCAAAGAAGCTTTCGTTATCTCACTTCTTCAACAATGGCAACTTCTTCATCAACCTCTCAGTAACTTGAATCAACTATGGCTGTTGTTTCTTCTTCCACAATGGGTCATATTCCATTCACTGCACCTGAAAGAACTCTCCTTACTCCCGTTGATCAACTGGAAGCTCTTTGTGAGTTTCTGATTGATTTTGAAAGTATTGCTCAAAATGGTTTTAAACTACGTCCAACTGTGTCAGCACAAGGATGGAAAAAATACTTTGATAGACTGGTTGGACCAGTTTACCCTTGCTTGGTCAAATAATTCTAGATTCATGCAAGAGTGTTCCCCAAGTTCATCATGTCTTCAGTTCTGGGCAAAGAAATCGTCATCACCGAGGACCTGATTCGTAAGTTGATAGGTTATCAAGAATCAGATGGTGTTACTCATCTACCAGCTAATCGTGTGGATATGGATGAGGTTTACAGTGAGGTGTTTACTTCTGGAGAAGCCTCCAGCAAGATAAAGGATCTGAAAGTTCAGTACAAGATCTGGGCTAAGATCTTCTTAGGTTGCATTCATCATAGAAAATCAACAAATTCACCTGACTACATCAACTCTGATCAGATGTACTTCATGTATTGTCTAGGTAAATGTATTAAGGTGGATCTGCCTTACTTGCTCTTCACCCATCTGTGGACTCATGTGAAGCAATCTAGGGAAGAAATCAGAACCAAGCACCAGAAAATGAGAAACTGGACACCTATGGGATGACTCATCTCAGATATTCTGACTGAGAATGGTTTGGTTGGACATCTGATAGAAGATGGAATGAAAGAAGAAGTAGCTTCTGTAGTTGGAAAACCTCTGAATAGCAAGAGTCTCCAGAGGATGAGGATTGTAGAAGAACTTACTTCTGCACCAGATCAGATCAACTCTGAAGAGGTCAGCAAGAGAAGGATTCTTGTAGACGATTTCCCTATGTTCTACGCTAATGAACCCAAGGAGATTATTCTGGCTTACATAGCAGAATGTCTAGAAGATGGAACTCCTATTCCAGAACATCTGATTCAGAGAGCAGGCGAACCTGAACTAGATTTCTATGGAGATAGACAGAGGAAGAAAAGAAAAGTCTCAGAAGAAGGATCTTCTAAGCCAAAGAGGAAAGCTTCTGGCGAGGCAGCTTCTGCAAAGCCAAAGCGTGTCAAGAAACAAAAAGAATCATCTGAAGTGAAGAAGGAAGACGAAGATCTGCATGCTCAGATTGCTAAACTCAAGGCTAGCAACACAGAGATGAAGTCTTGGATGGTGAAACAAGAAAAGACAACTGAGGAAATCAAGACATGGATGGCAAGACAGGAAGAATCCACATCTGAGATAACGAATCTTCTGAGGATGCTGGCTTCTCGTCCTACTTAGTTTTTCTGTGTTATTTGTGCACTTTGTTTGTTTGTCTTGGATATTGTTTATAAATGCATCTGGTTGTTATGCTTTTCTGAATGAATGAATGTTATGTTCTTTTGATTGAATTTATCTGTTGTTTTATTATTTTTCGTCTGATATCTCTTTTCTGTCTTAAAAGTTTTTCTTAAAAGATTTTCTTTTTGATATGACAAAAAGGGGGAGAAAATGGTAATTTTGATAATGCACATAAGCAGTTACCAAAGGCAACTCATACATGATAAATTTCAACTAATCATATTTTTGAGTGTTTCAGAGCTAATAATTCTCATCTGATAAATTCTAAGAATTAACTTTAAACTAAAAGTCTGAGAATCTGCAAGTTTCCTCTGAAGCTGAAAAGAATGCAGAAGCTGAAAGGGAAGTATTCTATCTTTTCTGAAGTATTCATTTCAGGGGGAGATTAATATTCTCAGGAGGAAAAATATTTCTTTTCTATTTAAACAAAATTTCCCATAGTTTTTGTCATCATCAAAAAGGGGGAGATTGTTAGAACACAGATTGATGTTCAATATATCTCATTGTTTTGATGATAACGTTAATGAAATTTTGTATAGAGAATTTATATACACTAGTTATGTTCAAGTGTTTATTTGTTTCAGATATCAAAATTAATATTATTCTGGAAGCAAGAACGCCTCTGAACACCAAAGAACGAAAAAGCTCTGAGCGTCAGAAGCAACATATCAGAAGACTCTGATCTGCTACAATGACCCTGAGCAAAGCTAAGAAAAATCTGAGCAAAGAACATACGTAAAGCTTCAGAAGACTCTGGAAGTACACAACGCTGGAAGTACAGAAGTTTTGATAAGCAAGTATGCTCTGATAAGGATTTCACGCTTAAAGCACTTTGCTGCAAACTCTGATAGAGAAACTCTGATTGAGTTAACTCTGACCTGAACAACTAAGGACATCATCAGAAGTTCTGATGCAAGACGTTCCAAAGTTGTTGAAGAAGATGTTGTTCAAATAAAGATACGTTAGTATATTCCTTGTCTTATCCTAAACGGCTCTTTCCCCATTCGTGCTTGACACAAGAATTCAGACAAAAAGGATGTGTCAGAATATTCCTCTTCTGAGAAAGGAAAAGTCATTAGAAGACAACGAGAATAGAATGCACAGATTGCACAGTCTTTGAGAAAGGATTTCAAAGGACTATAAAAGTAAGTCTCAGCATCACTTCAAAGGTGGACGAATACGAACGAACTACAAACGAACTTGAATCAAATTCTTGGCATAATATTCAACCAACTCTCACAAATATTCTTCAAGCTAGAATAGCTTTTACTTTCGTTTTATAACTTGTGTAAAAATCATTGCTGTGATATAGCTTTTTAGAAGCATTTCTTAAACACAAATTGTTAGTTTATCTTTGTAAAAGATTTCCTTAAGGAGACCAAGTTGTGGTCAGAATTTCTTGAGAAGACTAAGACAGTTGTCTTAGTGGTTTACACTGTAATCAAGTTTGATATAGTGGATTAAGTCCTTGTTGAGAAAGGAAAATCACCTTGGTAGGGTGGACTGGATTAGTTTGAGTTCAAACGAACCAGGATAAAAATACTGTGTTATTTTTCTATCATCCAAATTGTTTTAAAACCCTTATTCAACCCCCCCCCCCTTCTAAGTGTTTTTCTCACCTTCATGTTGCACAAGACGACAACAGTAATGTCTTTCCCATAGCCTTTGCTCTGGTTGAAAGTGAGACTGCTGCTACTTGGAGTTTCTTCCTTAAGAATCTTAGAACTCATATGGCTCCACAAGCCAATCTCTATTTGATTTTAGACAGACATGCTGCTATTGAGAATGCTTACAATAACCATGATAACAAATGACATAATTCTCCTTCTACCCATGTATATTGCATTAGATATATCGCACCAAACTTCATGCGTGCAATCAAAGATAAGAACCTTCACAAAAAAGTTGTGAATGCAGCGTATGCTCTAACTCAACCATCATTTTAATACTACCTTAACGAAATTAGGATGTCAAATGTAGATGCAGGAAGCTGGTTCGATAATAATCCATTGGACAGGTGGATAAGGGCATTTGACGGTGGATGTCGTTGGGCCACATGACAACAAACCTTATGGAATCCATGAACCACATTTTCAAAGGAATTAGAAACCTTTCAATCACATCTTTGGTGAGATCAACCTATTGTAGATTGACATCACTTTTTGTAGCAAGAGGTGAAAGATGAAGTGTAATGTTAATGTCGAGTCAATTATTCAGTGAAAGCATAATGAAAGTGATGAAAGAGGAAACTATCAAAGTCAGTACACATGCAGTTACAATATTTGACCGTCATAGGCAAACTTTCAGTGTACAAGAAATAATGGACCATAATGAGGGGAGGCCAATTTATCCTATGCTATCAAACTAAACAGATGTTGGTATGATTGTGGCAAGTACCATACCTTCTGTGTACCTTGCTCACATGTCATTGCGGCATGCACACATGCTCGTCTGGATGCTTATATCCATCTATATGATGTTTACAAAGCCATTAACGTTATGCATGTCTACAACGAAGGCTTCACAGTGCTACCAATGGAGGAATATTGGCTTCCATACCAAGGGGACATAGTTTGCCACAACGATGAGATGCGAAGAAAGAAAAAAGGACGCCCAAATAACATGCTTATAAGAACATAAATGGATACAATTGATAGAATGATAAGGTTATGCAGTATATGTCGTCAGCCCGAACATAATCAGAAAAATTATCCCAACGTCGGAGCAACTTCTGCATCATAATTTAGTTTATCCTTTCAATTGTTGTAACCTAATATTTTCATATATTAATGAGTTTTTGTTACAACAATGTTAACAACAAACAACACATACAACACATACAACAGATAACGGAACAGAAAATTAAAACATTTCTAACTGATAACAACTATCAAACTGATGTCATTTGGTCCAAACATCAGTCTTAACGTGAACCCACCCACCTAGACGATCATGTCTCTCGATACTTCTTATTTTTTTCCTTCAAGAATGTCTCCTTCTAACAACTGATTCAACTCACTCTTTAGTTGGTTGAAACTTTGAATGTTCCAAAACAACATGTCAATCAGAGGCTTCTCTCTCGAAAAGATGATTTTTCCGTAGCGACGATGATACATGTTTATAGTAATACAAAGATATGAGATGATTTGTTGAAATAAATGATTAGAACACTTCTATTTATAAAAAAAATTCACTTTCAAGCATGTCTCCAGTTGAATTGGCGACACCCTTGTAGCTTTTAGACTGTGTCACCAATTGAATTGACAACACCATGTGTTGTTTCCGATTCAATTGACGACATCACTTGATGTTTGTGAAAGGTCGCCAATTCATTTATCGTTTGCGTTTAATCAGTATCTCAAAGTGGAATACTTTAAGAAATAGTTTGAAAATTTGATTATTTTAGATTTTTTTTAAAAAATAAAATATTTTGGTAAAAAAATTTCTTTATGCAACTCACGTTAAAGAATTATGTATCTAAGCCTATTTTTGAACTGAAGACTTAATAAAAAACTGCGCAATGAAATGAGAACAAAACAACAAAATTACAAAAACTTAAATACAAATGAGAATTATTTATTTAATCAAAGAAAAAAAGCAATCAGGTAATTTTAGATAAAAATAGACCATAAATAATCTCTCTAATAGATAATATGCAAAATATTTTTTTTCTTTAATTATACCGTTGAGTTTATATTAATTCTTTAATTTTTTATATTAAATTAATCTTTTAACTTTTAAAACGTGTCATGTTAGTTATTTTTGTCTAATTAACGACTAATTTAGCGATCGATTTTAAATTTTTTCGTTGTTAATTAAACAAAATAGATTAACATGATAAATTTTAAAAATTAAATAATCAATCTAACATAAAAGAAATTAAGAAACCAAATTAAACTAAATAGACTAAAAAAATATTTTGCCAAGATAATAAAATAAAAACTAAATTTTTAAATTTTTGGGATAGAAAGCTAGAGGGAGAATACTTCTACGTGATTGCATTATAGTGGAACGTGTGATTATGCTTTACTTTACATTTACTTATGTGATTTCTCCTATTCTTTTATTTAACAATCCCAAAGACCAAAGTCTTGTCTTGTGTTAAGAAAGAAAAAGAAAACATGGATTGTGTTGTGTTAGAAGTTTTAACAAAAAGGAAATTAAATATGCAATGGAAAGTTAATGGTGTAAGTTAGGAATATTTAATGTATTTGTGAAAGATAAATATATAGGGTATAGATCGAGACTAGAGAAATGAAACATTAAGTATCAACATTATAAAGCCAGACACGTTAAATATAAATCATAAAGTTGTAAAGACTATTATGGTTACCATATGGCATATTGAATAATGATTTTGCATAGTAAAGGATAAACAATATAAATATAGAAAATGAATAAGAAGTAGTATTTATTGCCACTTGTCTATTACAAATGTGGCAACATTAATATATAGGGCCAGTGCAATAACTTTGGAGAAAAATTATCTAACAAAAGTAGAAAAAATTTCTAATAAATTTGATATAATATATAAATAAGTAAAAATATATACATTTAGTTTGGTTCGATTTTAAAATTCAATCTGAAATCTGATATTAACCTAGCGATTTTTGCAAAATGACATGCAAACACATTTAATAATATTCATTTTACTTTTTTATGGTTTTTGATTTTTTTTTGGATCAATTTGCAATTTTTATTTGAATCGGTTTGAATTTAAACACCCTTAACTACACTTGTGACATAATATAATGATTGGTTTGGTGAGGGATAAAGAAATCTTGTAGAAGGTAGAAAAGCCATTGAACTTCAAAAGATGTATCTTTCAGTGTCATGCCCTCGACTTCTGATGATAATCTAGATATCATTTGTTGCTTTTTGCTCTTCCAATGGATAAGAGATGTGTCAAGGTAGAAGCATAATCTAGTACTCCTTTTGTCTCATAAAAAATGTCTCTTTAGAATACTAATATAACATTTATTATTTTTTTCTACTACTATACCTCTATTTATTAACTTTCACACTTTTCAACTAATCCACTAACTATAATAAATAATAGTGTTTTAGTAAAATATAATAACTTTATCGTTAAAATCAACACATCTAATTATTTTCTTAAGAACCGCACATTGTGAGCCCATGAAACAAATTAATGTAAGTGTTAGAACCGTTATACCAATATATATATATATATATATATATATATATATATATATATATATATATATATATATATATATATATATATATATATATATATATATATATATATATATATATATATATATATATATATATATATATATATATATATATATATATATATATATATATATATATATATATATATATATATATATATATATATATATATATATATATATATATATATATATAAATATATATATATTGATCCTATGTTCCTGATAGCAAAAGAACAACAAGATCAATAAATAAAACGTGGAAATAAAATTAAAGGTTTTACCTCCAACCATTGTTGCAGTGTTGTGAGTGCATTGTCTTTGCTTCTTCCAAGCTCTTGGTCTCTCGATATAGATGGTGTATTTCTTATTGTCATGAGAGAAAACTTTGGGGATCAAAGACTATTTATAGGCTTGATTCTACCATCATGAATTTAAAGCCATTAAAACGCATTACCATCTAATTAATGGTCATATCAATTTTTATTAAAACCAAAATAAATCATACCCTTTTCAGAACCAAAATCCCAAAATTAAGGACCACATTAAAAATGGTTTTTTATTATTAATAATTATTATAATTAAAAAAAAAACGTTACATTTTCCCACTTGGTCCATAGAACTGATTATTGGCATAAATGTGTCATGGAAAACTTACTCAAGAAATAAATATGTGAATCATCGAGATAGTTCCTCTTAAAGCGAGTAGTATCATCTATGTATTACAACATGTCTATTTTCAAGTATATATCTATAATGTGGTAACTAACTTGATGAATAAACCAATGTTTACTCTTGGTCCAGATAACATATTTTCTCAAACTGATGTACGCATGAAAATGAGAAAATATCACAATATAAGAGGTTTATTGATAAATTGTATGTATAGAATCATAAGGAGGACCCAAGTCCCATGTTCCCTACATGATCCTTAAATTGTATTGGTGGCATGCCCTTAGTCAAAGGATCAGTGATCATTAAATCAGTACTAATGTGATTAATAGCTACTATTTTATCTTTAACTCTTTGTCTAGTGGCTAAATACTTTATGTCGATGTGTTTACTCCGACTTCCACTTTTATTGTTCTTAGCCATAAAGACAACAACTGAGTTATCGCAAAAAATCTTCAGAGATCTAGAAATAGAATCCATGATTCTAAGCCCAAAAATAACACTCTTAAGCCATACACCATGAGAAGTAGCCTCAAAACAGGAGACAAACTCGACTTCCATAGTAGAAGTAGCAACCAATGTTTGCTTAGTACTTCTCCATGAAATAGCTTCATCAGCCATCATAAAATATATCTTGATGTTGATTTGCGAGAATCAATACAACCAGCAAAGTCAGAGTCTGAATAGTCAATCACATCTAGATTGTCCGCCTGTCTATACATTAGCATGTAATCTTTTGTTCCTTTAAGATATCTCAAAACTTTCTTTGCAGTTTTCCAGTGATCCATACCTGAATTACTCTGATAACTCTCAAAGATTCCAACAGCAAATGCAATGTCGTGCCTTGTGCATACATACATAAGACTTCCAACAACATAAGCATATGGAATGTTTTTCATTTGTTCCCTCTCAAAATTATTCTTAGGGCATTGATTCAAATTAAATCTATCGCCCTTGACAATGGGTGCAACACTTGGTGAACAATCTTTCATTTTAAAACTCTATTGATGTAGGTTTCTTGTGATAAATCCAAAATTCCTCGAAGCCTATCTCTGTGAATCTTAATGCCAATGAAATAAGATGCCCCACCCATATCCTTCATATCAATGTTTTTAGAGAGGAATTGTTTCACCTCATGTAGAAAACCTTTATCATTGGTTGCAAGTAGTATGTCATCCACATATAAAATGAGAAAACAAATTTTACTCCCATTGACCTTCTGGTATATAAATTGATCCATGGGATTTTCAATAAACCCAAATGAAGATATTGTTCCATGGAATTTAAGATACCATTGACGAGAAGCTTGTTTTAAACCATATATGGATTTCTTAAGCTTGCAAACCAAATGCTCACCATTATTAGAGGAGAAACCTTCAGGTTGTTTCATATAAACCTCCTCCTCTAAATCACCATTAAGAAAGGTTGTTCACACATCCATTTAATGCAACTCAAGGTCAAAATGTGCAACTAATGCCAAGATGACATGAAGAGAATCTTTCTTAGATACATGAGAAAAAGTATCAGTGTAATTGATTCCCTCATTTTGAGTAAATCCCTTAGCAATGAGTTTGGCCTTGTATCTCTTAATGTTACCTAATGAATCTTTCTTGGTTTAAAGACCCATTTACGACTAATGGCCTTTGCCCCATTAGGTAACTCTACAAGATCCCATACATCGTTGTTTTTCATGGAATTCATTTCATCATTAATGGCATCATACCACAAATTTGATTCTTTGCAACTCATGGCTTGTCTAAAGCTCTCAGGATCATTCTCAACTCCAACATTATAGTCAGGTTCTTGTAGATACACAATGTAATCATTAGGAATATATTATTTTATTGTCCTAGTAGATCTTCTTAATGTTTGATCAATATTTTCTAATGGATCTTGTTGTTCAACTAATTGTTCATCATCTTGATGGCCAACTTGATCTACTGGATCATCAGCAACTTGTGGAGTCTCAATGATTGGTTGATCAACATCCATTTGAACTTGAGGGATGTTGTAAATAGTAATCAATCTATCACTTGAAGTGGAAGTTCATACTCTATGTGATCATGCACATAAATTAAAAAAATTATTTGATTGCTCCACTAGTCAAATGATTTTCAAGAAATTTTACATTTCTTGACTCCGCAATCCTAGTTGTGTGAGATGGACAGTAAAATCTATATCCTTTAGACCTTTTAAAATATCCAATGAAATATCCACTAATGGTCCTCGGATCTAGTTTCTTTTCTTGTGAGTTATAAATCCTTACCTTAGACAGACATCCCCAAACGCGCATATGTCCTAAACTCGGTTTCCATTCTTTAAGTAACTCAAATGGTGTATTTGGACATCCTTGGATGGAATCGGTTTAGAATATACACAACCGTCTTTAGTGCTTCATTCCAGAATGATTTAGGAAGATTAGAGTTGCTAAGCATACATCGCACCATGTTCAATAATGTTCGGTTTTTTTCTTTCTGCAACACCATTTTGGTTCGGAGAACCGGGCATAGTGTATTGGGCAACAATCCCATATTCTTGAAGAAACTTAGAAAATGGACCACGTGCTTGTCCATTCTAAGTGTATCTACCATATTATTCACCCCCCCGATCTGATCTCACTATCTTTATTTTCTTTCCACATTGGTTCTCAACTTCAGCCTTAAATACTTTGAAGACATCCCATGCTTCATATTTATTATTAATCAAATAAATATTCATATATCGTGAGTAATCATCTATGAAAGTGATGAAATATTTCTGACCATGTGCATCCATATCAGGACAACATATGTTTGTATGAATTACTTCTAATATACTTGAACTCCTATTGGCACCTTTCTTAGACATGTTGGCCTGCTTTCCCTTAATGCAGTCAACACAAGTTTCAAAGTCAGCAAAATCTAGAGTATTAAGTACCCCATCTTTTACTAACCTTTTAATTCTCTCTATGGAGATATGTCCTAATCTTTGATGCTATAACATAGAAGAATTATCATTAATATCACACCTCTTAGTTCCAGTTTGAACATGCATTGAACTATAAATGGATTCGATTTTTAAATTAATACGATAAAGACCATCAAACAATATACTATTCCCCAACACATTCCAAATTATGAATAATTCAAACAAGGTGTCTTTAAAATTAAAGGAATATCCAAAAGGTACAAGTCTAGAAACTAAAATCAAGTTTCGTGAGAAACTTGGTACATAAAAGGTCCTTTCTAATTTCAAAACAAAATCATTATTCAAAATTAAATTTCAAGTTCCAATAGCTTCCATATTTGAGCCCATCCTGCTCCTGATAGGATAGTCCACTCACTTCCCACTGGCTTCCTTAAGTTTTGCATACCTTGTATGGAATTTGTTACATGGATTGTTGATCCAGAATCAATCCACCCAGGTGTTAATATTAACATCAGTCATATTAGATTCATAACAAACAAATGAGAATAAATTACCTTTCTTCTCAAGCCATTCTTTGAATCCAGAGCATTCCTTCTTCACGCGTCCTCCCTTTTTACAGAAATAACACTTTGCTTCTTTCTTGATATCACCTTGTGGTGGTATTTTGAATTTTCCTTTCTGATTGGCTTGAGACTTGTCAATTTTGAAAGCTTTGTTCTTCCCGGGAGTGCTTGTCAGCAATGCACTCTCACTCTGTCCCATTACAAGCTTTTCTTCTTCCTGAACACACTATGGGTCATTAATTCATTGATTGACCATTTGTCCTTATGTGTATTGTAGGAGATCTTGAAAGGTTCATACTCAGACGAAAGAGAGTTCAGAATATAGTGCACGCATTTTCATTATGTGCTCAGGCACACCTTTAACATTGGTGAGTCGGTAGGAGGAAAATTTCATAATTGATGTGCTTGCCAAAGCCTTTTCAGAAGTGACGAACTGATCATCAATGGCTTTCAGCAAATTACGGATATTTTCATGCTGATCGGCAGAACCACGTATTCCACCTGTGGACCTTAGTCTTAATGAACATCACACTGAGCCGATTGGATCTCTCCACTGCTCATATAGTGCGATTGCAGCTGAAGTACTTTCATCTGTAATTGTAGGTGGTTCGTCTTTCCTAATAGCATAATCTATGTCCATCCATCCTAGATGGAGAAGAATTCTTTCCTTTTACACCTTATAGTTATCTCCTCTGAGCTCGAGAATATCACATCGGATATCAGAAAAATTAAGGATGTTGTGGCTAATCCAAATTAATTATAACGATCACTAGACATAATAACTCAATTATAAGAGAAAACAAAATTAAATAAATAAGATCTCTCATACAATTGCTTAACTTAATAATAACATTATAAATCAATTTCAATTTATGCACAAATTTAATTCAAAAATTAAATAAATAATAAGGTATAATAACTAGTAAAATAAAGTCATATGTATATGAATCGAATCAAAATATAGTTTAACGAAGCAGCCTAGTGGTAACAAGGCATCGCAAAAACTGGAAAAATAATTTTTATTACTATTTAATCGGTTACTGTTAATTTTTATTGCTCTTTTTCAATCGGTTACTGCTCTTGCTCTCTCGATATAGATGGTGTATTTTTTATTGTCATGAGAGAAAGCTTTGGGGACCAAAGAATATTTATAGGCTTGATTCTACCATCAAGAATTTAA
>OZ012739.1:319432652-319473532 GCA_963859935.3 Lathyrus sativus
CGACAGCGAGAACTTACTTAAAAATAGTTTTGCCACGACAGTGGGAAATTAACTAAGGTACGAATCAGCAAGCGACAGTTGCGGCTAAGACTAGATAGTAAAAACTAGGCATTCAATTTAAAAACAGCGAAAGCGCTTTAAAAAGGATTAGAACTTAGAAATTTTCAAAAAGTAACTTTAACCCCGAACGGGATAGCGACAACATATGTTCCGCCTTAGAGTTGCGACTAGCGTCAACAACCATCGTGAGACAAAAGTCTTTAGATCATTATCTTCTTCTTAAACTAAGTTTGAAAACACTTAGTACGCCAGTAATTTGTCGAATCCCCGAAGAACAAAATTATTGCATATCGATTCATAAATTCATACCTTAATTAACGTTTTAGTCTCCCCTTTTTTATACGCGTTCCTTCTGCTATTACTCCCTAAAACCTTACCGACCTAGCTAAACACCGTAACACCCGATAATACTAGATTGATTACGAGTCCCTGTGGGATCGATATCTTTTATTACTACGCGATAGACTGTGCACTTGCAGTTAGATTTGTTAGACATAGAAAGTCGCGATCAGTTATTGTTGGAAGGAGGGAGATCCTCGACTTTTTTAGCCTCGGGGACCTCTTGTCGTGGGGATCTCCTCCCCGTGTGTATCTCTTCAGATGCCCATCTTTGATCAGTATTTCGATTGTATCTTTTAGGTGGATGCAATCTTCTATCACGTGACCGTGGCTTCGGTGGAAGCGACAATATTTGGATTTGTCTACGTTGGCTTTGGTGGGTGCCGGTTTTGGAAAACGGACACCCCCCGGACAAATTCTGAATTGGCGCACTCAGCCAGTATGCGCTCGCGGGAAGCGACTAGTGTCGTATATTCGATGAAACGGCCGACGGGGCCTCTCTGCTCGTGAGGTTCCCGGGGACGATCTTCGCGTTGTCGATCTCCCCTGCACCGGTGGGACGAGGCCCCTTCATCCCGGGACCCACGGGGGGTTTCTCTGTTCTGGGTGTCACGGGCGTTATTGGCGACCTCTGTAACACCCCCTTCTATACCCCCAAATAAACAATTAAATCACACAAGCACATAATAAATTTCATCAGAGTAAATTAAAATATGGTATAAAAGAAGTATGCCACATCATTCACCAAAATAACATACAACACCTGCTCTATAAAAGACATACAACAGTGGAGTAGTTCAACAGAGGAACTTAGTCCTACACCCACATCTCGATATTTAGAAATAAGTGGAAGGTTAAAACATTGAATTACTTCACATGTAATCATATAAATACATAATTCAGTTTGGTTCATCACATCATTCATGTTTACAAAACATTACCATCAGATACATACACAAAATGTATCCCAAAAGAATACTATACAAGCCTAACTACCCGGTGCTACATATCAGAGCATAACCAACCAACGAATGAAGCTAGACTTCACAAAAGACCTCCAGCAACCTAATCTGCAATGCCTCATAGAGCATTATAAAACAGCAGAAGGGTGAGAAATATTATCATAATAGTCAAGGCATATAATTATATATATACATACACAAGTATGGAACACATACATTTCACATTTCTCACCACAATTCATTCCAATCGGCATATACATCACAACATATGTGTAAACAAACATGGATACTCACCAAGCACATTTCATCATGCATACATCCATAATTCTCAATTCAATACTTCACATAAAGGTATACTTTCATACAACAATACACATTAATCATGTGACTCAATGCAACTCAATGCAGTGTGGTACCAACACTTGTTATCATTTTTGAGTTTTTACACTTAAACCGGGTCCACCCTTCTAGACCGATAACAACAAAAGCCCGTTCCCTAAGTTTTCAAACCCACCCTTCTAGGTTTGGGACAAGTCACTAGTCTCCACGAAACTAGCAAACATTGCCTCTTGACTAAATGATGCATATACAATCAACCACCAAATGCACTTAAGACCGTCTCGCATCTTAATCCCATGCATTCAAATAATTCATCACTCAAGAATTATAAAATGATTGCACACACAACATATTCATATTCAATATCATCAATATATTTATCAAGCAATGCACACATATTCATAATATGTTTTCATGCATTCTATTCATATAATCTCATACAAACAATATGTATTCATAATCAATTTCATAATCTAGGATTCACGCCATACGGCTACCCACATCATATATTTCACAGTATACAATTACTCATTTCCAACAAGGATCAAACACAATCGAACAAAGAATCAACATGGAATGGAATCACAAGAAAACCAAATGTTGTCACGCTCGCTGGCTTGCTCGCCTAGCGAGTCTCTAGTGAATACTCGCTATCTGTTCGCCTAGCGAACAAGCTCACAAAGGCAAACAGAAGCTACTGACTTCGCTCGCCACCTACTCGCTGCAGCGAGGCCCTAGCGAATCCTTCGCCACCTCACTCGCTACCAGCGAACCAGATCAAATGCATTATGTCCAAGTCTGGGACCTCTCGCTAACTCATTCGTCCAGCGAGTTGCTAGTGAATGTTCGCGACCTATTCGCCTAGCGAAGGTGCTAGCGAACGTCTGCGAACTCAGAAATTCCCACTGTCCAAAACTCCGAAACTCACCAAATCCACCTGATTCAGTCCCGACTCGTTCCCGCAGTCTTAGCTTAGCATTCCTCGAATAAACTCTCCCACTTATTCTCATTTTCTACCGTTAAAACTCGGTTTCTATCGATTAAATCCACTTTGCCCTAAAATGGAAGTTGTAGAAAAACATCCAACAATCTAACCCAAGCATACATAATCATATACATTGATATAATAACAACATTTCACACCCTTACCTCGATTAAATCGATGCTTGAGAGTTGTTCTTGAGCTTTTCCAACTTTTCCTTCTTCTCCTTCTCTTTTCTCCTCTTTCTCCTTCTTTCTCTATTCTTTCTCTTATGTTTCTATCTTTCTCCTTTCTCTCCACTTTTCCCTTATATGTCTTTCCATTCTAATTCTCTCCAACATCTATTAATTCATTTAATTAATCATACATTAATCAAACAATCCTCTTAAATCATTTAATTAATATAAATAATTAATTAGTGAAATTTGGGTTGTTACAAGTCTCCCCCACTTTAGGAATTTTCGTCCTCGAAAATGTTACCTGATTCGAACAACTCTGGATAAGACTCCCTTATCTGACTCTCAAATTCCCAAGTCACACTTCCTCCAGCCGGTCATCCCCAAGCGACCTTCGCCAAAGCAATCTCTTTGCCTCGAAGTTGCTTCAACTCTCGATCCTCTACCCGCATAGGTGATGTCTCCACAATCAGGTTATCTCTCACCTGCACATCATCTACTTGGACTACATGAGACGGATCCGCAATGTATTTTCTCAACTGAGATACATGGAATACGTCATGAAGATTAGCAAGCGACGACGGCAAAGCAACATGATAGGCTACCTCCCCTATCTTCTACAAAATCTGATAAGGACCAATAAAATGCGGCGTCAATTTACGCGACTTCAATGCCCTACCAACACTAGTCATAGGAGTAACTCGAAGAAACACATGATCTCTCTCTTGAAATTCAAGTGCCTTCCTCCTCTTGTCATGATAACTCTTCTGACGGCTCTGAGAAATCTTCATCTTCTCTTGAATCATCTTAATCTTATCGGTAGTCTGCTGGACTATCTCGGGTCCAACCACAGAACTCTCTCCAAATTCATACCAACACAATGGCGGTCTACACCGTCTACCATACAATGCCTCGAACGGTGCCATACCAATACTCGAATGAAAATTGTTGTTGTAAGTAAATTCAATCAAAGGTAAGTAGCTATCCCAAGTTCCTCCTTTCTCCAACACACAAGCACTCAAAAGATCCTCAAGTGACTGAATCGTCCTCTTAGTCTAACCATCGGTCTGCGGATGATAAGCTGAACTCAAACGCAACTTCATACCCAAAGCACTTTGCAAACTTTCCCAGAATCTCGAAGTAAACCTCGGATCTCTATCTGACACAATGCTAGACGGAATACCATACAAACTGACAATCCTCTCAATGTACATATTTGCCAACCTCTCCAACGGGTATTCCATTCGCATAGGAATAAAGTAAGCAGATTTGGTCAATCTATCCACAATAACCCAAATAGCTTCAAAGTTATTCGGCGTCCTCGGTAAACCAGATACAAAATCCATAGAAATGCTATCCCATTTCCACTCAGGAATAAACAACGATTTCATCAAACCCGACGGTTCTGATGCTCAATCTTCGACTTCTGACAAGTCAAACAAGAATACACAAACTCGGCAATATCCTTCTTCATGCGAGGCCACCAAAATACTTTCCTCAAATCTTGATACATCTTAGCAGCACCTGGATGAATACTCAATCCACTACAATGTCCTTCCTCAATAACACTCTTCTTCAGCTCAACAACATCAGGAACACAAACTCGATCATGACACCTCATGATACCATTCTCATCAATCCGAAAATCACCACCTCGACCTTGATTGATCAAAGTCAACCGATCAACTAAACTCAAATCAGATTTCTGTCCTTCTCGAATCTCGTCCAGAATACCACTAGTAAGCTTTAACATACCCAGCTTAACTCCATAAGAAGTCTTCTCACACACCAAACTCAAATCACGAAATTGCTCAATCAATTCCAACTCTTTTACCATCACCATTGACATATGCAACGATTTCCTACTCAACGCGTCAGCTACCACATTTGCTTTACTCGGATGGTAATTTAAACCAAAATCAAAATCCTTCAGAAGTTCCAACCATCTCCTTTGCCTTGCATTCAATTCTTTCTGATCAAAAAGATACTTCAAACTCTTATGATCACTAAACACCTCAAATCTCGAACCAAACAAATAATGCCTCCAAAGTTTCAGCACAAATACAACAGCGACCAACTCTAAATCATGCGTCGAATAATTCTTCTCATGCACTCTGAGTTGCCTCGAAGCATAAGCTACAACTTGTTTATCTTGCATCAACACACCTCCTAAACCCATCAAAGAAGCATCACAATACACAACAAACGGTTCTGTCGGATTTGGAAAAATCAAAACAGGAGCTATCGTCAGTCTTCGCTTAAGCTCTTGGAAACTTCCTTCACACTTTGCATCCCACACAAAAGCTTGACTTTTCCTAGTCAACTGCGTCAACGGCAATGATAACTTAGCAAATCCCTCAATAAATTTCCGATAATATCCCGCCAAACCAAGAAAACTTCTAATCTCAAAAACTGATTTCGGAGTCTCCCATTGCGATACTGCTTCAACCTTCGACGGATCAACTGCAATACCTCTACTCGAAATCACATGACCAAGGAAACTCACTTCCTTCAACCAAAATTCACACTTAGAAAGTTTAGCATACAAATGCTTCTCTTTCAATACAGATAACACAATCCTTAGATGCTCAACATGTTCTTCTTCACTCTTCGAATAAATCAAAATATCATCAATGAACACCACCACAAACTTGTCCAAATAAGGATGGAAAATCCTATTCATGTACTCCATAAATACACCTGGTGCATTAGTCACACCAAATGGCATCACAGAATACTCATAGTGTCCATACCTCGTTCTAAAAGCAGTCTTCTGAATATCTCCAGCCTTCACGCGAATCTGATGATACCCAGATCTCAAATCTATCTTACTGAACACACTCGAACCAACCAATTGATCCATCAAATCGTCAATCCTCGGAAGTGGATACTTATTCTTGATAGTCACCTTGTTCAATTGTCTGTAATCCACATAGAGTCTCATAGAACCTTCTTTCTTCTTAACCAACAACGTCGGTGCACCCCACGGTGACACACTCGGACGAATAAACCTCTTCTCAAGTAGATCTTCAAGTTGACTCTTCAACTCTTTCAATTCCGATGCGGACATACGATATGGAGCCATCGATATCAGACTAGTTCCATTAATTAAGTCGATCACAAACTCCATTTCTCGTTTCAGCGGTAAATCTATTATCTCCTTAAGAAAAACTTCCGGAAAGTCACGGACAATTGGTAAAGCATCAATCGATCCACTTTCACCAATGCTCACTGTTGCCATTAACAAGAATACCTTAGCACCATCTTGCAGTGATTCCTTCACTTGTTTAGCAGTCATAAACAAATCTTCCTCCTTCTCAGGTTCAGGAAAAATAACCGTTTTTTCAAAACAGTTAATATAAACACGATTGAATTCCAACCAATTCATCCCAAGAATAACATCAAGTTGATCTAAGTGAAGACACACTAAATCAACTCCAAAGTCTTTACCAAAAATACTCAACGGGCAATTCAAACACACATACGGGGTAGTTACCGAACCCATAGCAGGAGTATCAATAACCATACCTTCACTCATGACCGACAACTTAAGACTTAATCTCTTAACACAATCAAAGGAAATAAAAGAATGTGTAGCTCCAGTATCAATTATAGCGATCAAAGGTATACCATTAATGACGCACGTACCTCAGATCAATCGATCATCATTAGCAGTTTCCGGTCCTGATAGAGCAAACACCTTCCCACTCCCTTGAGTCTTCTTTGGATTATCACACTTGGTACTAATGTGCCCTTGCTCACCACAGTTGTAGCAAGTCACATTCGCACCGCTTCTGCACTCTAGAGCTTTGTGGCCTGGCTTCCCACACTTAAAACATTTCTGCTTAACACTTTTGCACTCGGGAGCACAATGTCCCTCTTCACCACATCTAAAACATCTCACCGGAGTAGAAACTCCTCCCCCACTTGGCTTCTTGCCGAAACCAGCTTTCTGTTTCCCCTTCTCTGCAAGAGTCAGATACGACTTTCCTCTAAATTAACCTTTTCCTTTCTTTTCACTTAAACTCTTGTAGTGGCTAGACCGAGCCCTACTATCTTCATCATAAATTCTGCTCTTGTTCACCAGCTCATAAAATCGCCTAATCTCCTGATAACCAACAACTTGCTTAATTTCCGGCCTTAAACCATTCACAAACTTGAGACACTTGGATCTCTCAGCATTAGCAGTGTTATAATGAGGACAAAACTTAATCAACTCCTCAAATCTCGCCGCATACTCGGCCACAGTTGAGTTACCCTGCTTCAACTCAAGAAACTCAATTTCCTTCTTTCCACGCACATCTTCTGGAAAATACTTCTCCATAAATGTTTCCCTAAAAATAATTCTCTTCAAACCTTTGGCGAGTATTACCCCACCAATCCTCAGCTTCCTCTTCCAGCATATGAGTGCCAAACTGCACCCTCTGCGCATCCGAACAATTCATAACTCGAAAGATCTTATCTATAGCTTTCAACCAAACTTGTGCTTTGTCAGGCTCATGGGTTCCCTTGAAAACTGGTGGATTATTCCTTTGAAACCTTCCCATAGCACGAAACTCATCATCAGCATGGTTTCCAACATTCACACTGGCTTGAGGATTCTGCCCAATCGCTCCAGCTAACCTCGTCAAAGCCTCCGCAATCGCTTTGTCATTCCTATCTGCAACCATCATTCTTGATTCCCACAACAAACCTTCATTAGAACAACCATATTGATAGTGTTACACACATGTACCAAATGTAAATGGGGAATAAACACATTAGTAACTTGGTCAAGAGACCGACCTGCTCTGATACCACTTAATGTAACACCCCCTTCTATACTCCCAAATAAACAATTAAATCACACAAGCAAATAATAAATTTCATCAGAGTAAATTAAAATATGGTATCAAAGAAGTATGTCACATCATTCACCAAAATAACATACAACACCTGCTCTATAAAAGACATGCAACAATGGGGTAGTTCAACAGAGGAACTTAGTCCTACATCCACATCTTGATATTTAGAAATAAGCGGAAGGTTAAAACATTGAATTACTTCACATGTAATCATATAAATACATAATTCAGTTTGGTTCATCACATCATTCATGTTTACAAAACATTACCATCAGATACATACACAAAATGTATCCCAAAAGAATATTATACAAGCCTGACTACCCGGTGCTACATATCAGAGCATAACCGACCAAAAGAATGAAACTAGACTTCACAAAAGACCTCCAACAACCTAATCTGCAATGCCTCATAGAGCATTATAAAACAGCAGAAGGGTGAGAAATATTATCATAATAGTCAAGGCATATAATTATATATATACATACACAAGTATGGAACACATACATTTCACATTTCTCACCACAATTCATTCCAATCATCATATACATCACAACATATGTGTAAACAAACATGGATACTCACCAAGCACATTTCATCATGCATACATCCATAATTCTCAATTCAATACTTCACATAAAGGTATAATTTCATAGAACAATACATATTAATCATGTGACTCAATGCAATGTGGTACCAACACTTGTTATCATTTTTTGATTTTTACACTTAAACCAGGTCCACCCTTCTAGACTGATAACAACAAAAGCCCGTTCCCTAAGCTTTCAAACCCACCCTTCTAGGTTTGGGACAAGTCACTAGTCTCCACGAAACTAGCAAACATTGCCTCTTGACTAAATGATGCATATGCAATCAACCACCAAATGCACTTAAGACCGTCTCGCATCTTAATCCTATGCATTCAAATAATTCATCACTCAAGAATTATAACATGATTGCACACACAACATATTCATATTCAATATCATCAATATATTTATCAAGCAATGCACACATATTCACAATATGTTCTCATGCATTCTATTCATACAATCTCATACAAACAATATGTATTCATAATCAATTCCACAATCTAGGATTCACGCCATACGGCTACCCACAACATATATTTCACAGTATACAATTACTCATTTCCAACAAGGATCAAACACAATCGAACAAAGAATCAACATGGAATGGAATCACAAGAAAACCAAATGCTGTCACGCTCGTTGGCTTGCTCGCCCAGCGAGTCTCTAGTGAATACTCGCTATCTGTTCGCCTGGCGAACAAGCTCGCGAAGGCAAACAGAAGCTACTGACTTCGCTCGCCACCTACTCGCTGCAGCGAGGCCCTAGCGAATCCTTCGCCACCTTACTCGCTACCAGCGAACCAGATCAAATGCATTATGTCCAAGTCTGGGACCTCTCGCTAACTCATTCGCCCAGCGAGTTGCTAGCGAATGTTCGCGACCTGTTCGCCTAGCGAAGGTGCTAGCGAACGTCTACGAACTTAGAAATTCCCACTATTCAAAACTCCAAAACTCACCAAATCCACCCGATTTAGTCCCGACTCGTTCCCGCAGTCTTAGCTTAGCATTCCTCGACTAAACTCTCCCACTTATTCTCATTTTCTACCGTTAAAACTCAGTTTCTATCGATTAAATCCACTTTGCCCTAAAATGGAAGTTGTAGAAAAACATCCAACAATCTAACCCAAGCATACATAATCATATACATTGATATAATAACAACATTTCACACCCTTACCTCGATTAAATCGATGCTTGAGAGTTATTCTTGAGCTTTTCCAACTTTTCCTTCTTCTCCTTCTCTTTTCTCCTCTTTCTCCTTCTTTCTCTATTCTTTCTCTTATGTTTCTATCTTTCTCCTTTCTCTCCACTTTTCCCTTATATGTCTTTTCATTCTAATTCTCTCCAACATCTATTAATTCATTTAATTAATCATACATTAATCAAACAATCCTCTTAAATCATTTAATTAATATAAATAATTAATTAGTGAAATTTGGGCTGTTACAACCTCCGTCTCCTCGAACCGGATGTAATGACGGGATCGTTCGAGGAAGTCCTTGAGGGTGATTGGCCGGTGGATGGCCACTGCCTCATAAAACTTGGAGCCCTGGTGTAGGCCCTGCTCCATCAGGTATATGTCGTCCGACGTCGCTACCTGGACCGCTTCCCTTATGAACCTCTTGATGTAGTTTATGAGAGGCTCGTCTGGAGCCTGGATGATAGCGCCCAGCGCGGCCTCCGTCTTCGGATGTCGCCTCGACACCGTGAAATTCTTTGAAAATAGGTCTTTCAGGACCCTCCACGACGTGATGGACCCGGGCTCCAGGCTCTTGTACCACGCCAAGGCGCCCTTCCTCAATGTCGTCGGGAAGAGTCTACACTTGATGGCTCCCCGGACATTCCTGTAGTCGAGTATGGCCTTGATGTCTTCCAGGTGCTCGTCTGGATCCGAGGTGCCATCGTATGTCGAGAGCACGGGTGGTTTCTCCATCCCATGGGGGATGAGGGTCGCCATGATTTCCCGTGAAAGAGGAGTCCTATAATCGTCCTCGTCGCTTCGGACCGGGGATTGTGGGGGTGACGGCCTGTGTCGAGGAGGTTGATTGTGCACCCTCGGTCTTCTGGCCGGGGCTTCTGGCCTGCTCGCCGGGGAGCGCCTCTCCTTTCGAGGTGGTGACCTTGCTCGCTTCTTGGAGGCCACGGGTTAGGGCCTCTCTAGCTGTGGTCGGCGCCCCCGTGGTTGAGGAGAGGGGCTCTGAGAGTTCCCGCGCTGATTTCCCCGTGGAGGGGAGCGGGACGAGGTGTCGTGTTCCAGCGCGTCGATGCGCTCGTTTTGCTGGAACAGCATCCGATTCGTCTGGTTGATGGCTGCGAAGAGGGAAACCATCATCGGGTCTGCTCTGGCATGGGAACGAGCTGAAAACCGTCGGGCTCCTTGCCTGAGGAATAACCTGGTGGGCCGCCTCTTCGGACAAAGGGGAGGCAGTTTGACCGTCCCTGAAGTCGGCCTCGCGGGGTTGAGATGTCCTCGTCTGGTTGTCGTCGTTGGCGATGGGGATGTGGGCGGAGTTGTGAACAACGTCGTCATGGCGTGGGCTAGTCATGATCCTGAAGTTTTGAGAGGTGAAGCTTTGGCTCTCTACTCGGAGGAACGGGAAAGCTTACTTCCCACAGACGGCGCCACTAATCTTACCTGATCAGAAAGGAATCAGTGACCTGTCACGCGTCGTTGATCTGCTAGCTGTCCTCCATAGGTATGAAAGAGGAGGGGTGTACCTGAAACACACTCCGATTCCAAAGTAAGTGACGAGCAGAGTGGAAGCAAGTACAGAGAGAGAGTAAGAGAATTAAGTTACCTGACCCTCTAGTGAAGAGGGTATTTATAGTGAGCCCCTAGTGCAAGGCCAACAGTTACCTAGCACTGGACTGGGATGCCAGGCCCAATGTTAGTAACTGCTAGGGCTCACGTGGCGTCGTGAAGAGCAGCACGTGGTCTTCGCCCTAGGGTAACTGTTTTGTACTATCCGGGAGGAGGAAGACCGAATCTCCAAAACGTGGACAGTTACTTTATGACGTGTCCCTGCGTGAGGGGCACGTGGAGAACATGGAGGAGGCTCGAGGAGCTCCCCGGGCAAACTGGGTTCTGCCCAACGAAGGGGAAGGTAGGGCTAGGTGGTCGTCTGGGAGGGTATGCCCGACAGTTGAGGACCTATGCCCGATAGGGGAGAAACGCTGTGCCCGACGGGATCCTGCCCGTCAGTGTGGTTCTATTGGACCCAACCTTAGTGTGGTTTGGGCCTGCTCGATTGTAGGTTAAGTCTCGGCCCAGTTCAGAACAATTATATTTTCATTTTATTTTCTACTACACACTTATTCATTAAAAGAAAAACTAAATTAATCAATTTTTAAATAACTCGATAAAAAAACTATGAAACATAATTTATTTCTTATAAAAATGAAAACAACTTTTAATCTCTTAATGAAAGTATGAGTTATTCATTACTTAAATCGCTAAAACAAAATCAATTCTTTAACAACAATTATAAAGATACAATTTATTATCTAACCATAACTAAAATATATATAATTCCAAATGGTAACTTCACACCTAAAATCACATTCTAAATTAGAACATAAAACACAAAAATCAACCATACCAACAAGGACATAAATATAATTACCAAATCATCAATTTTTATTCTCAAACACTATTTTTCAATACATATTAAAAATAAAAACAATACAAATTAATCATAATTTTCATCCCTTAATAACAATACAACACTGATGAACTAGAATGGTGACATATGAACCATGAAACCACAACATTATTTGCTAATAACTTCAATAAGTGTTGGATTTTGTTAAGCTATTATTTTCCTTAATCTTTTCCACCATCTTCTCTTTCACAAGCCTCCTCATTATTTTACCAGAAGGTGACTTTGGTATAGCTTCCACAAAGTGCACCACTCTCACTTTCTTGTAATGAGCAGCATTAGAAGCCACAAATTTCATAATGTCCTCTTCACTCTCTTTTGCACCTTTTCTCAAAACAACACTTGCAGCTGGAATTTCTCCCGCTTCTTCATCCGGTAATCTGAACAATCATCGGGCGAAACAATGTAACATTGAAGTTTTTTTAATAACAATTAAACTCAATCTTAAAACTGATTATCACGGTTACTTACGGTACGACAGCTGCGTCTTCGACCGAGGAATGAGAGAGCAAAATAGCCTCTAGTTCCGCAGGAGCAACCTGCATTCATCAGGAAAAGGCCTTTATCAGACACTTATATATAGTTGGTTGAATCCATGACATGTAGAATAATGTGTGTGAGACAGACTCATCCTACGTGGCATGAATTCAACTGACTATAAAGATGTACGATCAATAACTTACTTGAAAGCCTTTATATTTAATCAACTCCTTGATCCGATCAACGATAAAAACGTTTTCTTCGTCATCTATGAATCCGACGTCACCGGTGTGAAGCCATCCATTCTTGTCAATAGTCTGAGCAGTCTCATCAACCTGCTTATAGTAACCTAACAAATAATTTACATCATATAACTTTATCTTAATTTTACACATTGTGATTATTTATGAGCAGCAAGATTGTATCTTCATTTTTCATTACCTTGCATTACACATTGGCTTCTTACACAAAGTTCCCCTGGTGTGTTCCTTGGGAGGGACTTACTTGTTTCAGGATCAATGAATTTGACTTCTAAATTTGGAAGAATGAAACCAACTGAATTTTTATTTGTATTTCCACTTTTCTTTTGTGCAAATGTAAGTGTAATGCAACTATGCTCAGTTAGTCCATATGCCTGCAAAACAAAAACTAGCAACTCAGAAACGAATACTATACCTATGCATAAAGCAGTCTTTGAGAACGTCCAAGACAGACTTCTGCACATAGCTCAAAATTTGCTACAGTTAAACCAGGTCACGTAAAATATTGTCATGGTTGAAACATGACAAAATAGAGTCCATCTAACATAATGCCTCAGAAAACTTATGACAGCGGTTCTGGCTATGCACTTGCATTGTTTACATTCAAATTAGACGAAAAATATTTTAGAAGGATGAAACCACAACCTCTTGAACAAGAACACCGGGAAACTTGTGTTCGAAGGAAGTAAGCAATTCCGGTGCAAGTGGTGCTGCAGCAGTCATCACAGCTTGAAGCTTAAGCTTACTTAGATCAAACTCATCCACAATAGGATTTTTAACCAAACCAAGAATAATAGGTGGAACAATAGGTGCAAATGTAACCTCATGCTTAATCAAAGCATTCAAAAATGACTTCAAATCATATCTTTCCATCACCACAACTTTTCCTTTGTTCCTTATAGTTGCACAACAAATTCCGGTGATGCCATAAATATGAAAAAATGGAATCAACCCTAATGTGGTAACTTTACCAATCATTTCTGGCACCACAGCAAAAAGTGTAGAGCAAAGATTTGCTACAAGGTTTCTGTGTGTGAGCATCACTCCCTTCGACATTCCGGTCGTGCCAGACGAGAATGGCATGGCGCATAGGTCGTTTTGGTGAATCGGTTCTTTCATTTGATCATCACCTGCCCTATCTGCTGCCTCAAGAAGTTTCTTCCAGTTCATTGCATCCTCGACAAATTCTTCGTCTAAGACAATCACAGGTAGCCCTAGACTTTTCACCTGCATAATTTTCAATTAGAATGAAGAATGTGATAGTAGATTTTAGTAAAACAATGGTTATTCCGTCTTTGAGGACATGTAAGGTGGATTATCACTACACGGCCATTGCCATATAAAGACTAAAATATCGGTCAATGCAAAATAGGATCACTATTTGTTTTGCCACAATTGAACTGTGGTTACGTTAAACTACACAGACTCTGCAAAAACTAAAGACAACTCTGATTAAAAACATTTCGAAAGAGTTACCTTTTCGTAGGTTGCACTATCTGTGACAATTAACTTGGCATCAGCAGACTCAACTTGTTTCTTAATTTCCGAAGTATGTGAAGCTGGATTTGCACCAGAAAACACACCACCAGAAGCCATAATCCCCAAAGCAACAATAGCATACTCAACAACATTTGGAAGAACAACAATCACAACATTCCCTTTTCTCAAACCAAGAGACCTTAAAGCCTTAGAAAATCTATAAATATCTCTAGCAACCTCATTATAAGTCACCTCTTTTCCACTCTCAGCATCCACAAATGCAACCTTATCACCATAAAATTCAGCATTTTGGAGCACAAACTCTGGCAATGTCACGTTTTCGGGTACCGGAACGGGCGAATATTGGCTACGGAAAATGTGTTCATTCTCTTCTACATGATTTTCAATGTAAGTTCCCATGTTGAGTATGTTAAGTATTTGAAATTGTGGGCAAGTGATTGAGAAGGATGAAGTTGAATAATGAAGTTGAGAGGTATGTGGGTTTATATTGAAAAGTTTTAGTCATTTGTCATGCTTTTTGTATGGTTTGAGGTTAGAAAAGATGTAAGTGACATGAATTGAAAGTTAGTTGGTGACTATTTGTTGAATCATGTTATTGACAAAGGCTAACTATAATGTTTTGGTGAATGTGACATCATGTGTTTTCTTATTAACCAATGTATGCAGGTGACCCCTATTGAGATTGAAAGTTTGTTTTTTTTCAATCTTATAGGAATTTGATTTTTTTTTCTTTCTATAATTGGAATTTATTTTAAATTTTAAAATAATTTCAAGACCTACAAATATAATTAAACATAATATTAATGAAAAATATGATGTGCACAATAGTTTGTATAGAGGTAGGGGTGTTCATGGATGCATAACAATCCACGAATATGTTAATTCCAACATAACTAATTTATAAATTATTCGAATCTATTTATTAACGGATATATTCAATCTAACTCATAACAATCCGTGAAGTTTTGGTTTGGATATTAGATTTTGAGCATTGATGTGACTTTAGTGGTTTCTTATTATTTTAAATAATAATATATAATTAATATCTCATTAATAATCATAATTTTTTAAAAAATAACTATTCTTCGTCAATAATACTATTAGATCAATGAATTTACATGATTCTAAGAATAAATATTGTTTATTATTCTTTTATCATTTCCAACTTATGTATTTTATGAAAATAATGTCTTGTTGAATTTTATAATATTATCAAATGGTATGTCATGTTGATGAATTTTATTAGATATTATATGATGTGTTTCATCGCATTTGAGTGTTATAAATGAATATGATTGTATTGAGACGTGTTTGCATTTTTTTAAATCGACAAAAAGAATCATAAAAAATATTATTTATTTGGAACACGACCCACAAACCCAACTCATAAATGAATGGGTCGGTTCGAGTCAGTTTTGACATTAAAATTACGAATTTGACGAAAAATGCAACACATTAAAATTTGAGCAAGTTGAATAACAAATTGGGACAAACTCTATTCAACCTAACCCATATACACCTCTGTATAGAGAAGCTTATATTTAAGTTCTTAATGAAAAAAAAAAGCTTATAATTAAGAAAAGGGAGATTATACTACGGCTTAAGAGAAAAAGAAAAAAAAAGATATCACATGTTTTTTCCCTCCTAAAGTTTTTGCAAGCATAGCCATTATTATTGGAATCCCTACTATAAAAAAATGGTTATTTTGTAAAGGGTTTATGCTCGGGTCAAAGCCCCTCAAATAAAAGGTTGCATTATATAGAAGAAAAACTCCTCGCAATGCAAAACTTTACAAAATTGTTAGGACATTGTTGTTGAAGCTTTTGTAGGCGTTGGTAGATTTTATCTATCTTTATATATTAGCATGACAGCTCAACACTAATTTCTTTTCTAAAATCTTTTTTATATCAAAGTCTATCGAAAATTTGTTGGTGCAAAGGTAGAATAAATGATGAAAGGTAGAAATATTCTATTAAGAATGACGGCAGAAAAACAGGATTAAAAGTTACAATGATTGTCACCCTATTTATAAGCTAAAACTAGGGTTACTAGAATAAGATAAAATACTAAATACCCTCTAACAAACTTAGAGGCTAATAAAAATAGTACAACTAAATAAATATGAATTACTATTAATATTCTAATACCATCCCTTAATTCATATTCCATCAAAACTTGTAACACCAATTCCATCCCTTAGTTTGAGAAATTGATCAGTCTTGATAGCTTTCGTCAGAACATCTGCCAACTGCTTCTGAGTGCTGCAGTGTATAACTTCTAACACTCCACTCTGAACTTGATGTCTCAGAAAATGATATTTGGTCTCCCATGCAACACTGGGTTTCTGGCAAGATTGATTGCAGACTTGTTATCAATCATCAACTTCAGAGGTTTGTCTACTTTAATCTTCAGATCCTGCAACAGATTCAGAATCCACACAGCTTGGCATGCAGTGACAGCACCTGCAATGTATTCAGCTTCACAGGTTGACAACGCCACAACAGGTTGCTTCTTGGAACACCAAGAAATGGAACCTCCCAGAAATTTGAACAAGTACCCAGATGTACTTCTTCTGTCAACTCTGTCTCCACACCAATCAGAGTCTGAATAACTCAGAAGTTCTGACTCATTATTTCCTCCAGAGGGAAATAACACTCCATACTTCAGAGTTCCTTTGATATACCTCAGAATCCTGACAGCAGCTTGGTAATGGGACCACTTAGGTTTACTCATGAACCTACTAACCATCCCAACTGAGTAGCAAATATCAGGTCTGGTATTGCACAGATACCTCAGAGAACCAACCAACTGTTTGAAGGTTGTAGCATCCACATCCTTTCCTTCAGAGTCTGAATCCAGTTTCTGATTTGTATCAGAAGGTGTGACAGCCATCTTACAATTCTTCAGATCAAATCTCTTCAGAAGTTCTAATTCATACTTGAACTGATGCAAAATGATACCTTTCTCAGAATATCTGAACTCCATCCCTAGAAAGTATGTCATTTTGCCTAGATCAGTCATTTCAAATTCATTCATCAGAACTTTCTTGAACTTGGCTATCTCCTGTTCAGAACTTCCAGTCAGCAGTATATCATCAACATATAAACATACCAGAGTCATATTGCATTCAGAAGTATGCTGAACATAGACACCGTACTCCATCTCACATTTCTGAAAGCCTTGCTTCTTGAAAGATGAATCAATCTTCTGATTCCAAGCTCTGGGCGCTTGTTTCAATCCATATAGAGCTTTGTATAATCTGTACACCATCCCTTCCTGATTCTTTTTCACAAATCCAGGAGGTTGTGATACGTAAACTTCTTCTTCTAATGGACCATTCAGAAATGCAGATTTTACATCTAAATGCATCAGAGGCCAATTCCTGTTAGCAGCTATTGCAATCACCATTCTGATTGATTCATGTCTTGCTACAGGTGCAAACACTTCAGAGTAATCCAGCCCAGGTTTCTGTAAAAATCCTCTGGCTACCAACCTTGCTTTATGTTTGCCAATTGAACCATCTGGCTTTAACTTCTGCTTGAAAACCCATCTAACGCTGATGGCTTTCTTGTCTTTTGGAAGTTCTGTCAGCTTCCAAGTCTTGTTTCTCTCTATAGCATCAAGTTCTTCTTTCATGGACTTCAGCCAGAGCTTCTGCTTAAGAGCCTCTTCTGTACTTATGGGTTCAGAGTCTACTAACATGGCACACTGAATAACTTCTCCTTCAGAGTCTACTTCAGTATCTTGCAGCATGTCAAATTCTGCAAATCTTCTGGGAACGCTTCTGATTCTTTGTGGTCTCTGAACTTGTTCAGAGTCTTGAGCTTCAGAGTTTCCAGCTTCAGATGGTTGACTTCCTCTAGAGCTTTGACCATCTTCAAGATCTGCATATTTTCAGAGTCTTGGCCATCTTCAGAGTCTGAATTTCCACCAGAATCTGGATTACCATCAGAGTCTGGATCATCAGAGTCACCTTCATCTTCTGAGTCTTCTCCAGAGTCAGAATCACTATCAGAGTCAGAATCAACTTCAGAGTTTACTTCAACTTCAGAAGTTCTTAACTCTGACCTTTCTTTAGAAGTTCTAACATCAGAATCAGATTGAGACTTATCCCAATTCCAAACTTCTGATTCCTTCACAATCACATCTCTGCTGAATTCAATTTTATTGGTTTCTGGACAATAGAGCTTGTATGCACCTGTACTGTGGTACCCTATCAGAATCATCACTTTGCTTCTATCATCCAGCTTCTGTCTTCTGACTTCTGGAACATGTTTATAGCAAACAGAACCAAACACCTTCAGATGACTAACACTTTGCTTGTCTCCAGTCCACTTCTGCATAGGAACTATTTCCTTCAACTTCTTCGTAGGACATCTGTTGAGTACATACGTTGCAGTGGCAACAACTTCTCCCCAGAGCTTCTGAGGAAGCTTCTTCTCCTTTAGCATGCTTCTCACCATATCAAGCAAAGTACGGTTTCTTCTTTCAGCAAGACCATTGTGTTGAGGGGTATAAGGAGCAGTAACCTCATGCTCAATTCCATTCTCCTCACAGAACTTCTGGAACTCTTTGGAGTTATACTCACCTCCACCATCAGTTCTAAGAATCTTCAACTTCTGACCACTCTGATTCTCAGCCTTCATTCTGAACTTCTTGAATTCATCAAACACCTCATGTTTAAATTTAATAAGGGGATACCCATGTCATTCTTGTGAATTCATCAACAAACAACACAAAGTACTTATTCCCTCCAATTGATGCTACTGGAAATGGACCACATACATCAGAATGTACAACTCCCAAGGCATGTTTTGCTCTTGGAGCAACTTCTGACGCAAATGGCAAACGTGGTTGTTTTCCTTCCATGCAAACTTTGCATGACTTCTCAGGCTTCTTAATTGCAGGAATTCCATGTACCAGCTTCTTTGAATTCAGATGTTTTAGGCTTCTGAAATTCAAATGACCAAATCTTCTGTGCCACAGCTCACTCTCCTTCTCAGCACATGTTGCACTAAGACATTCTGAGTCTGCAGTTCTGACATTCACCTTGAATGTTCTATTCCTTCCATGTTCTGACTCCATAATCAACTTCTGATTGCAGTCATACAGCTTCAGAAGATTATCCTTCATGGTAACTGAAAAACCTTTCTCAATTAATTGTCCCACACTCATCAGATTGCTTCTGATGCCAGGTACATACCACACGTTCTAAATCAATGCTGTTTTTCCATTGTTCAGAATCACTCTGACATTTCCCATACCTTCTGCATTAAGATATTTGTCATCAGCACATCTAATCTTTGTTCTCTTTTCAGAGTCAAAGTCAACCAGCCATTTCTTGTTTCCAGTAAGATGATTTGAACAGCCAGTGTCCATATACCACCAGTCTATCAGATCCATATTATCAGATTCAGAAGCCATCAATAGCACAGATTCGTCATCAGAACTTTTGGCTATATTTGCTTCTTCTGATTTTCTCTCCTTGTTTGACCAAGAATCTCTAGCAAAGTGACCAAACTTCTTACAACAGTAACATTGGATCTTCTTCTTGTCATACTTATCTTTTCCCTTCTGAGCATTCTTTTGTCTATCAGAGGTTGAGCTTTCTGACTTCTGACCACCATCAAATCTTCTCCTGGCTTCTGACTGCTTCTGATACCTCCTATCAGAAGTTGCTTTCAGAGCCTGCTGCTCTACTTCCTTTTTAGAAGTTCTCTCAGTCAAACGCAACTCTTGCGCTTCTAGACTGCTCTGCAGCTCTTCAATTCTCATGGTGCTCAGATCTTTGGAATGTTCTATTGCTACCACAATGTAATCAAATTGAGGAGTAAGGGATCTTAATACTTTCTCCATTATTGTTTCTTCTGAAAGAGTTTCTCCACATGCCTTCATCTCATTAGTGATCAGAATCATTCTGGAGATGTATTCAGAGACTTTCTCATTATTCTTCATGTTGAGATTCTCATATTGCTTTCTCAAGGACTGAAGCTTCACCTTCTTCACTGATGCGTCACCACCATAACATCTCACCAGTGTGTCCCACGCAGCCTTTGCTGTTGTTGAATCTGCAATCTTCTCAAACACATTTACATCCACACATTGATGAATAAAGAATAATGCTTTCTGATCCTTCTTCCTTACTTCCTTCTGCGCGTTTTTCTGTTCATCCGTTGCATCTGCTGCTACTGGAACATAACCATCAGTGACAAGATCTAGAACATCTTGAGCACCAAATAGTACACGCATTTGGATCATCCAACGATTCCAGTTTTTACCATCAAATACTGGAAGTTTGGTGTTCATGTTGCCGTTTCCGTTCATCTTCTACCTTGCACAATACACTCAGATTTCTCACACAGTGTTTCCCAACCCACAGAATAAAATTCTGATCAGATTTTGTTCAAGATTCAACATGAATCTAAGAATCAAAATCAAACACACAAGACCTCACGTTCACTCGTGTTTCCCGTGTTTCCCAATGAATCTGAACCGGAGCTCTAGATACCAATTGTTGGTGCAAAGGTAGAATAAATGATGAAAGGTAGAAATATTCTATTAAGAATGACGGCAAAAAAACAGGATTAAAAGTTACAATGATTGTCACCCTATTTATAAGCTAAAACTAGGGTTACTAGAATAAGATAAAATACTAAAATACCTTCTAACAAACTTAGAGGCTAATAAAAATAGTACAACTAAATAAATATGAATTACTATTAATATTCTAATAAAATTAAGCTCATATGATTATCGTAATAATATGTAAAACACGGGTAATCCATTTTAGGTAAAATATCAGTATATAGTACGTATTAGGTGTCAGTACGCGTATGGTACACGTACGGTACGCACTGAAGTCCTACTTTTTTTTTGTTTTTTTTTAAGTTGGTACACCAACAGTTACACATTTGGTACCACGGACCTAACTTTTATAAATAAAAAATCGGATGGTATAATTTAGGTTTTTTTTTATTTAGTAAAATTTAGGTTAAATATTCTATCTATAAATAAAAAAGTTCTTTTACAACCAAGTTCTTCATTTTCTTCTAAGAGAAATTGGAGCACATATGAATTTATTCACTCGTTGAAAAAGAATAAGTTCAATCCAAAGAGGATTGAATATTTAATTTTGTTCATATAATGAAGGAGTAAAATTTATAATGAAGGAGTAACAAAATTGTGGGATATTGGTGGAGATGAATGAGATTTATTTGATGGAAGTTGTATTCTTGAAGTTCCTAGTCTTTCTTTCGATGAATCTGAACTAGAGGTCGCTCTTTTTAATGATATTGGAGAAAAAATATTGATATTCAACAATGTTATTGTGCAGATATTAACTTTTTTTAAACAAATTGTTTTTTATAATTGTATTGAAAAAAATTATACTGACGTACCCGTACCTTAATTTTTTTTTTTAATGTCGTACTCCATACCAGTACCCAACAAGGGTATTAGGTACGTACCCGTACCTATGTAACGCAGGTGACAATATTCCTTAGAATTTATAAATTTGCAGACTAACAAAGTAAAAACGAAAGATGGAGTCTCTAGTATGCTCATCACTTACCATAAAAAATAATTTAAAAATATTTAAAATTAACTATAAACACCTAGAATTATGGGTGGAAAAGCGGGCAACCCGTCCCATTTAGACCCACTCCATTTAAAATTGTCAAAATGTGGGACGGGGTGGGGCGGACCAACTTAGGCGTTCAAGCTCAAAAGTCAAGCCCACCCCGTTTACTAATGATTTGCCCGCCACTTTTTTTTTTTACAATTTGATTTACTACATAATTTATAAAATTGTTAATCCCTAGCAAAGAGGCCGACAAATTTTAACAATGCATGGTAAAACTTTAACAAGTCTTAATGTAAATGTCATATTATTCAACATAAATAAACAACGTAACTATAATACCAAAAAATTAAAACAAATACACTAAAACCTCAAAAATAAAAAATTTATTATCATAATAAGAAACAAACCCCTCTGTGTAAAACTTACCCTATAACTTTAGAATCCGACTCTAATGATAACGAGTAATAGAAAATAGAAAAGAATGTATTCTCTATGCTTTGCAATAAAGACTTTACCTACTATGAGTGAAAATAAAGAAAGAAATAGAGATCAATTAATGTCTTTAAAATGAGGTGTTTGTGCTTATGTGAAAAATGAATATTAGGGTTTGAAGAAATGAGAGTTGTTTAAAAGTATGTCTACTACATACCACGTTAATATCATTTTAATTACAAATAAATATATTAGTTTTTTAAACAAAAAACCCGCCCCGCCTGTTCACCGTAAAAATTGGGAAACAACCGCTAGTCTTACAAATCGAAAAAGATTTGTTTTACTTATAGGATCGACTACAAAAATCTTAGGACATGTTCTAATTGATCTTAAACAAAGTTTAAAAAGACGATGAACATTTCGACAGAGTTCATGATAAAATAACTTATTTCAACTGTAAACGGAATTGAACATGAAAGAGTAAAATTGAAGTACTGGTAAACAATGAAGACAATAACTTGCATAAAGAAATGATAAATTCTTAATGAAAAAGATTTATTAAATTGAATTGAAATGTAAAAATGGTGTTACATCAACGTACATTCTCAAAACTCATTTCTCTACACACGGGTACTTGGAGTATACTGAAGAATTTGTACACAATTGAACACACACCAATTCTAACACTAAGACTTGCTATTTATACTAATAAAAAATAACTGCTATTAACAGCTAGCAAACTAAATCGAGACAAGTGGCACTCTGCACGTCTTCGATTCCTAGAAGCACTCCACATGTCTTCTTTGAGAAATGGATAAGAACGAACTTTCCCTCCTTTATTTGAATTCAAATCTTCCTGTTGAAATGCCTTCATCAATACCTCTGTCGAATCGAATCTTCCAACTGCTAAGAAATATTTCTAAGTCCGTAAAATAGATTCTCCTGGCAAAAGGACGCCTTCGACTCACATTCCAAAAATATGGCTCTAGTAGAAGTCATTAAATTTCTTCAGAAACTCTATTACTTACTTTT
The DNA here is from genome assembly GCA_963859935.3 of Lathyrus sativus. NCBI lineage: Eukaryota > Viridiplantae > Streptophyta > Magnoliopsida > Fabales > Fabaceae > Lathyrus > Lathyrus sativus. The sequence continues at coordinate 319,455,892 of OZ012739.1, forward strand.
AATCCCATTCAGGCGTCGAAATTAAGAGCCAACAAATTGTCCCCCAAAAATGTCATTTTCGACATCATTGAAGAAAAAGACATTTTTTGATAATGTCCTTCGACGCCTCGAATGACCTTTGCATACTTTTGGTGTGTCTTACTATTCCAAAAAACCTATGACGTCATGGTCATCATGATGATTTCTAAAACATCTCATCAAAGCACGCCACAATCTCTAGCCATCATCATATGCCCTAGACCCTAGGAAATCGTGCACTAGGCATTAACTATCCATGTTCCATCAAACGGCCTTGATGGAACACGTGTCCCACTAACTATCAGCTCCTTAATACTGATTTGAAGTCCTTTGAACTCCCACGAGCTTATAAATTGCTCCAAACTTAGCCATTTTAGCTTTTACGCTTCCAAAAATCTCCAAACATTTTCTTCTATCCGCATTTTCCAAACTTCCAAAAAATACCCAGATTTTCTTCAAACCTCAACAATGGCATCTTCAACCAACAACATTAAAGACTCCAAGAAAGGCCATAGATCTAAAGACCCAAAGAAGATTTCTCAGCTTCTTCCCTTTGACACATTATCAGCACCAATGATGATGGGCAACCAGCAGTTCATCCCTGAACCACTTTAAGAAGAAAAGAGAAAGATATATGAATATCAGGTACTCATTCTCGTTATTGTTTCTAGTAAAAGACATGCATTATACGGTCCTTTACTTTATCTTAGTTTTAATCACAATAAATCTAGGAAATTTTTCCCCTCTTATCATAAATCAAAACCCATAGAGCAGGCCAATAAATCTAGGATTGAGAAAACTTTTTCTGATGCAGTAATATTGAACAATATAGATTTAAGGTATAGCAAAAATAGAGAAAGTTAAATCCCAAACTTGGAAAAACCTGGGAATTTATAACCTGATTATGATGTCGAAAACAAGTCTTGATTACTGTCCGACCATGCTAGTTTCCTCTTTGTACTTCTGGGATAGTACCCACTATACTTTCCATCACCATTCTAGGATGATGACTCCCACACTCTTTGATATAGTCGTTATCACAGGGCTCAAACCCACTAGAAACCCCTACGACCCCGACCTAGAATCTGATGACTCCATAGGTTTTACATCTGGTAAAGCCACATATTCTCACATCATAACCCACTACTTCGACAAAACAACTGATGATGTTTCTGATAGAGAATACATAGCTTTTTTAACTGTATGGCTATCCCATTGCATCTTCTGCTCAAAGTCCCTCTAAGTAGCTAGAAGGTATCTAACTCTGGCTACTCAACTTCATAAAGGCTATGATGTTTTTCTAAGCGAAATGATCTTAGGGAATCTCTACGAGTCTCTAAGTGAAGGTGTAACACCCTGATTCCCAAAATAGAAAATAAACACTTAAAATAAGCACACATCAGAGTTTCTTCCCAAACGGGATGTCACAATTTCAACAAAGTCCACAAAATCATTTTTTTCAAAAATAGATATTCAATAATATCGTAGCGGAAATAAGATTAGTCTGTCATAAACCACATATCACATATATACATCATCCATATCATCAATATTATCACCTACAACAATCGGCCATCTGCCCAAAATATACATAATGTCATATATCAACACATATCCCACAAAAAAAAACAGATGCGCCACAGGGGCACACACAATCAACAATAGACAATAAACTCCCAAAAAGCCCCGGTGTTGCGTATCAGAGCAATCCTACGACGACGCCACAATCCAAGCTAGCTAAACACCTGGATTGTCTATACTTTCGAAGAAGCACAGACCACAACAACAACAAAGGGGTGAGAATCACAATCAAATATTAACGGTATAAACGTACATGAAATAAAAGGCAGAAACAATAAATCAATTATTTCATATTTCTCACACCCGGACCTACTGTCCCATCATCAACAATCACACACACACAACCACAATGCAACACATGCACTCGACTCGACAATATGCGGTACCGACTCAACTCAAGATAGATCGCATACACTCCCTCTGAGCAACGATCTATCCCTAGCACGCTCCTCATGAGCTCATATAATCACATATCAACGTCCCCAACTTGGGACATGGGTGGTCGCATACACTCCTTCCAAGAAACGATCCAAATTCCCGTCCACGCTCCCCACTGGAGTACGTGAGTGTATCACACACCACGTCCACGCTCCCCACTTGGAGCATGCGAGTAACTCATACACCGCGTCCACGCTCCCCATTTGGAGCACATGAGCAACTCATGCCTCACGTCCACGCTCCCCATTTGGAGCACGTGAGTGAATCGCATACGCTCCACCGAGCAAGGATTCACCACGTCCACATGCTATGCAAGACACTATGCATAACCACACGGCACACACAGTGCACAGGATCCTACTGATCCACTCATCATATAATGCATGTACACATAAGCACACAAAGTGCATCGATCCTATTGATCCAATCCATCACAACAACACATCAATACAATGCACACCAGGCATATCGATCCTACTGATCACAATCCATCACACAACAGTATTTAACCACAACGCGTATAAAGCGTATCGATCCTACTGATCACAATTCATCATATATCAAGATATCTCCCTCATCGTCACCGTCATCCCTCATAACATACTCTGATGCAATATCATAATCATATGGACATCATAGAATCGTGTCCCGATGTCCTTCATACACTCACCACAGCTCACTAATAAGCTACTCACCAAGCATGACCAACAAGGGTCCAAAATCACAAGGAAATCAGCATGAAACCGCAGCCAAAACACAAACTGCTGTCGGGCTCGCTGACGCATTCGCCTGGAGAAGCCCCGCAGCGAACAATCGTTGGCCATTCGCCTGGCGAAGCCTCGCAGCGAACACTCGCTGGAACATGCCCGGCGAAACTCAAGGCGAAATAAAACATAAGCTACTGGCATCGTTCGCTGCCCAGTTCACCTGGCGAATCCTGGCGAAGGCTCGCCCCCATATTCGCCCAGTGAATGCCTGCGATTGCAGAAAAATAAACTCTCAGCTCAGAGTCGGCAACACGCTTCGAACTCACCCGATTCTACTCCAAGCCAAACCCCATCATACCCGACAGCTGTTCCACAACCTGACTACACCTCTCTCCTTGATTTCACCCGATAAATTCACACCTCTGCTCAATTCACCAACTTCCGGCATTAACTTCGAATTACCCGGAAACCCCAACCGCTCTCAAACGACTCTCACAACCACATGCAACAAAATTAACACAATCCAACACAATATTACAGCAACATACAAGTACAATCAACATCAAACAATCGTTATCTATGGGGATTAGAGATTTTCCCCTTTCTACCAATTTCATGCAATATACTTAATTAACCGATCAATCCCCCCCCCCCCCCCCCCCCCTTTACCTCAAATGAAGTTCTGATAATGATGAACCTTCACAATTTCACAGCTTCGATGATCTCTTCAAGCTTGCTGAACCGTGTCCTTCTCTTCCTCACTCGTGTTCTTCTTCTTTCCACCGTGTGTTCTTTTTCCTTCTTCCAATTCTATTTCTACCAAAATGTCAATGTTACCCCTCATCCCAAATAATTCCTTATTATTCCAATTATATTAATAATCTCATTTTCTTAATATCCAAAAATTAATATTATCACTTCATAATACCAATATTAATAATAATAACAATAATAATAATAATAATAATAATATCAATATTAATATTAATTATTAATTATTATCGTTATCAATTATCCAATATTAATATTATGCCTCTATTCCTTCACCAATTCCCACACCAAAACACGTTGACGAATAAAATAACACCGGAACTAAAAATAATTAAAATGGACGTTACAACTCTCCCCCACTTTAATTATTTTCGTCCTCGAAAATACCTGATGGAAACAGCTCTGGATACGCTTCCCGCATCCTGCTCTCCAATTCCCAGGTCACACTGCCTCCTGCAGCACCTCCCCACGCCACTCGCACCAACGGTATCTCTTTCCCTCTGAGTCGTTTCATCTTGCGATCCTCGATCCTCAATGGCAACGTCTCCACAGTCAGATTCTCTCTAACTTTGACTTCATCCCTCTGAATCACATGAGACGGATCGGGTACATACTTCCGAAGTTGTGACACATGAAACACGTCATGCAAGTTCGAAAGCTCCGGCGGCAACGCCACCCTATAGGCCACAACACCAATCTTCTGCAAAATCTGATACGACCCGATAAACTTCGGATCCAACTTCTTGGACTTCAATGCACGTCCAACCCCAGTCACTGGTTAACCCTCAAAAATACATGGTCACCCTCACTGAATTCCAACTCTTTCCTGCGGTTATCATAATAACTCTTCTGCCGATCCTGAGATGCTTTCATCTTCTCACGGATCATCTGCACTGTCTCAGTAGTCTGCTGCACCAAATCTGGTCCCAACACAACATTCTCAGCCGACTCATACCAACATAAAGGAGTTCTGCACCTCCTACCATAAAGAGCTTCAAATGGCGCCATCCCGATACTGGAATGGTAATTGTTGTTGTACGTGAACTCAACCAAAGGCAAATGAGTATCCCACGTACCACCTTTCTCTAACACACAAGCCCGCACAAGTCCTATAAAGTCTGAATAGTCCTCTCCGACTGTCCATCTGTCTGCGGATGATAAGCTGAACTCAACTTCAACTCGGTACCCAAAGCCTCTTGCAAACTCTTCCAAAATACAGAAGTGAACCTCGGATCTCTATCCGACACAATACTCAAAGGCACACCATGCAACTTCACAATTACCCGGATATAGATCTCGACAAGCTTCTCCAACGAAAAGCTGACACTAATCGGCACAAAGTGTGCAGACTTAGTAAGCCGATCCACAATCACCCAAATGGCATCAAATCCTCTCGCCGTATTCGGCAAACCTGTAACAAAATCTATAGCGATACAGTCCCACTTCCAAACCGGAATCTCTAATGGTCGCATCATCCCAGAAGGTCTCTAATGCTCCACTTTCGATTTCTGACATACCAAGCAAGCATACACATAACGAGCAATGTCCTTTTTCATGCCCGACCACCAAAACAACTTTTTCAAATCCTGATACATCTTCGTAGCTCCTGGATGCACACTCAGGTTGCTACGATGCCCTTCATCCAAAATCGACTTCTTCAGCTCATCATTATCCAGCACACAAATCCTGCCCCGAAACCTCAACACACCTGCATCATCCGACCTGAAATCACTATCGGAGTCACTTCCGGCTCCTCGCATCAAATCCACAAGTCTCACATCTAACTTTTGATGTTCTCTTATCATATCCAAGAAATCATTCTTCACCTGAAATTTACCCAACATCACACCATCTGTCGTGAATTCACAAACCATGCTCAAATCTCGAAACTGCTCAATAAGCTCCATCTCTTTCACCATCAAAGCTGACACATGAATTACCTTCCTGCTCAATGCATCGGCAACTACATTTGCTTTCCCTGGGTGATAACTCAAACTGAAATCATAATCTTTCAAGAATTCCAACCATCTTCTCTACCTCATATTCAACTCTTTCTGATCAAACAGGTACTTCAAACTCTTGTGATCACTGAACACCTCAAACCTTGAACCATACAAATAATGTCTCCAGATCTTCAAAACAAAAACCACTGCAGCCAATTCAAGGTCATGAGTAGGATAATTCCGCTCATGCACCCTCAATTGCCGCGACGCATAAGCTACCACTTTTCCATTCTGCATGAGAACTCCGCCCAATCCCATCTTGGATGCATCACAATACACCACAAAAGGCTCACACGGATTCGGTAACACCAACACCGGCACTGAAGTCAATCTCTTTTTCAGCTCCACAAAACTTTCTTCGCACACAGCATCCCATACAAACACTTGATCTGTCCTCGTCAACTGAGTCAACGGCAAAGCCAATCTAGAAAAGCCTTTAATAAATCTTTGGTAATAACCAGCTAAACCCAAGAAGCTCTGAACTTCTGTTACCGTCTTTGGTGGTTCCCACTGTAACACTGCACTAACTTTCGAAGGGTCTACTGAAACACCATCACCCGAAATAACATGCCCCAGAAAACTCACAGTCTTCAACCAGAACTCACACTTCGATAACTTAGCAAACAACTCGTTATCTTTCAACACTTGCAAAGCAATCCTCAAATGCTCTGCATGCTCTTCCTCAGACTTAGAATAAATCAGTATGTCATCAATGAACACGACAATGAACTGATCCAAATAAGAATGGAAGATACGGTTCATATATTCCATAAACACACCCGGCGCATTAGACACTCTGAAAGGCATTACCGCATACTCGTAATGTCCATATCGAGTCCTAAATGCCGTCTTTTGAATATCACCTTCCTTAACTCTGATATGATGATAACCCGACCTCAAGTCGATCTTACTGAACACACGAGCTCCCACCAATTGATCCATCAAATCATCAATCCTTGGAAGAGGATATTTGTTCTTGATGGTCACTTTGTTCAACTGACGGTAATCGATGCACAACCGCATGCTACCATCCTTCTTCTTCACTAACAACACTGGAGCTCCCCACGGCGACACACTAGGTCTGATACACTTCCTATCCAACAACTTTCCAATCTGAGTCTTCAACTCGACCAACTCCACTGCCGACATCCTGTACGGCGCCATAGAAATAGGCCTCGTACCAGGTACCAGATCAATGCTAAACTCAACCTCTCTCTTCAGAGGTAACTCTATAATATCAGCTGGGAACACCTCCGGAAACTCATTAACAACGGCTAACTCATCCAACAATGCCTTGTTGTCAACAGACAGTGATGCAAATAAAGCAAACATTTGAGCTTCATCTTTCAACAAAGTTCTTAATTCCTTACCGGACAAAGAATCTGCCAACGCTTCCTCTTCCGGAGTCAAAAATAGTAACACCTTCCGAAAACAATCAATGTACACTCGGTTGAACTCCAATCAGTTCATACCAAGTATAACATCCAAACCACCAAGTGGCAAACATATCAAATCCACAGCGAAGTCTCGGCCAAAGATAGTCAGTGGACACTTCAAACATACTAGCAAAGTAGTCACTGAACCAATTGAGGGAGTTTCAATAGTCATCCTCCGCTCAAGAGTAGTCGGCACCAAACCTAACCTCTTCACACAATCAACAGAGATAAACGAGTGGGTCGCACCCGTATCAATCATAGCAGTCAAAAGAATGCTATTGATAAAACATGTACCTTTGATCGAACGCTCCTCGTCCCCCGACTGAGTACCCACCACCGCAAACACTTTACCACTTACCTGAGGCGCTTGCGCCCTCCTTGGCTTCTCATAATGAGTGCTAATATAGCCTTTATCACCGCAGTTATAACAAGTAGGCATATTAGTCCTACAATCCGCCATCACATGGCCCGGCTTCCCACACTTGAAGCACTTCTTAGTCTCTTGAGGACAATCAATAGCACGATGCCCAGCGACACCGCATCGATAAAATTTCAAATCTGACGATGCCTTCCTCTCTCGGAATCTCTTATCAGACACAGCCTTTTGCTTTCCTTTACCGGTTGGCACACTGTAAGGTGTACCACCAAACCTCTGCTTACCCTTGCGGTCATTCACCGCCTTGTAATGTGCAATCCTCGCACGGTTATCATTGTCATAGATCCGACTTCTACTCACCAACTTAGGATAGCTCCTGACTTTCTGACATGCGATCCCCATCTTGATCTCCGGCCTCAGCCCATTCTCAAATTTCAAGCACTTAGAAGTCATCACTTCCTCAGTATTGTAATGAGAACAATACTGAGCCAATTCCTCAAACTTAGCCGCATACTCGGCTACCGACATACTGCCCTGTTTCAATTCCAGAAATTCCACCTCTTTAGCACTTCTGATATCTTCTGGAAAATACTTCTCCAGAAATCCAGATCGAACCACCTCCCAAGTAATCGGAGTCCCCGAAGCCTCCATCCTCTGACGACAATTGTCCCACCAAGCCTCGGCCTCTCCCTCAAGCATGTGAGTACCAAATCCCACTTTCTACTCGTCACTGCACCCCATGGTTCTGAAGATCTTCTCTATCGCCTTCAGCCATTTCTGTGCAGCTACCGGATCCAGAATCCCACCTTTAAACTTTGGTGGCTTGTTGCTCTGGAATTGCATTAAGTCTCTGAACTGAGCACCCGCAGCCAGATTCTGATTGGCCATCACTTGAGCTATAGCCTGCATAGCCGCAGCCAATGCCGCGTCATTTCTCCCAGCCATACTGCTCAACAACAACAACAGGTTAACAGAGAACAACCAACTATATCCTACAGACAAACTCAAAACACTATACTGGTCGGACCGACCGACCTGCTCTGATACCAACTTGTAACACCCCGATTCCCAAAATAGAAAATAAACACTTAAAATAAGCACACATCAGAGTTTCTTCCCAAACGGGATGTCACAATTTCAACAAAGTCCACAAAATCATTTTTTTTCAAAAAAATAGATATTCAATAATATCGCAGCAGAAATAAGATTAGTCTGTCATAAACCACATATCACATATATACATCATCCATATCATCAATATTATCACCTACAATAATCGGCCATCTGCCCAAAATATACATAATGTCATATATCAACAAATATCCCACAAAAAAAAAAAAACAGATGCGCCACAGGGGCACACACAATCAACAATAGACAATAAACTCCCAAAAAGCCTCGGTGTTGCGTATCAGAGCAATCCTACAACGACGCCACAATCCAAGTTAGCTAAACACCTGGATTTTCTGTACTTCCGAAGAAGCACATACCACAACAACAACAAAGGGGTGAGAATCACAATCAAATATTAACGGTATAAACGTACATGAAATAAAAGGCAGAAATAATAAATCAATTATTTCATATTTCTCACACCCGGACCTACTGTCCCATCATCAAAAATCACACACACACAACCACAATGCAACACATGCACTCGACTCGACAGTATGCGATACCGACTCAACTCAGGATAGATCGCATACACTCCCTCTGAGCAACGATCTATCCCTACCACGCTCCTCATGAGCTCATATAATCACATATCAACGTCCCCCACTTGGAACACGGGTGGTCGCATACACTCCTTCCGAGCAACGATCCAAATTCCCGTCCACGCTCCCCACTGGAGCACGTGAGTGTATCACACACCACGTCCACGCTCCACACTTGGAGCATGCGAGTAACTCATACACTGCGTCCACGCTCCCCATTTGGAGCACGTGAGTGAATGGCATACGCTCCACCGAGAAACGATTCACCACGTCCACATGTTATGCAAGACACTATGCATAACCACACGGCACACACAGTGCACAAGAACCTACTGATCCACTCATCATATAATGCATGTACGCACAAGCACACAAAGTGCATTGATCCTATTGATCCATTCCATCACAATAACACATCAATATAATGCACACCAGGCATATCGATCCTACTGATCACAATCCATCATACAACAGTATTTAACCACAACGCATATAAAGTGTATTGATCCTACTGATCACAATTCATCATATATCAAGATATCTCACTCATCGTCACCGTCATCCCTCATAACATACTCCGATGCAATATCATAATCATATGGACATCACAGAATCGTGTCCCGATGTCTTTCATACACTCACCACAGCTCACTAATAAGTTACTCACCAAGCATGACCAACAAGGATCTAAAATCACAAGGAAATCAACACGAAACCGCAGCCAAAACACAAACTGCTGTCGGGATCGCTGACGCATTCGCCTGGCGAAGCCCCGCAGCGAACACTCGCTGGACATTCGCCTGGCGAAGCCTCACAGTGAACACTCTCTGGAGCTTGCCCGGCGAAACTCTTGGAGAAACAAAACAGAAGCTACTGGCAGCGTTCGCTGCCTAATTCGCCTGGCAAAGTCTGGCGAAGGCTCGCCCCCATATTCACCCAGCGAATGCCTGCGATTGCAGAAAAATAAACTTTCAGCTCAGAGTCGGCAACACGCTCCGAACTCCGCCGATTCTACTCCAAGCCAAACCCCATCATACCCGACAACTGTTCCACAACCTGACTACACCTCTATCCTTGATTTCACCCGATAAATTCGCACCTCTGCTCAATTCACCAACTTCCGGCATTAACTTCGAATTACCCGAAAACCCCAACCGCTCTCAAACGACTCTCACAACCACATGCAACGAAATTAACACAATCCAACACAATATTACAGCAACATACAAGTACAATCAACATCAAACAATCGTTATCTATAGGGATTAGGGATTTTCCTCTTTCTACCAATTTCATGCAATATACCCAATTAACCGATCAATCCCCCCTTACCTCAAATGAAGTTCTGATAATGATGAACCTTCACAATTTCACAGCTTCAATGATCTCTTCAAGCTTGCTGAACCGTGTCCTTCTCTTCCTCACTCGTGTTCTTCTTCTTTCCACCGTGTGTTCTTTCTCCTTCTTCCAATTATATTTCTACCAAAATGCCAATGTTACCCCTCATCCCAAATAATTCCTTATTATTCCAATTATATTAATAATCTCATTTTCTTAATTTCCAAAACCAAAAAAAGCCTAAAAAATATCGACACGGTAATTCCCAGTTGTTGCACCCTAAAATTTGCCCAACATTATTCACTTGGTTTATGTTTCAATATCATTGGCATTTGCATATAGAGTCATGTACATGGCCTACTCATCTGCATAGCATAGGCATATCAAGTCAGCTAACAGGGGACCAATCATTATTCTCATCTCTAGAGGCCTATCAAGAGGTTATTATCCTGATTTAACCTCATTCAAGTCATCAGAAAAGAATTTGGAAGCTATCAAGTCAATGGATCAAGCAGTTCATCTATCTCCTAACTGAGGGTGTCTGAGGATCAACAAAGAAATGGTGAGCTGTGGGCTGAGCATGGGGAGTATCTAGACATCTGGGAAGACTTAGAAAGTCATTTGGAGAAGGAGACAAGTCATGGGTGAAGTCACAAGAATTACAGTTGAAGACAGTCAACTAGGGTTTCATCTAGGTCAACCCTGGGTCAACTCCAGGTCAATTGACTGATTGAAAGGCATTAAGGGCTATTGGAGAGATGTGGGGTTCATCATTGGACATATAGAGAAGGATGTGGTGTTGTTCCAAGAAGAAATCAAGAGAAATCAAGGAGAAGAGGAGGTTCTAAATTAGGGTTTCTATGTAAAATCCCCTGGTTTAGGTCAAACTTCCAAGCAAGATAAGTCAAAATGCAAGCTTCAAATGGATCCTTGGACAACATGAAACTTGTAGAGGATCTCAATACCTTTAATTTGAGTGGTGGAAGACATCAAGGAGATTTATAGAACTCAAGTTATGGTCCTTGCAAGTTACAGGTCATCTGAGGTATCTGAAATTTTGTCTGTAAGAGTGACTTGACTTCCAAGCTATTCTTACCCCTCAAGGAGATTTCAAATGAATTTCTGGTCAACATAAGAGTTGTTCCTCATTGTTTTATCTTTCTATAATGGTATGGTATGCCTTCATAGGATTTGTGGAACTCTACTTATGATCTTGGCAAGCAAAGGGTATTTTGGTCATTTGGTGATTACAGGTCATTCATAGCATATGCCTAAAACTCATACAAGGAAGCTTCAAATGAAAAACTTCACAACATCAAAGTTGTTCAAAATGGGATTTTAAGGCTAGAAAAGAAGGTTTGAAAGTTTGGAAAAGCTTGGAGCATGGAATTTTAAAAGTGGTGAAAAATGACTTAAAAAAGGCATATAACTTGAAAAAGTTCAAGTTGGAAAATGGTTTGAGAGATCTACAAAGCCAATATGGGTCATCCAATATACCAAATTGATTCCCAACATCATTTTAAAGACATTGGTTCAGCCACATTTTTTAGTTTAGGTTTAAAAATTGAACTTCCTTTGTAAATTTGGTTCTTACATCATAAGGCAACATGGTAAAGCTTAACACAAGGCAAGGAAAGCTTGGTTTTTTATGCATACATTCCTAATATCTCATGAGAGGAGATTTTCACTCAAGTTTACCCAAGGTGCAAGCATGATATGATATGATTCAAAATGCCATCAAATGATAAATTCATGAAAGTTCCATAAACTTCTAGACCCCTCTAGGACCAATCTAGAAACTTCTCATTCTGTTAATCCTCTCCTATATAAGGAGATGAAGCTGTTTGTTGTTGGGTTGGTGATTCTTTGAACTTGTAAACACTACTTTGAATCCTTCACTCCAATTTGCATTTTCTCTTCAAACTCCATTGAAGCTTCATCAATCATCTCAATCTCTGTTATCATCATCATCCTCCATTGTTGTGGAGTAAAAAGCAAGAAGAAGGCTCAAGGATTCGTGGCTGGATTGTTGGTTCCCATTCATCACTCCAACTTGCATGAAGGTGTGAATTGCCATTTTCAAGGGATTTAAGCACCAATTCTCTTCACAGGAATCATCACCATCATCCAAGGATCAATTAGCACAAGTGGCAAGGGTTGAAACGAGGGATAACCATCATCACCATATCCATTTGGTAAGAATGCAATTTGATTCGAATCACCATGATTAGCCATTGTTAGGGTTAGATCTTAAGTTATTTGCAATAGAGACAATCTAGGGATCATCCATGAGTGGTTTAAGACCATTTCATGAAGTTTCAAGATATGGTGTTCATTCTTGCAAGACCAAAAGAACTTGGAATATGAGGTTTTAATGCATGTGGAATGGTATAGTGTACTCAGTGCAACCTATAGAACACGTGGCTATAGTTATTTTCATGGTTTGTTGAGGTTGAATAACAAGCTTTCATGGTGGAACCATGGATTGGTACTTTCGGTTTGCACATTGTAGAGGGTTTCAAGTGAAACTATGGACATGGTTGGATAAAGGGCAAGAAGAGGATCGTTTTTGGTTTTTATTTCGTGCATTTTCATGGCTTAACGAGTGAGATATGGTGGCTAGAAGATTCACGTATGGATATGGAAGTTGCATGGGTTAGGGTTTGGTTTGGAGAAGAAAAGCATCAACCGTTGGATGCTCCTAAAAACATTGACTTGGACTCTCATCGGACGACCCATATTCGAAGCAGAAAAAAGGAGGGAAATGCCACTAAGCAAAACGCTGTCATTTTGCTAAATGAGGGGATTGGGCTTCGTTTGCTATCTGCACCCCCCTTGTATCAAGCCCACACGCGCATAACTGGCCCAGCTTGCTATTCATACCCCCTTCAATTATTTATTTTATTTTCTTTTTCAATTTGCATTTTATTTTACTCATCTTCCAAAATTCATAACTAAATAAATAATGCATGTTTTTTACTCATTCTTTTTTTTATATTTTCCTTAACATGTCTAGAAAATTAAAAAAATATAAAAATTGCATTTTATATTTTTTTCGCATTTTCCACACATTTTACAAAATAATGCATTATTTTTCATAATTCATGTTACTCTTGAATTTGTACATTTTTGTTCATGACTTTAGAAATAGATTTTTTTGCCCATTCTTTTTTGTGGTGGTTAATATTGAATTGTAGTATTCCCAGAATTTATTACTAGATTTTTTAGAATAAAATTTGATTAGTTTAGATAATTGAACTTAGGATAGTTTAATTAGGGTTTTTAAGTAGTATACTTGAACTTCAACATTTTATTTTTGGGGTTTTTAGGACAAGTTAGCCTATGGGGAATATATGGGGCTTAAGGGTAGTTAAATAGGATCCCCTAGAATCTATGTTAGGAATTTATATTACCATATGCTATTTTTGGTTGATTTTTGAATTGATTGATCATTTGTGTGGCCTTTAGGGCATAGTTTGTATTGTTTTGCTTCCTTTTATTCTCCTTTGAGTGTGGACCTTTGAAGATTGAATTGAGGACCTTGTGAAGACCTTGTGGATGAAGCACATTGAAGACTCAAGATGGAAGATCAAGTTCAAATTCATTGAAGATGCTGTTTGCTAGAAGACTGTTGAAGACTATAGGATTTAGGGTTAGGAAGAGCCTAGTCTAGCAACTTGATTCACAAACATATATGGCTTTGTTTGCCTCTATCCCTTCTCTATGATTCAAAGTCTCTCTTGAATACTCACCTCCTTACTTTGGAAGGATTAGTGAATATATTTAAGAGATAGAACTTTTGAGAGAAAACAGTCTGTATAATGTTAACAGTTTGTGTGCCACCTTTGGTGGTTTACTGACTATGAAACATCCAAACTCATCTTGTGAATTATTGCTCATTTAGGAGTGCTTGGTTTGAAGAAAAGCCCTTGGAGACTTGAAGATAGATTTCATTTCCTTGAAGATGAAGATGGATGCTGTTTAGAGTTGCTGTTGCTGTTTAGAGCTTTTGATGGATTGTTTGAGTTTCCTGACTGTATTGTTTGACAATTCCCCTAGGTTTGAAAGTGAATATTGTTTCACTTTCACCTATTGTTTTCAAGGTTCGAGGTTGAGTGCGACTCCCTTGCCTAGCTTGTACTGCTGCATTCATGCATTTTACTGTTTTGCTGTATATATGCTGCCGTTTTCTGTTTATCCCCTAGGATCTCTGTTTCTCTCTGTGCAAGAGAGAAATATGATAGACATTAGGTCTTAAACCCATGCATGATAACATTAGGTTAGTTTTGATTCCCTTTTCAACCCTAGGTTTTTAGAGTGGCATCTCTTCTTACCTCAAAACAGCAGAAAAATACGTAATAAGGGTTCTAACATCAATAAAAGACACTTCTGGCGTAAAAGAAGTTGAACAAATCAAAAGAGTCATTTTGTCCACCGTGGACTTTTAATCAGGAAAACCTTTTTTAGAAGGAATAAAATCAACCAAGACAGACTTGTGTCGTATGTGGCCCGAACTACGTTTGCTCTGATCTTTCATGCTGTATGAAAGTACGTAGGCATAGGATGCGATATCCTAGCGAGCAACCTTCCCCTCCTTTCCCGTAGGTAGGCGAACTACGTTGACTCTGATTTCTCGTTCCAGGCGGGAATACGTAGGCATAAAGTGCGATACTTTGCCGAGTCATTTTTATTTTCATTTTATTTTCTTTTTAACCCTTGACCTATAGTTTAGATAGAATAACAATCCATACCCGAAAACAAGCGTGGATCCCGTCGAGTACGACGGACGTGAGGGGTGCTAATACCTTCCCCTTGCGTAACCGACTCCCGAATCCAGGTTTTGGTTGCGACGACCATACCTTTCTCGTGTTGTGCGAGGTTTACTCTGAGCGTTTCCTTTCCCTCCCGTGGGATAAATAACGCACGGTGGCGACTCTTTTGTTCAGCCGGCGCCGATTTTCGCAGTAGCGACACCAGTGACTCGCATGTTATCACATTCCCCGATACGAAGCTCGATTGATACTAGTTCCCGATTTAATGTTCTGCATTCCTTATGGATTTTGTTAAATCAGGAGTACTTTTCCTCAGCAGATGGAAGTCACGTATTATCGCCGAAAGAGTTGAGATGGTATTTTATCCCGCGTTAGAGTAGGATCAGGAGTATTCTCAGCTGATTAAGATTGATATCCGTGACAGAAGGGGCATTCCCAGCAGTGCCCTGTGCACAATTGACCCCAGTTTGGTTAATCCCCACAGATTACAATCAGGTTTCCAGCAGTTTAGAAAGAATATCGCCGTGCAGGGCCGTCCTTCCTTTTCCAGCATTTATTTTGCTGAGATGATTCTGTGATAACCGGTTACCTTCAGTGGAGTTGACTTTTCCTCCGACATTTATTTTGCCAGTGGTTTCAGACCTGTGTTCTCTAGCAGCCTGCATTTACATTTGCATTTGCATATACCGTCATATTTGCACCTATCCAGAATGCATAGCATATCCATGCCGTATGGGGCATTGCATCTATCAAAACATGTGCATATCATTTCCACGCCATATGGGAATTACATCATTATCAAACATACGCACGTCGAAACATAGACCAGGTTGGTTACATCTTGGCTTTCGAGTATGTTCCCCTGCAGAGTTGCTTGTTTAAGTTTCTCTTACCCCTCCAGTGGAGTATTTCTTCAAGATTGCTGTTATGCCAGTATCAAAGGATTTCGTGAATCAATTTGTGAAAGTTGCCGCTTATGTCGCAGTAAGTGTCTGGCAGTGTGATTTCAGAAAATCCCCAGTAGAGTCATTCTCAGATTTATTGCCGTGTCAGCATTAAAGATTGAAAGATTGGACTCGTACTGTGTTACCCATTTGATTGATGGAGTTAGCTACTGCAAAGATAGGCAGAGAAGCTGTAATCAGATTATTACCCGTAGCAATGGCGGAGTTATTACCCGTAGTGATGGCGGTGTTATTTTCCTGTAGCGATGGCAGAGTATTACCCGTAGCAATGGCGGTGTTGTGTACCCGTAGTGATGGCGGTGTTATTTTCCTGTAGTGGTGACAGAGTATTTCCCGTAGCAATGGCGGTGTTATTTTCCTGTAGCGATGGCAGGGTATTACCCGTAGCAATGACGGTGTTGTGTACCCGTAGCGATGACGTTGTTATTTTCCCGTAGTGATGGCGGAGTATTACCCGTAGCGATGGCGGTGTTATTTTCCCGTGGTAATGGCGGAGTTATTTTCCTGTATTGGTGACAGAGTTATTTCCCCAGTTAAAGTCGCCAGAGTTATTCCCTGTGTTGTTGATAGAGTTACCAGTAAAAGACGTTAGAAAGATTGTATGCTGTTAGCAGAATTATTCATACCCATTTGGTTGATGGAGTCACGTAGAAAAAAAAACTGTGATTAGTTGTGTTTGCATCAAAGGATAAGCTGCTGTAAATAGACAGAGACGCTGTATATAGTGAGTTTCCAGAATCAAGTACTGCGATGATAGGCAGAGAAGTTGTATTGCATATTGATAAGATCGATCCCCATAGCAAAGATGGAGCATAATTTGGGGGATTTTGTTCTTCAAGCAGTTTGTGCAGTTTATCTCCATGGTTGGCAAATTTCTGGGTTTCTTTGGTATTCAACCGTCTCGTACCTCGATTGTTTGAAAGCTGTTCGCTCTTCAACCATTCAGGTCCAAGCCGCTTGAATAGGGGCAGCTGTTGCACCCCAAATTTTGACCAACCGGTTCCCATATTTGGTTTATGTTTTGACGCATTTTCGCATTCGCATTCGCATACTGCATACAGTGCATTTGTCCAGTCATAGTGATTTTATCAGGATTACAGCCCTTTTTCTCATTTCGGGCGTTTCAGACCGGTTCGAATAATCGGAGGTTATTTTTGAGAAGTCACGCGCTTCCCGGATGTTTTCGGCTTACACAGTTGATTTTGAGGATTTTGGTGTCTGGGTTTACCATTTATTTGGTCTGGTCTCGCGCTCTCGTTTATTTGATTTAATGGCCTTTATAGCTATTTTCTAGAATTTAAATAGAGCTTTATTTTGTTTTTAGAATATTATAGATTTAATAATTTTTCTATAGGTCTTCTTTTCTAGAATTTTAATAGATATAGGTTTTATTAGTTTTATAGAATTTAAATAGAATTAATAGAATAATAGTTTTAAGTAGAGTATTCATAGAAAATAAATTAGGCTAATATAGTTTTTTGAAATAAATAGATATTATAGAATTTAATAGATTTTTAGATC
>OZ012739.1:319474032-319503479 GCA_963859935.3 Lathyrus sativus
AGTCATTCTACCCTGGTGATCGTCTCACGCACAAATCTCGGGTCTGAGTACAACACTCTCGCCTGAATCATATTATTACAAAGGAGTCCTACGCCCCCCTGCCATACAAGGCTTCAGATTCTCATCTGACTCAATATTTCGACGATACAACATACAATCTTTATCACCTCAGCGATATTCATTACAACCAGTTCCAACCTAGAATGACTAATCCTCATCAACAGAAAAAGGGTCAATCCACTTATTCATCCCAGAATTCTCTTAACTAAAATCATATCCCTCATTGTATCCTTATCTTTCAGAATTGTGAGCAAAAGCTTGGACTTTGCTAAGACAACATCCTTTGTGGTAGCTTCGCCCATTAAAGCCATATGGTTTAACAAATCATTATGCGAAGGTTTAACTTCATAGTAACTAAAATCCTTATTCTTACTCAAGCTATCCCACACAGATTTTGCTGATGTTTCCTGATTCTTCTTCACGAAATGCATGAAGTAAACAGTGATCAAAATAGTCCTTATGGTATCCCCGTAGCTCTTCCTTGGCTTTTGAAGTTTGATCTCTTTACCATCCCTCGATAGCACTGACATCTCAGGCTTGACATTGGAAAGAAGATCAATTCTCCATGCTATAACTTGCATAAAAATTTTCTTCAGCCCATTATCGACATTACCGTGCAAAACACCTTAAGTTCTCAAGGTCATCACTCGCCTCAAACCTTTACTGAACAATCGAAGCTCTTAACCTTCGGCACTAACACACCACAGCAACCAACTCCAAGTCAATCTTCAGATAACTTTTCTTGTACCTCTTATTCGCCTTAAAACACACTTAGAACTTTGTTGGTGTGCATTTACGCATCTCCCCAGCGTGCCACCAAAGCATCATGAAACGCAACATATGGTTTAGTCGGGTTCGACAAAACTAAAACACAAATTGTTGACAGTTCTTCTCAAAACTCCTCGAACCTCTCCACAGTGACATAACACCGCCTCCTCCTCCAACACGGATAACACAAGCTCCCGATGTTCAACAATACACCGAGCTACAGCCCCACACTTGTAGCATCCTGGAGAACCACAAGTTCTCCCCCACTTGGATCATTCTTACTTCTGCAGACAATGGTTAAACAACAAACACGTACCGACAGTGTCTTCACACACATGTCGCATACAAGGGAACAACCAACATTAGACACTTGGCCGGATGGACCGACCTGCTCTGATACCACTTTGTAACACCCCCTTTCTATACCCCAAAATAATCACATATCAAATCATCTAGTCACGAATACAAGTGTTTTTCTTTTCATCAGAGTGTATTTACATTAAGGTATAAAAGAAGTGCGTCACAATACTCACGAAACGACTACATGGATATTAATGTTTAAAAAGAATTAACTCAAAAGGGGTAAATCTCAAATAAAAATAAACGCATGATTCTTCGAAATTACATATTCATGTTTTCTCTTAAAGCGGAAGACTAAAACATATATATATATATATATATATATATATATATATATATATATATATATATATATATATATATATATATATATATATATATATATATATATATATATATATATATATATATATATATATATATATATATATATATATATATATATATATATATATATATATATATATATATATATATATATATATATATATATATATATATATATATATATATATATATATTCACTTAAGACATGACAAAACGTAATTACATGTCATCTGGTTGTTCACAACTTCATTCACATACAAACAAAACATCATTAAGACATTCTACAAGCCTATCTACCCAAAGTTACATATCAGAGCGACCGACACGAGGGAAAGGAACTATACTCCAAAGGAAACCTCCAGCGAATCCTAATCTGCAATGCCTCGTAGGGCATTATAAAACAACAGAAGGGTGAGAAACATTACCATAATAATCAAGGCATAATATATATATATATATATATATATATATATATATATATATATATATATATATATATATATATATATATATATATATATATATATATATATATATATATATATATATATATATATATATATATATATATATATATATATATATATATATATATATATATATATATATATATATATATATATATATATATATATATATATATATATATATATATATATATATATATATATATATATATATATATATATATATATATATATATATATATATATATATATATATATACATATATAGGAATACACAAGTACCGAATGCCTATATTCTACAGCTTTTCACTACGGTGCGTAATAATAAATTCTCACCATATCAAATACACTTAGACGTATACACTCACACTAAACCATCCATCCATTAGAAAATATCCTACACATTCATTTATTCGCTATCCGCGTCCCATCAATTCCTGCACGCATGCATATTACATATAACAACCGCAACCATGCCGTGCGATTCGTATAATACTCATCTAATATCCTCAATCCTCTTTCCGGGTTATGGGCATATCGCTCATGCCCTACCGGGAACAACATCTCAGTCATTCTACCCCGGTAACTTCTTCACTAGGAACGACACATTGCCATCTTACCCTAGTGAGTACAACTCCTCCATGCTTACTTCAACGTCATCCTCCCATCTATCAGACCATACATACATATATACTATTATATTCTTAGAGATTATTCTCCGTTCATCATCTGAAGATGATAGTGCAACTCATAGGGACCGACTCATTCATCCGCCAGATTCTCCTATGAACCTATCACTTATCAAATCCTCCACGGGATCAAATAACCGTCGCATCAAGCGAGATTCTGCAAATCCTCCAAGGGATCAAATATAACCATCGCATCAAGCGAGGTTCTGCAGATCCTACACGGGATCAAATATAACCATCGCATCAAGCGAGGTTCTGCAGATCCTACACGGGATCAAATATAACCATCGCATCAAGCGAGGTTCTGCAGATCCTACACGGGATCAAATATAACCATCGCATCAAGCGAGGTTCTGCAGATCCTACACGAGATCAAATATAACCATCGCATCAAGCGAGGTTCTGCAGATCCTACACGAGATCAAATATAACCATCGCATCAAGCGAGGTTCTGCAGATCCTACACGGGATCAAATATAACCATCGCATCAAGCGAGGTTCTGCAGATCCTACACGGGATCAAATATAACCATCGCATCAAGCGAGGTTCTGCAGATCCTACACGGGATCAAATATAACCATCGCATCAAGCGAGGTTCTGCAGATCCTACACGGGATCAAATATAACCATCGCATCAAGCGAGGTTCTGCAGATCCTATACGGGATCAAATATTAATACACAACCACTAGGAATGATGTTATATCATTCTACCCTAGTGCACCCATCAATCACACCTCATTCGGAATACTCCTAACGCACTACAATATTGTTTGTGCCTCATTAGGAACGATATCACGTCATCCTACCCAAATGAGCCCGCAACTAGGAATGATATCACATCATTCTACCCTAGTGAGCCCGCAACTAGGAATGATATCACATCATTCTACCCTAGTGAGCCCGCAACTAGGAATGATATCACATCATTCTACCCTAGTGTAATCCACTCCGACACTACGTTCACTTCTCAATGCCCACGTAATCCTATTATGTTCTCATACATTCATATTATCATGCCAACGGCAACGAACTCGATCATCTCATCATGCAATCCTATTCGATCTAGCGATTGCATAAAATTGCCGATCGGCCACACTCACGCTTCACAAACCATAAACTAGGATTCACGCCATTCGGCTACCCACAGCACCTCACGAGCCAGCATACCCGCTTTTAAATCGAGGGAAGGTCAATCGCAATTAGGGCCCCAAGCCACAACAGTACACAACAGGAGAGAAACTCATTCTGCTACGTTCGCTACACGCTCGCCTAGCGAGCTACTAGCGAATGTTCGCTACCTCCTCGCCTAGCGAACTGCTAGCGAGTGCAAACAGAACCTCCAAACATTGCTCGCTACCTCGTTCGCCACAGCGAACCCCCAGCGAGCTCTTCGCTACTCCCTTCTCTACTAGCGAAAGACCACAATACCATTCTGTCCCAAGTCTGGGACCGTTCGCTACGCACTCGCCTAGTGAGATGCTAGCGAACACTCGCGACCTGCTCGCCTAGCGAGCGTCTGCGAACAGAACTTTTCCCCACTGTTCAGAATTCGAAACAGCCGATAAATTCACCCGATAATTCCCCACTTGCTCCAGCAATCATAACCTAACGTTTCCCGACATAAATCCTACCACTTATTCTCATCTTCATTAAACAAAGCTAGATTTCTACCGATCGAATCAATTTTGACCTAAAACGGAAATTATAGGAAACTCTCCAAAACCCTAACTCAATCAACCATACACATACATAATCATACATATTGATTTAGATAGTAAGATTTCACACCCTTACCTTGGATTAATCAAAGCTTTGAGTTGTTCTTGATGATCCCACACTTTTCTTCTTCTTCTTCTCTTTTCTCCTCCTTTTCCTTCTTCCTCTTTTCTTTCCTTCCTTTTCTCCTATGTTTCTTTTCTCTTCTATTTCCCTTTTAATATCCTTCTCATTATTTCTCCAAAACATCTATTAATTCAATATCCCATAAAATATCCCACTTATCATTAAATAGGAAATGTCCAAAATACCCTCCAAACTATTTTCCCCGAAAACTCTCAAAATCGGTTAAAATAGAATAATATGTAAACTTAACATATTTCCACACAAATTCCATATCAAAAATAATATTCGTCCAATTAAATTAAGTAGGGACTCGATAAAAGAGACAATCGAAATCGGGGCGTTACACCCAGCCAATCTCTCTAACATCTGGTCAATGAATGGCAACGGAAAGTGATTTTTTCTTGTGGCTAAATTTAACCTCCTGTAGTCAATGCACACCCTCCCACCAGTGACCGTTCTAGTAGGAATCAACTCATTCTTTTCATTGGTTACCACAGTTGTACCTCCTTTCTTTGGCACTACATGAACAGGACTTACCCATGAACTGTCTGATATAGGATAGATAAGTCCTGCATCCAACAACTTCACGACTTCCTTTCTCACTACCTCCTTCATAACGGGGTTCAGTCTCCTTTGGGGTTGCACAACCGGTTTGTGATCTTTTTCCATAAGAATTTTGTGCATGCAAACTGTAGAACTTATACCCTTGAGGTCTTCAATTTTCCATCCAATAGCACCTTTAAAATTTTTCAAAACTCCAATCAACTTGTCCTCTTGGACACTTTTCAAACTAGAGCTAATGATAGCGGGATATTTTTCTTCAGTGTCGAGGAAAATATATTTGAGATTCTCAGGAAGTTGTTTCAACTCTACACTTTTCGGCTTTTCTTCATTACCTTCCAACATTATAGGTTGCCTTAGGTCTTCCCACCGATGCGGTCGGGATCCTTTTTGAACAGGTTGAGTCTCCAACATTGCTACCACTTCCATATCACTACCATCAACTTCTTTATCTTTCTTAAAAATCAACATGCTCAACACTCTCTCGAGAGGTAATTGGGACACACTCTCCAAATGTTCACTTTCTACCACTTGTTCTAACACTTGTATGTTGCTACTTGTGCCAAAATCCTCTTTATTCTTCATGGTATTCATAACATCAATTTTTAACTCCTCGTCATAAACCTTCAAGGTAAGGGTACCACCCTCCATGTCTACCATGACTCTCCTGGTTTCCAAGAATGGTCGGCCCAAAATTAAAGGAATTTCTTCATCTTCCGGCATTTCAAGAATCACAAAATCAACCGGAAACACAAACTTATCCACTTTCACAAGAACATCTTTGACTACTCCATAAGGCCGCTTAACCGAGTGATCCACATATTAAAGAGTCGTCTGAGTATCTTGAACTGCACCAATACCCAACTTTTTGTATATGGACAAAGGCATGAGACTAATACTTTCCCCCAAATCGATTAAAGCTCTCTTAAATGACCTATCACCAATAGTGCATGGAATAGTAACAGCTCCGTTGTCTTTCTTCTTCACCGGAATCTTCAAACCCTGCAAAATAGCATTACAAGTTTCGGTTAGAATAACAGTTTCAGAATCAATGGTTTGCTTCTTGGCGATGATATCCTTCATGAATTTAGCATAGGTGGGCATTTACTCAAGTGCCTCCAATAACGGAATGTTCAGCTCTAGCTTTTTGAACAACTCACGGAACTTTTTGAAATTCTTCTCATGTTGTCCTTTATTTTTATTCCTTGAGGGATAAGGGAGCTTGATCACCGGTTTCGGTTCTATTAGTTTTTCTTTAGTTACCGGTGCTGGTGTTGCCACTTCTTCTTCAATTACATCATTCTCTTTTATTTCCAGTTCCACTTCAATCATATGATCATTCAACTCAGATTCTTTTTCTTTCACTTCCTTAGATTTACCACTCCTTGTTATTACAGCCTTAACTTGGTAGTGATCTTTTGGATTTGGCACTGTAGCACTTGGAAGTGTACCCGGCGCTTGAGAACTCGCAAGTTGTTGAGCAATCTGACTCATCTGAACTTCAAGATTTTTAATTGATGCACCAGTATTCCTTAAGTTGCTCCTTGTCTCTTCTTGAAATTGTGAACTTTGGGCAGCCATTTTTTCAATGGCGACCTCTCAATCAGCTTTTCTAGGAGCTTGTTGTGGAGGTTTTTGATGTTGAGGTTGGTATGGTGGCTGCTGATATTGTTGCAACTGTGGTTGGTACGGTTGTTGGCCTTGAATCGGTTTTTGCACATTTCCTTGCGGATCTTTCCATGCGAAATTGGGGTGATTTTTCCAACCTGGATTATATGTGTTGGCATAAGGATTGTTCTGCCTTAACATATTAATTTGTTCAACCTGCTCTTGAGTTGCCACACAATGCATAGCAAAGTGCGGTCCACCACATATTTCACAAAGTACCGCTTGAACTGGTTCAACTTGTGCCACTGTCTGAGTTCCAATATTCATTTTCTTTAACCTTTTCTCTACCTCAGCAGCAATTTGATCCTCCATTTTAACAACCTGATTCGCCAGCTTCAAATTAATCTTACCCTCTAGTTAGTTCACAGTGCGATCATACAACTCGAGATGCTCATTGGCAGCAATTGCTTCTATGATCCTCTTGATACCAGTGGCTGTTGAGAAATTAGTTGAGCCATCGGCAGCAGTGTCTATGAGCTGTTTTGTCTTGATTCGTAAACCATTCACAAAGTTCTGCATCTGCTCAGTGGCATCCATGTTATGAGTAGGACATGCCGTCAGACACCTCTTAAACCTCTTATATGCATCTCCTAGAGATTCCCCTTATTTTTGTTTGAAATTGACAATGTTGTATCTTGTTTGAAGCAGGAAAATACTCGTTAAGGAATGCAGTTTCCACCTCTTGCCATGTGGTGATACTCCTAGCTGGAAGTGAGTAGAACCGTTCTTTCGCATCATCATTTAGTGTGAACGGAAACATAACAAGTCTCTTGGCCTCTTTGGAATGGCCTTCTATCTTCAAAGATGTGGTAGTCGTTAGGAATCTCTGTAGATGCTTGTTTGCATCTTCGTTGATTCTTCCAGAGAAAGGCTTGCTCTCTAACTGGCGAATGGTGGAAGGATGTAGTTGAAAGTGTGCCATATTCACCGGTTGATTTAAGATGGTCATCCGGTTTAGTTGAGCATTGGCCCTTCCATAGTCTCCCAAAAGTCTTTCAGGCTGAGGTTGATTCCCAACCATTTGAATAGTTTCTGGTGTTGTCTCCCTCTCTGCTTCTAAATCATTGTGCTCACTATGCATAGATACCTCTTCTTCTCTTTCAACTAACAGAACACCGGGGCCTGAACTTGACCCTGCCAGTCTTTTGACTCTAGCTTTTCTAAGTCTTTCGTGCAATGCTCGCTCTGGTTCTGTATCAAAAGAATATTTAGATGAGGCCTGACCTCGCATACACAGTTAGACAGAAGTTAGATATTTTAAGCAAAAAGATAATAAAGCAAAAAAAATAAAAATTTTAGTCGCAGAGCAACAAAATTTCTTTTGAATCCTAAAAACAAAGTTAATTTGGCAATCCCCGGCAACGGCGCCAAAAACTTGATCGGAAAAATAGCAAGTTTACTATTTTTACCGATGTAGTAATAAGGGAAAAGTTCTCGAGTATCGATCTCGAGGACTGCGTAGGAACCAACAGTGTTTTTAATGATTCAAAGGAACAAAAATACCTTGGCGTTATTTTTAAAAGTTATATAAACGAATAAAATTACTAAAGAAAATAAAACAGGAAAACAAAGGTTTATAGTAATAATAAGAACAATGCTAGGGAAGTGGATAAATTGCTCTGTGAAGACCGGAAAAAATTATTCTAAGAGACATGCCTCCAACCTTGGTATATGTCAAATTCACAAATTAGTTTTCCTTAATTCCTTAATGAAAAACTCTTTGATAATTTTTCCTACACACTAATCCCTTAGTTGCCCACGAAAATCATCAAGCAATAGTTCTGACATAATAAACACGTTACTACGGGGTATCCCCATTTCTAGGCAATATCTATCGTAATATTATTTTGCAAAAGCATTAGATTGGTTTTTCATACCTAAACCTAACCGTCAATCAAATTCCATTTTCCAATATGAATCTGCCTTAAGATCGTTGCAAAATAAAAGATAAAAGGGGAAAAACATAGATCTCAAAATAATTCAAACACAGATCAATACATTGCAATTTAGGACCACCCCCTAGAAATGGGGGGTTTAGCCAATCATGTTTTTAATCAAAACAAAAACACAGAAAAATGAAAGGAAGACAGTCATTACAATAAGAATTGGGGTTCTTGGATCATCAATCGCTTCCGCTTTTGATCGATCCTCGTTCTCCGAAAATCTCCTCCAAAGTGTAAAAACAAGAACAACAAAAAACTAAAAACCACCGATTCTAAGCCACGATGAGTCTAATATATCAGAATTCAAATTACACTACGAGATGCCTAAACTGCCCTCCGAGATAGCAACAGTCAGCATAAAACAAAACAAAAACATTTCACTTTCAGTAGCCCTGACACGGGCCGTGTCGTGGGACACGGGTGACCGTGTCAGGTTGCTGACTTTTGGGTCACGCTCTTCATCTTCAAGGGTCCTGACACGGGCCGTGTCATGGGACACGAGCACCCGTGTCAGGCTACTGACATTCCTAGATTTCTCTTCAAAGACTTCCATTTTCTCGGCAGTCTTTGTACCCGGAACGGCTTCACACGGATGTCAAATCACCAACTTCTTGTTATCCTGAAAACACACTACAAACAACCAAATTAAACGCACCAGCGACATACAATGATAAAAACATCAAAACATGACTTGTTCAATGACATATGAAAATAAAGATGAAAACATAATCGAAAGACTCGAAAGCGGGTGAAAACATTAAAAACAAATGACACAAACAGTTTGAAATACACGACTGAAACCCATTGATCAATCTCCTCATTAGGAGTTGATGAATATTATAGGCTTTCTCATTGTTTAATGGTAAAAGCTATGTGGGACTCATTTCAAGTTGCCCGCGAGGGAACCAATGATGTTAAGCTAGCGAGAATCAATAGGCTAACACAAGAGTTCAATCTCTTTTACATGGAGCAAGGGGAAACCATTGCGGACATGCAAAAGAGATTCACTCATCTTATCAATAGATTTCATTCACTAGGTAGGCCAGTTGCTAATGATGTTGCTACTAACAAAATTTTGATATGTATTAACAGGGAATGGTAACCAAAGGTAACCGCCATCAAAGAAGCTAACGACCTCA
The DNA here is from genome assembly GCA_963859935.3 of Lathyrus sativus. Taxonomy (NCBI): domain Eukaryota; kingdom Viridiplantae; phylum Streptophyta; class Magnoliopsida; order Fabales; family Fabaceae; genus Lathyrus; species Lathyrus sativus. The sequence goes on from OZ012739.1 coordinate 319,483,859, forward strand.
CAATTTTGAATCTCACAACATTGTTTGGAAAGCTGCAAGAGCACGAACAAGTGCTTCTAAGCCTAGAGCAACATGAAAAGAAGGAAAAGAAGGATAAAACAAAGAATACTGAAAAGAATTCTATTGCTCTCAAGACTTCTACCTCAAAGTCTCAATCTAAGGAGCATAGTGATTACACGTTGAGTGACGAAGAAGAGGATGACAAGAGTGAGGACATGGGGTTGTTCGTAAAGCATTACAACCGCCATGTTAAAAAGAATGGCATCCAACACCCCGAGAAGAATCTTGTCAACTTCCGGAAACAATCTAGGTACTCTAAAAATGATTACACCAAAGGGCAAACAAGAGGGTCATGTTATACTTGCGGAAAGACCAGACACTACAAACCAGATTGTCCATTGAACAAAAAGGGAAAAGAAAAGGAAAAAAATAGATCACATAAGAAGCAATCAAAGTCGAGGAGAGCATATATAGCTTGGGAAAGCGATATTGATTCCACTGAGGATGAAAGCTCAAGTGATGAAGATGAATCCGTAAATCTTTGTCTTTCCGCTCACCAAAAGAACAAGAAAAAACAGGTACGGCATGCTAAATATGAAAATTCCTCTAAAATGTCTCATTTTGAATTACAAACTGCATTTAATACTTTGCGTTGTGAAGCAAAGGAAGCCTTTAAAAGGCTTGCCTCAAACAATCAAAATTTTGTTCATTTAGAGCAAAAGATTCGAGAGTCCGAAAGGAAACTTGAGGCACTTAAAGCTTCCATAGTGGAAAGTACTAAAGCAGGTTGTGAGGATCTAAGGAGTATAATAGTTAACTTTAGGTGTGACACTTGTTACATTTGGCAAAATGAATTTAGAAATCTAAATGCCAAACTTAACAAGGCTCTTGAGCCCAAAATAACTTTTGCCATCGATAAATCTAATTTTAGAAAGAGTATGGTCAATCCATATCAAAAATACAAAGATGTTATAAGAGATGATAATAGCAAAAGCAATTCTAAAGTTAACTTTTCTTGTTTATATTGTTGCAAGAAAGGTCATTCCATTGTTAAATGCCGTTTTAGGATATTTTTAGTTCCTAAAGGCATTTATCAAAATGGTTGCCTAAATGCGACCATTTTGTCACTCACAACTTAGGACCCAATAAGCTATTGGGTACCTACTCTTGTTAATTGTTTTTTCATAGGTACAACATCTTGAGACCACTAAGATAAGATGGGTTGTCGACAGTGGCTAGTCAAGACACATGACAGGAGACATCTCTCTCTTCATCGACTTCGTGGCAAAGAAGAAGGGGTATGTAACCTACGGAGATAACAATCGCGGTGCAATACTTGGAAAAGGAAGTGTAGATATTACTTGTTGAGGGCCTTAAACATAATCTTATTAGCATTAGCCAATTATGCGACAAAGGATATAATGTATCGTTTTCAAAAGATTGTTGCAAAATTGTGAATAATGATGAAATAAAGAGTGTGTTTAATGGCCTGAGAGTAAATAATGTATATATGCTAGGCTTGAATGAAGTATCTTTGACAAGTGACAAATGTCTCATGACAATGAGTGAAGACTCATGGTTATGGCATAGACGTTTAGCACATGTCAACTTTGACTTGCTTAATAAAGTAGTCTCAAAAGATCTAGTCTTAGGTCTTCCCAAAATAAATTTTATCAAGGATCACCTTTGTGATACTTGTCAAATGGGAAAGCAAACGAGGATCTCTTTTAAATCTAAAAATATTGTTTCAACTACGAGACCTCTTGATCCGTTTCAACTACGAGACCTCTCGAGCTTTTCCATATGGACTTATTCGGGCCATCTAGAATTAAAAGCCTAGGTGGTAACTATTACGGTTTTGTAATAGTTGATGACTTCTCTAGATTTTGTTGGACTATTTTCTTGGCTAGCAAGAGTGATAGATTCGCCGCCTTTGAAAGATTTTCTAAGCTTTCCCAAAATAAATTAAATACAAACATTGTCTCAATTAAGAGCGACCATGGAGGTGAGTTTGAAAACTATTTGTTTGAAGAATATTGCGGTAAACACGAAATTGATCACAACTTCTCTGCTCCACGTACTCCTCAACAAAATGGGGTTGTGGAGCACAAAAATCGTATTTTAGAAGAGTTGGGGAGAACAATGATCAATGAAAGTGGCTTACCTAAATATTTTTGGGTCGACGCCATAAGTACGACATGTTATGTTTTGAGTAGGGTGCTCATCCGCCCCATTCTAAACAAAACACCATATGAACTTTTAAAAGGGCGTAAGCCGAATGTATCTCACCTACATGTCTTCGGTTGTAAATGTTTTATGTTGAATAATGGAAAGGAAAACTTAGGCAAATTTGATTCCAAGGCTGACGAAGGTATCTTCCTAGGATACTCTCAGTCAAGTAAAACTTATAGAAATTATAATAAGAGATTACTTACCATTGAAGAGTATGTACACGTAACATTTGATGAATCTTATCCGAGAAATGTCGGAAAAGGCAGTGTTGTTCATGGTGCAGGTACATCTATGGAAGACATACTCAAAGGTGCCAAGCCAGGAATTGATCAACCCGACCTAGCCAAAGTTAAGGAGGAGAAAGATGACCGCCATGAGGAAACCGAGGAAGTTCATCCATCTACAAAAGATGATCTCCCTCCAGCTTGGAAGTCTTCCAAAGACCATCCAATCGACAATATCCTCGGTGATATATCAAAGGGAGTTACAACTCGATCTAAGATAAGTAATTTATGTTATCACTTTGCTTTCGTTTCACAAATGGAACCTAAAAACCCAAAAGAAGTCTTACTCGATGAACATTGATTTTTACCTATGCAAGAGGAACTTAACCAGTTCAAAAGAAATGAGGTTTGGGACCTTGTCCCTCCTCCGCGAGGTCATCGAGTAATTGGCACCCGATGAGTGTTTAGGAACAAGTTGAACGAAAATGGGGTAATAACCCGCAATAAGGCGTGTTTAGTCACGCAAGGGTATAACCAAGAGGAAGGCATCGACTATGAGGAAACTTATGTGCCGGATGCCCGGCTCGAGGCTATACGCCTTCTACTTGCCTTCGCTTGTGCAAAAAATTTTAAGCTATTTCAAATGGATGTAAAAAGTGCATTCCTTAACGGTTATATTAATGAAGAAGTTTATATTGCACAACCTTCGGGTTTTGAGTCTCATGAATATCCCGATCATGTATACAAGTTAAAACGTGCCTTGTATGGACTCAAGCAAGCCCCTAGGGCTTGGTATGAGTGCCTAAGCAAGTTTCTACTTGATCAAGGGTATTCAAGAGGCAAGGTCGACACAACCCTCTTCATTAAGCGTCAAGGAAAACACTTAATCTTGGTGCAAATTTATGTTGATGACATTATTTTTAGATCAACTAACATGAATCTCGTGGGAGAGTTTTCTGACCTAATGCAGGGTGAATTCGAGATGAGTATGATGGGGGAGCTCACATACTTTCTCGGACTATAAATCAAGCATCTTGAGGAAGGAACGTTTGTAAGTCAAATGAAGTATTGTCTTGAGCTTCTCAAGAGGTTTGACATGGAAAATTCCAAACCCATTGACACACCGATGCCGACATGTGCAAATCTGAATAAAGATGAAAGTGGTAAGGACGTAGAGGTAAAAAGATATCGAGGTATGATCGGTTTTCTTCTTTATCATACCACCTCTAGACCCGATATTATGTTTAGTGTTTGTATGTGCGCTAGATATCAATCTTCTCCTAAGGAATCCCATTTAAAAGCTGTTAAGCGCATACTTCGATACCTTTCGGGTACTCCAAAGTATGGGCTATGGTATTCCAAAGGAAACGATTGTTCCTTGGTTGGATTCTCCGATTCCGATTTTGTCGGGTGCAAATCGGATAGGAAAGGTACTAGTGGTACTTGTCATTTATTTTCAAACTCTTTGGTTAGTTGGCATAGCAAGAAACAGGTTTATGTTGCCTTGTCAACCGCCGAAGCAGAATACGTTGTCGCCGACAGTTGTTGCGCTCAAGTCTTATGGCTTAAGAAACAATTGTTAGATTTTAACCTCAAACTTGAGCGTATTCCGATATTTTGTGACAATACAAGTGCCATTAATCTTACCAAGAATCATGTGCTGCATTCACGCACTAAACATATCGAAATTCGACACCATTTTCATAGGGATCATGTGGAGAAAGGTGACGTTGTTTTTGAACACGTTGACACGACTAATCAACTAGCGGATATTTTCACAAAATCACTTGCTACTGAACCTTTCTTTCATATCCGATGAGAACTTGGTATTCTCGACATTTCGGATCGTGTTTAGTAATATTTCTTGCACATCTTTTATTCATCTATGTTTATACCTACTTTGATCATCGGATATCTAACCAATTGAAGATGTTGTAAGTATACGTGAATATTCATCAAGCTACTCTTGGCATGAAGGTGATATCGTTCCTTAACTCTCTCTCTCTCTCTCTCTCTCTCTCTCTCGATTTTATGTTCACACAAGATGCATCAAATTATGTGTTACATTCGTCATATGTCATATTATATGTATTTTGTCTATTTGAATGCTTGATATTTGTTGTGGTTGGTTATTTATGTATCTTTGTTGCTTATATGTTCATAAATGTGAAAATATGCATGTTTTGTCTGCATAAGTCGACCCAAGACAGGGTGCGGTCGACTCACAAAAATGTCCCCAAAATTTAAATTTTGTTTGGGTATGCTCAGGTCGACCTACCGGTCGAGGCACACCTGTTGGATTTTGAACGTGGCAATTTTAACACAGTATGCATCGACGCATCGCGCGAAAACTGTCAATTTTTTTTTTTAAAATCGTTCAAAATTCCCATTATTTCAATTTTTTATGACTCATTAATTGTATATCATTACTTTTTGCATTGTATTAAATAATTTCTAAGTGTGACAATGCCTTGCATTTTTGAATGCTTTATGACCTTCCTTAGCAATAATTGTTCTGTGTTTTATTGTTATATGGTTTGTTTATCTATTCGTCTCTTGATCATTGATGTTATCATGTGTGGATAATTGTTAATGTTGTTATTACCTGTTGTACATACTTTGATTTGAGCATTTATTTCTTAACCAATCTCTTTCTTTTTGATGTTGTCAAAGGGGGAGAAGAGTGTGCCAAGATAATAGTAAAACCATGAAGAGTCGCAAATAAAGACGTCGCAAATAAGGGCATTAACCAAGGGTGAGGATAATACCGCACATCACACAAGCTGGTTTTACATGTTTTTCCATCATCAAAAAGGGGGAGTATGTGAGGGCAAAGCCTCATATACTATACATGTGTGTTTTGATGATGTCAAAACGCAACCACATGGATGAATCAGACTTGGCATTATCACCACAAGGCATAAGCATACCTTATCTCTTATGTCTAATTTACTTGCATGTTGTGTCATCAAACTAGCGTTATTCGAGTCAAATATCATTGGTGTATTATATGTTGCATCTAGAAGAGTCAGAAACATAAAATTAGGCATTTTTGCAAAATACAGTTCTTTGAGTCGACCATTCATTTGCTCTGGTCGACTCATAGAAGGTGTCTCTAAAGTGTATTTTCCACGGGTTGGCACACGTCGACCTACCGGTCGACGCATACTGTTAACATTTCTATTTGTCAAAAATTGAAGACTTTGCGTCAACGCATAGTCCTAATTCGGTCGATGCATAGATGTTTATTTTGTATAATCTGTGTTTCACACGTGAGCTCTGGTCGACCGTTGCCTCCTGAATAGGTCGACCGTTCGCTATTTGCTGCATAATTTTTTGTCTGTCTATCATGTTCAAAAAGTGGTTTTGTCAGTTATTGTTGGTCTGATATAAATAGAAAGTTGCTCTTTTTCATTGATAACAATTGAATCAATTGTAAAAACAAGAAAAGTAAAAGAGGTGACATTAGTTCTCATCATCATCATCTTCTACATTTCATACCATAACAATCACACACAATAATCTTTGTTGTGCATTATGGATTGTTTGAAGTGATAACGTCTGAAGCCGTTGATTGGGAATCCAGTTTAGGTTGAGATTTTGGCAGGTTTTTCTTGAATAAAACCTTGAGGGTTTTGTCCACCAAGATTCACTGAATTTGGGGGTTTTTGGTACGAATCTTCTCAACATACATTCAGCTGAGCGAAGGTGATCGAGGAGCTGTGGGTTCCGTCGATCTAGTAGCAGTAATCGGTGAATTATGGAGGAGAGGTTCGGGTTTGATTAGTGAGTATTTGAGATCAGCTGGGCTGGGGTTTGAAAATGCAAGGTTGTTCAACAAAGGGGCTGTAATTGGAGGTCCAATGCAAACTATCGAAGGACTTGATTCGACTCGAATCAAGGGACAAGAGGGGAAAGCATCTTCAACAACAAGAGAGTTTGTTTGGGTATTTGCTTGTCTATTCTTGTATAAATGATTCAACAACATGTTACATTTATTTTATACGATCTTAATTCTATTGTTAGAATTAAGGACAGACGTACCCCAAAGCGAGGACGGCGAAGGAACTACCTCAACAAATCCTTGTGCGTTTTACTTCCGCGTTTTCATTTTCCTTAATATTTGTGTGTTTTTCGTTCAAACAATCATATCAAATTAAGGACGATTTTGAGTAAGTGTTGAAGTAATTTTGACTCTAGTGCGATAGTTTATTGTACAAGGAAACTAGTGCTACTTACTCAAAGCCGAAATCACTTGGAGCGCTCCGCACGCAAAGTGTTTGATAAATTGTCTGAACCAAAATTCCCGTGTGTTGTCCATTTATTTTGTTGGCATTTTGAGGCATTGGAACTAGTAAAACCAAGTAGTGATTTAAATCAATTTATAGTGTGACTAGCGTGGTGATTCGCTTTGCTCATTATCAATATCCATAGGCTAGACGCATATCCGGTTTTCTAGTAACGGTTCGTTATAGACGGTAATTTTCCATGGCCGCTTCCGCATATTAAACAAATTTTTAAAACCAATTTTATTGGTAGCGCCGGCTGATTTTTTTAATAAGGGATCTATTCAACCCCCCCTTCTAGATTCGCGTCATCGTCTAACAAGAAGTACATAGGCTTTAGTTGCCTGAGGCGTCATTTGGTGATGTACTGTCGAAAAATGACCTCCTACACTTATGACGATAAGCTGATGATTCGTTGTTTTCAAGACAGTTTGAGTGAGACAACATTAAGTTGGTACATGGACTTAGAAATAAGTCGTATCCAATCATGGAGGGACTTAGCTAGCACTTTCCTAAAGCGTTACCAGTTCAATCTGGATGTGGCTCCCATTCGCTTGCAATTGCAAAACCTATCTCAGAATGGAAATGAACCTTTTAAAGGATATGCACAACAGTGGAGAGAGTTCGCAGCAAGAGTGCAACCACCACTCCTAGACAGGGAATGATTGACATGTTCATAAATAGTTTGCATGGCTCTTATCTTGAAATAATGGTTGGTTGTGCACCATCAAGTTTCTCTGATCTTGTGATGGTAGGAAAACATGTCGAAAGCTACCTTAAAAGCAGACAAATCCAGGACGCCTCGAGCAGCCAGGTCAGTGAGATTGAATCTTTCGACGATTTCCATGAGGAAAATAAGGATGAAACCAATGCATTCATAGCAAACATTGATTACTCTCATGGTGTACCATCAAAACTCTATGGTCCCTCATCTGCTCAACATGCATCATTTTCAGTGCCCTGTTATCCTCATGGGAAACCAGCTGTGCCTAAAGCTTCATCCCATAAGTCATGGATTGCTCCTCATTTGAATCAATGAGACCTTGGCTGAAGTTATCAAAATCAGCGCTGTAATCAGAATAGGCCTCGCAACAACTTGGAAAGAAGGATAGCTCCTCTTCATCCAGTCCCTATGTCATACAGTCAACTTCTACCACATTTGATTCAAAATTCATTGGTGGAGCCTAAGATCATTAAGCATGTGCTAGAACCTTACCCTCCTGGGTATAATCCCCATGTTCAGTATGGATATCATGAGGATCCATGGGGCACTCAATCGAAGATTGCAAAGCCTTCCAGGCCAAGGTGCAACAGTTGATCAACAAAGGGTACATATCCTTTCCAGAAGGAAATTTGGTTGTCCATGTCAACCTCTCATCTATCTAAGCTCGAAGATTCCAAGGGTCATCTCCAAAAGCTAGTGGTCCAGACAGGCAGACATCCTCAACATTGGCAGTCCTTGGGCACTTTTATCATGTGCATTTGTAGTTCTTTCTTGTTAATTGCTACTTGTTTTTAAACGTTGTTGTTTGAATGGTAATATTAATGAAGTGATTATGCATTTTCTGAATCAATCATGTCGCCTTCGCTCATTTTCTTATTTATTGAACAGCACAGGCACATACACCTTTTATCCACTCCACTTTATCACTGTTGTTTTAAGCAAAAATTTGAGGGAGGATGACGAAAACTGAATACTCATAATTGCAAAATCATATGCTTTCAGACAGAATCTTTTCAATGATGTACATGCATTGTTCCAATCCCTAAACACTGGAGATATAAGGAGTTAATCCCTAGTAAATCTCTTTGAGCCTAGAAGTAGCACTTTCCTTCAGATATTTAAACCCTTGCACTCAACCTGGGGCAGGGTAGTTGTTCAGTTAATCCAACCATGCACTCAAATCACAAGCTAAATCCAAAGACAAGACGGTTGTTCATCAATGACCCATGACATGGCAGTCAAAATCCTCCAAATCCAAAAAAAAATTGAAAGCCTGCTAAGTCAAGTACCTCAAAGGATACTTAGGAAAAATCAAGGCTATCCCGATGGATATGACAAGCAAAATCAGTCCATGTAAAAGTTAGGGATCAACAATAAAATCAAAGGAGGTCCTCAAACCCTCAACAAAACTAAAATAAGATTTAGTGACCGCCATATCAAATCAAAAAGGTCACTAACATCCATCAAAAAACCAAATAAGGTGGCTGCCATTTCAAACAAACCTTGAGTCGTCAAGCTTACACCATCAAAGTGAACATATGCAGAATTAACTAAACGCAGGACTGGAGATCATCGAGAAGAAGGGGTGGGTACAAATCATACTTTGAGCCTAATATCCTTTGTTGTATAACCGTGAACCAGACCACGTTATAACCCTCGAAAGACCTAATTGAGGCGAGGTTTATTCTGAAAGCATACTATTGCAAGGGTGCGTAAACTGACTCCTTACATATTTGCTAATCATCAGTATTGGTGTCAAAATCCTTGCTATATCTTTTACACCAATCAAGTTAGCACAACATTTGGATTAACGGTCCATTCGTCTCACTATCACGACACTTAATAAATGACATTTCTTTCAAAACTTGCATAAAGTTCGCATTAAGATTACCATTCGTGAACGATCATTTTAATTGCAAGTCAGTAATTGGCATCGAGGAAATTCCAACAGGGAGCAATCAAACAGAACTGGATCATTCAGCAGTTTTGATCAGAATCGAGTGTACCATGTAGCCCTATGGATCTGGGGCATTGTCATCCCACGAATTTTAGAATCAGCTAGTCCAAGGCAAACCCCCAAACATCGGTTGATTACGCGCCAAGTCACTCAAGAACTGGTTGATCAAAAGAGAATCACCTAAATCAGGGGCAGGCCACCCAGAGTTTCTTTGATTTGAGGACAGATCCCTCCAATATTCGTTCAGGACAAGTTAAGTCGCTTCAATGCTCTCTCAGGGGCAAGCTACTTAAGAGTACATTGAAGCCAACCACCGTGAGAGTTGGTCAACCAAGGATGAATCCTTTCATGGTACAAATCTTGGGGCAAGCCATCTCGAGGTCGTCTCATGGCAAGCTACTTTCTTTTCAATATAAATTTTCCCAAAGATCATACTTGGGCAGGTTTGAACTACAAGTTCATTTTCGTCAGCAACTGTTGAGTTCAAAGACGAGTGTCGGGGAGTCGTGCCATCACCCCATCAAATAACCTTAACCTTCTGAAAAGGCATTGCTACAAAAGAGCATGCCTTCCATTATTGGGAATCTTCATATCCTTGCATTCAGTCATGGGGCTTCATCCACAACCTGTTACCTATCAAAACTTTGTAACCAAAACATTTCTAAAGTCCAGTTCTCGTCTTCCAAACCTCCAAACCAGTTCTCGTCTGGTCAATCCTTCAGTAAACACCAGTTCTCGTCTGGTACATATCAACTTTTTAACCAGTTCCCGTCTGGTCACCCTTTCTTTAGCCTATTGTTGTTCCAGTTCTCGTCTGGAAAACACTGTTTCAAAGTCCAGTTCTCGTCTGGCAAACTAGAAGTCAGTTCTCGTCTGACACCAAAACTAGAAGTCAGTTCTTGTCTGACAACTTAACCTTTTGTCACCAGTTCTCGTCTGGTAGCCTACCATTCGAATACCATAGAACGAAAAAGCTCTGAGCGTCAGAAGCAACACATCAGAAGACTCTGATCTGCTACAATGACTTTGAGCGAAGCTAAGAAGAACTTGAGCAAAGAACATACATAAAGATTCAAAAGACTCTGAAAGTACTCAACGCTGCAAGTACATAAATTCTGATAAGCAAGTATGCTCTGATAAGGATTTCACGCTTAAAGCACTTTGCTGCAAACTCTGATTGAGTTAACTCTGACCTGAACAACTAAGAACATCATCAGAAGTTCTGATGCAAGTCGTTCTAAAAGTTATTGAAGAAGATGTTGTTCAAATAAAGATCCGTTGGTATATTCCTTGTCTTATCCTAAACGGCTCTTTCTCCATTCGTGCTTGACACGGGACTTCAGACAAAAAGGATTTGTCAGAACATTCCTCTTCTGAGAAAGAAAAAGTCTAGAGAAGACAAAGAGAACAGAATGCACAGATTGCACAGTCTTTGAGAAAGGATTTCAAAGGACTATTAAAGCAAGTCTAAGCTTCACTTCAAAGGTTAACGAACTTCAAACAACTTCCTGGCATATTATTCAACTCTTACAAACGTTCTTCAAAAGCTTGAATAGTTTATTTTCGTTCTATAACTTATGTAAAAATCACTGTTGTGATATAGCTTTTTAGAAGCATTTCTTAACACAAATTTGTTAGTTTATCTTTGTAAAAGATTTCCTTAAGAAGACCAAGTTGTGGTCAGAATTTCTTGAGAAGACTAAGACAATTGCCTTAGTGGTTTACACTGTAATCAAGTTTGATATAGTGGATTAAGTCCTTGTTGAGAAAGGCAAATCACCTTGGTAGGGTGGACTGGATTAGTTTGAGTTCAAATGAACCAGGATAAAAATACTGTGTTATTTTTCTATCATTCAAATTGTTTTTTAAAAACCTTATTCAACTCCCCCCCTTCTAAGAGTTTCTCTCACCTTCAAGTACTGTCACCTCTACCAAATAGTGTGTACGCCAGTCCTTTTTTAGCATACCTGAAACATGGGTTGTGAATGTCGGAGGCCTTTGCCACCTTCGCGACATAATCAGATTTACCTGTGATGGCTCTCCAAAAATCTCCCACACTAAAATTACTCGGGGGTGCTCCAGGTCCAAGACTGGGGAGCTTCAGAACTCGTCCCAATTCAGCCACGGCCAGAGTGTGATCATTATCAAAAAGACGGAATCTCAAAGTACCGAAATATTCTTCATCAGTACCTGTCCACCTGTGCTTAAGCTGAAAGTCAAAGTGCCCAGAAACTCAAACGTTATACGCTCAAAGGTCGGCGCTTCAAACTGCTTATACTCAAGCATTCCAAGGGTATGAAACATTCTATGCACTTCAATTCTTAGCCCTAAATTATCAAGAGTGTTGTTACAGATGTACCTGGTAGGTATTAGCTTACGCTTGACCAATGACGAATACTTCTTTTGATGGGTCATCTCCTCAAACAAGTGTTGTGAGCATTTGCCATGCGGTGCTTCCTTTTTCAAGGGCGAGAAGTTTCAGCCACTGCTTTTTCGGTATCTCTTCGAGGAGGCATAATGTATCCCTGCACAATACACTGAAAATTGGAAATCACAGTTAGAGAAATATGTCACCGTAGAAGTGACCACGGTGATGAGTAGAGTGTTTTTCGTGAAGAGAGGAAATGGTTTTGAGGGGTGGGTGTTAGAGAAAGTGGAGGTTTGTAGAGGAGAAGTTATGAGGTTTAAGGGTTTTTTTTATAAGGAAGAGTGGAGAAGATGAAGAAGATGAAGTAGTAATGGTTAATGAGAAGGTTATAATTTATAAATGAGATAGTAAGTGTGATGGGGCCCACAAATTAAGAGGGTGTTACAAAAATTTAAAAAAAATTGATTGATACGCCTCTTAACACGGGCCGTGTCAATGGGACACGGGCACCCGTGTCACACCACTGACCTTCAACCTCAATTTCCCTGTAGTTCCTCCATCTCCTGACACGGACCGTGTCATGCAACACGGCAATCCGTGTCAGGGACCTGATATGTCTGAAATGCTCTTATTGAATGGTCGTTTTACTCCGCTTTCTCTAGAATTTTGCTTCCTCACATCGACTCGGGAATTAACATGACTTAGACATCTGTAAAATAAACAAAACTATAATTAGCAAAGTAAAACGTAGGTTGCCTCCCACAAAGCGTTGTGTTTAACGTCGCATGGCTCGACGGTCGTCTATCCTACATGGTAAGACAAATGACATCCACTTGGCCGGTTGAGTCTCCTTGGTAGTAAGGCTTCAGCCTCTGCCCATTTACTTTAAAGGTATCTCCATTGGCTTGATTTTTCAACTCAATAGCTCCATGTGGAAAAACCTTGTGAACCACAAATGTTCCCGACCATTTGGACCGTAGCTTTCCAGAGAATAGCTTCATCCGAGAATTGTATAGGAGGACAAGTTATCCTTCCCAAAACTCTTTTCTCTGTATCCTCTTATCGTGCCATTTCTTTGTTTGTTCCTTGTAAAGTTTGGCATTTTCATAAGCGTGATTCTGAAACTCTTCCAACTCGTGCAGTTGAAGAATTCTAGAACTTCTGGCTAGGGATAAATCCATGTTCAAGAATTTGGTTGCCCAAAATGCCTTGCGTTCTAGCTCTAAAGGTAGATGGCATGCTTTTCCATAGACAAGTTGGTATTGTGACATACCGATGGGTGTTTTTAAAGCTGTTCGGTAGGCTCATAATGCATCATCCAACTTTGTTGACCAATCTTTCTGTGACGAACTTATAGTTTTCTCCAAAATCTGCTTGAGTTGTCGATTTGATACCTCTACCTGACCACTTGTTTGAGGATGATACGGAGTGGCTACCCGATGCTTCACATTGTACTTCTGCAGGAGTCTCTCCATAAGGTGATTTAGGAAGTGAGTTCCTTCATCACTTTTCAACGCTCTCGAAACTCCAAACCTTGCAAAAATGTTTTCTCTCAAAAACTTTACCACAACCTTTGCATCATTAGTAGGCAAAGCCACAACTTCAACCCATTTTGAGACATAGTCCACTACAACCAAAATGTAGTTCTTTCCAGAGGATGGTGGAAATGCCCCCATAAAGTCTATGCCCCAAACATCAAACAATTCAACCTCCAACATAAAATTTTGGGACATTTGATTTCTTTTTGAAATATTCCCAGTTTTCTAGCACTTGTCGCATTCTTTCACCAACTCTTGAGCATCTTTAAACACAGAGAGCCAGTACAAACCCGATTGGAGGACTTTGGTTGCGGTTCTATCCCCACTGAAATGTCCTCCGTACTCTAAATCATGACATGCTTTCAACACATCTCTCTGTTCTTTCTCTGGTACACATCTTCTGACCAATCCATCCACTCCTCTTTTGTAGAGAAACGGATCATCCCATAAGTAAAACCTGCAATCATGAACAAACTTTTTTCTTCTATTAGAATCAAAATCGTCAGGTATGATACCACTGACCAAGTAATTTCCGTAATCTGCAAACCACGGAACACCAGTAATAGCTAGGATGTGTTCATCAGCAAACTCATCCTTTATAGGACGCTTGTCCTCATTCTCTTCAATCGGTGACATTCGCGAGAGGTGATCAGCTATGGTGTTTTCACACCCTCTCTTATCACAAATCTCCATATTGAATTCCTAGAGAAGTAAGATCCATCTCAGGAGCCTGGGCTTTGATTCTTGCTTAGCAAAAAGATGTTTTAAAGCAGCATGGTCAGTATAAACAATCACTTTCGAACCCAACAGATATCGCCTGAATTTATCAAAGGCATACACCACAACTAACAACTCCTTCTCGGTAGTTGCGTAATTCATCTGTGCAGGGTTCAAAACATGACTAGCATAGTAAATAACATGCAACAGCTTATCTCTCCATTGTCCCAACACAGCCCAAACGGTGATGTTGCTAGCATCACAAATGATCTCAAAAGGTAGAGACCAATCGGGAGCAATCACAGTTGGTGCTGACACTAATTTATCTTTCAGCTTTTTAAACGTATCAGCACACTCCTCATCGAACACAAAAGCTTTATCCTTTACCAACAAGGAAGTTAACGGTTTAGCTATCTTGGAAAAGTCTCTTATGAACCTACGGTAGAAACCTGCATGGCCTAAGAAACTTCAAATACTTTTCTCATTCACCGGTGGTGGTAACTTAGATATCACCTCCACTTTGGCTTGATCGACTTCGATCCCTTTTCGTGAGATCTTGTGACCAAGGACAATGCCCTCTCGTACCATAAAATGGCACTTTTCCCAGTTTAGGATCAAGTTACTTTCTTGACATTGCTGCAAAATAAGTGAAAGGTTAGTTAGACAGTTATCAAATGAAGAACCAAAAACAGAGAAGTCATCCATGAAGACTTTCATATGCTTCTCGAGCATATCAACAAAAATGGAAGTCATGCATCTTTGAAACGTCGTTGGGGCATTACACAACCCGAATGACATCCATCTATAAGCAAAGACACCGTACGGGCATGTAAATGCCGCCTTCTCTTGATCCTCCGGTGCAACCGCAATTTGGTTGTACCCGGAGTACCCATCCAGAAAACAATAGTAGTCATGCCCAGTGTAACACCCCCTTTCTATACCCCAAAATAATCACATATCAAATCATCTAGTCACGAATACAAGTGTTTTTCTTTTCATCAGAGTGTATTTACATTAAGGTATAAAAGAAGTGCGTCACAATACTCACGAAACGACCACATGAATATTAATGTTTAAAAAGAATTAACTCAAAAGGGGTAAATCTCAACTAAAAATAAACGCATGATTCTTCGAAATTACATATTCATGTTTTCTCTTAAAGCGGAAGACTAAAACATATATATATATATATATATATATATATATATATATATATATATATATATATATATATATATATATATATATATATATATTATATATATATATATATATATATATATATATATATATATATATATATATAATATATAATATATATATATATATATATATATATATATATATATATATATATATATATATATATATATATATATATATATATATATATTCACTTAAGACATGACAAAACGTAATTACATGTCATCTGGTTGTTCACAACTTCATTCACATACAAACAAAACATCATTAAGACATTCTACAAGCCTATCTACCCAAAGTTACATATCAGAGCGACCGACACGAGGGAAAGGAACTATACTCCAAAGGAAACCTCCAGCGAATCCTAATCTGCAATGCCTCGTAGGGCATTATAAAACAACAGAAGGGTGAGAAACATTACCATAATAATCAAGGCATAATATATATATATATATATATATATATATATATATATATATATATATATATATATATATATATATATATATATATATATATATATATATATATATATATATATATATATATATATATATATATATATATATATATATATATATATATATATATATATATATATATATATATATATATATATATATATATATATATATATATATATATATATATATATATATATATATATATATATATATATATATATATATATATATATATATATATATATATATATATATACATATATAGGAATACACAGGTACCGAATGCCTATATTCTATAGCTTTTCACTACGGTGCGTAATAATAAATTCTCACCACATCAAATACACTTAGACGTATACACTCACACTAAACCATCCATCCATTAGTCAATATCCTACACATTCATTTATTCGCTATCCGCGTCCCATCAATTCCTGCACGCATGCATATTACATATAACAACCGCAACCATGCCGTGCGATTCGTATAATACTAATCTAATATCCTCAATCCTCTTTCCGGGTTATGGGCATATCGCTCATGCCCTACCGGGAACAACATCTCAGTCATTCTACCCCGGTAACTTCTTCACTAGGAACGACACATTGCCATCTTACCCTAGTGAGTACAACTCCTCCATGCTTACTTCAACGTCATCCTCCCATCTATCAGACCATACATACATATATACTATTATATTCTTATAGATTATTCTCCGTTCATCATCTGAAGATGATAGTGCAACTCATAGGGACCGACTCATTCATCCGCCAGATTCTCCTATGAACCTATCACTTATCAAATCCTCCACGGGATCAAATAACCGTCGCATCAAGCGAGATTCTGCAAATCCTCCAAGGGATCAAATATAACCATCGCATCAAGCGAGGTTCTGCAGATCCTACACGGGATCAAATATAACCATCGCATCAAGCGAGGTTCTGCAGATCCTACACGGGATCAAATATAACCATCACATCAAGCGAGGTTCTGCAGATCCTACACGGGATCAAATATAACCATCGCATCAAGCGAGGTTCTGCAGCTCCTACACGGGATCAAATATAACCATTGCATCAAGCGAGGTTCTGCAGATCCTACACGAGATCAAATATAACCATCGCATCAAGCGAGGTTCTGCAGATCCTACACGGGATCAAATATAACCATCGCATCAAGCGAGGTTCTGCAGATCCTACACGGGATCAAATATAACCATCGCATCAAGCGAGGTTCTGCAGATCCTACACGGGATCAAATATAACCATCGCATCAAGCGAGGTTCTACAGATCCTACACGGGATCAAATATAACCATCGCATCAAGCGAGGTTCTGCGGATCCTACACGGGATCAAATATAACCATCGCATCAAGCGAGGTTCTGCAGATCCTACACGGGATCAAATATTAATACACAACTACTAGGAATGATGTTATATCATTCTACCCTAGTGCACCCATCAATCACACCTCATTCGGAATACTCCTAACGCACTACAATATTGTTTGTGCCTCATTAGGAACGATATCACGTCATCCTACCCAATGAGCCCGCAACTAGGAATGATATCACATCATTCTACCCTAGTGAGCCCGCAACTAGGAATGATATCACATCATTCTACCCTAGTGAGCCTGCAACTAGGAATGATATCACATCATTCTACCCTAGTGAGCCCGCAACTAGGAATGATATCCGCGTCCCATCAATTCCTGCACGCATGCATATTACATATAACAACCGCAACCATGCCGTGCGATTCGTATAATACTCATCTAATATCCTCAATCCTCTTTCCGGGTTATGGGCATATCGCTCATGCCCTACCGGGAACAACATCTCAGTCATTCTACCCCGGTAACTTCTTCACTAGGAACGACACATTGCCATCTTACCCTAGTGAGTACAACTCCTCCATGCTTACTTCAACGTCATCCTCCCATCTATCAGACCATACATACATATATACTATTATATTCTTAGAGATTATTCTCCGTTCATCATCTGAAGATGATAGTGCAACTCATAGGGATCGACTCATTCATCCGCCAGATTCTCCTATGAACCTATCACTTATCAAATCCTCCACGGGATCAAATAATCGTCGCATCAAGCGAGATTCTGCAAATCCTCCAAGGGATCAAATATAACCATCGCATCAAGCGAGGTTCTGCAGATCCTACACGGGATCAAATATAACCATCGCATCAAGCGAGGTTCTGCAGATCCTACACGGGATCAAATATAACCATCGCATCAAGCGAGGTTCTGCAGATCCTACACGGGATCAAATATAACCATCGCATCAAGCGAGGTTCTGCAGATCCTACACGGGATCAAATATAACCATTGCATCAAGCGAGGTTCTGCAGATCCTACACGAGATCAAATATAACCATCGCATCAAGCGAGGTTCTGTAGATCCTACACGGGATCAAATATAACCATCGCATCAAGCGAGGTTCTGCAGATCCTACACGGGATCAAATATAACCATCGCATCAAGCGAGGTTCTGCAGATCCTACACGGGATCAAATATAACCATCGCATCAAGCGAGGTTCTGCAGATCCTACACGGGATCAAATATTAATACACAGCCACTAGGAATGATGTTATATCATTCTACCCTAGTGCACCTGAGACAGCCTATGTCCCATTAGTGGAATTCTAATGAAACCTTATAAAAATACAGAAAAATTTGAAATTTTTAAAGGACAATACTTAATTATTTAAAAACATACTGTTTCACATACATATGCTTCAAATATATTTTACAGAGTTTGACACCGTTAAGACTAGCGGCCTTGCCACATAGATAAAACATAAAATAAAAGTACAGAAAGGAAACCAAAAAGAAAGCATACCAAAGGGACCTCCTAAGTCCAACAAGACTGACACTTATACTGACTGTAGTAGTAGGGATGTGATTAGCGTTTGACAAAACACTAACAGCTCCCAATCTAGATGTTATAGTAACACATCTCCACGTCACTTCATATCCTTTCCTTCTGAGTTGTCGGGAAGTACGCAAGATTCGAGCTCATCGTCTGATCGTCATAAAATAATCCAAAATGCAAAACAAAAATGACACAGGGCTAAGATTCATGTACAAGTTTAAAAGTGGGAATGAATGTGTAAAATAATAATATATCATGGAAACCATATTTATACAAACAAGCGTATCTTATACCCACAATTACATATACTTTATTTATTCTAATGCATCCCTGAACTATATGCTGACTCAGGCCACTAAACGCTGTCAATGATATCTATCCCATTTACCAAGATCAGATATCACTAGACCACATGCCACCAACGTACTCCCAATTACCAAGAGCTACGCCACCTAACTTCACATGGAGCCTAGGTGTTATAAGTCGATCGTCCCTGAGAATTCAGGCCAAGAACCTTGTCTTGCCTAGCATGCATAGATAATAATCCCCGTCGGGATTGCAGGCGACTGATCAACCTCGTGCGTCCCATACCGCACGGCGGTGGACTTACACATTCCTTAATGCAAGTCTATATGATCACTCACTCATCTTGTGGCAACTCTTAGCCATAAGTATTAAGTTAATAATGGGGAATTATCGTATCAACTTTTCAAGTTATACTTATTATCTAGATACTTAGGTTGAGTACCAAATCCATCCAATGTCTTGCCATATTTGATCTTTGTCCTTACATAATAAGTTCAGTTTGTATAATGGGTAATTGTATGGTTAACTTCCCAGGTAAGAGAGGTGGACTGTAAACGGCATAGTCGACCAAGTCTTTCCTTAGCCAGAACCCAACCAAATATAACTACTCATTGTATCCAACTTTCCTTATGTTAATGGGGATCAATTACTTAATATCTAGCAATGTTTTTCTCTCATTAACCGATTATTTCCTTAATCTA
>OZ012739.1:319503979-319567703 GCA_963859935.3 Lathyrus sativus
TAACTTTTTATAAAATAAAATTTGAAAAAAAAGTGAATCTTGACACAAGTTAAATGAATAAATACAATGACAATTTTATAATAAATTCATTTTATTTCCCCAGGTACACTATTATACTTTTTTAATTTTTCAAAAATAAATTCTTAAGAGGGTAGGATTTAGAAACAAAATTGAAATAAACAGAACTATTTTAGAAAATTAAAAAATTAAATTGAACTATTTTAATTGTTTTATAATTGAAATGAATTTAATTATTAAATTGGAGTTTTAAATTTTGCACAGAGGGAACTTTTAGTAAACATTTTCCTTAAACCGAATTGTTATACTTTTTATTAAATAAAAAACATTTTGACTATTTTTTAATCTTTTTATAAGCATTTTAAATTATCTTTTTAATTTATTTATTTTCATATAATTTTTTCACATTATATTTGATAATATAAAGTTGTATAAGTTCATCTTTTGAAAGAAAAAAATTAGTTGAGCAATATATTGGAACCTCGTGATTTGTTACAATAAAGTTTGAAGTAACTAGGTTCTACCTAAATTTTAAGATTTGTATATAATCTTTTGATTATATATGACCAAAATTCTAAGTTTTGTGAATTTACATTGTAAACTAACTTATCATGAGTTTATTTCATTTTCCTTATGTTTTATAACACGGTAGTAAACAAAATTACACGTGTTACAAAATTTAGAAAAATATTTTATATTTTTATTTTTACACTTTTTGAATTAATGTTTGTGTGAAATTCCTACAACAAGTATCAAATCATTAAAAAAAAAGAGAAAAATGATGAAAGAAATGAAACAAATACTAGACAATATTCACTATTTAAAAAATTAGTTGCTTAAAAGATTATGATTTCACAATAATGTTTTAGTTTAAAAAAATATTTTTTTTTATTAATGGAAGTGTCGATGCTTTAAAACCATCCCTAGGAGATTGAAACTAAATTACCTTGAAATTTACAAGGTTAAACTTTTACCACTAAATTATTTCCTCAAGTGTCATAAATACATAATGCACAAATACAATAGAGGTTAGAGTTTGTCAGTTTGATAACACGAAATCGTATATATATATATTGATACATAATTCAACTGATGTTTGACTGTTTTCGATCCGATTTCGGGTTCTTTCCATGTTATTTGTCTGATATTTTGCAGGTATTTGATGATCATGTCTAAACAAAGCAATATGAAGAAAAGAAGCAATTACAGATGAAATGTGGACGAAAACCAGATGAAAACAACATGAAAAACGCAGAATGCACATTTTGCTGCTGTGACGACCGTCACACCTACATGACGACCGTCACACACCATGACGACCGTCATGCAGGCAAAAACGCACAACTTCAAATGAACGTGCAAAATGCAGTTCCAAGTCCCAAATAATGGACCACTACTCCCTGATATTTCTGCCTCCAAGTCCACCTTCTTCAAATTACAACCGTTAGAATTCTATTTCTATAAAAGGGGAAGGAGGGGAGCTGAGAAAGGGAGCCGCATTCAGACAACGAAGTGCTGCCAATTTATCTTCAAAGCAACCTTTCCATTATTCTATTCTTATTTGTTTCTCTTTTCTTTCTCTGCATTCTTTGATATTTTGTAATTCCCATTTCCTTGTACGATCAATTAGCACAAAGACCAGAATCCTGCCAACATTTGTGGAGGATCTGCCCAAAGGCCAATTGGAATATTTACAGGTTTTAAATTTTAATCGTAATTTCAGTTTTCATTATGATGCATGTTATTAATCACTGTTTTTATTTATGTTTTACCTTTCCCAAATCCATGTCTAGCTAAATCAGAGTAATCGATATGTAATAATAATTCAGACGGGATTTGATAATAACCGGTTGAAAACTTTCTTTTTCAAATATTGTTTATGGTCAGAGTGTTTAAACTTATTTACTGAATAAACATTCGTCGCGAAAGCGAGAACTTATTTAAAAGTAGTTTTGCCACGACAGTGGGAAATTAATTAAGGTACGAACCAACAAGCGACAGTTGCGGTAAGACCAGATAGTAAACACTAGGCATTTGTTTTAATAACAGCGAAAGCACTTTAAAATGAATTAGAACTTAAAGATTTCCAAAAAGTAGTTTTAACCCCGAATGGGACAGCGAAAGCGTACATCCGGCCCTTAGAATTATGACTAGCGTCAACAACCATCGTGAGACGAAAGTCTTCAGATCACTATTTTCTGCTTAAATAAATTCTGAAAAATATTTCATACACCGATAACTTGTCAAATCCCCGAAGAACATAATTACTGCATATCGATTCACGTAATTATAATTCAAGTAACGTTTTTAGTTCCCTTTAGTGACATAAATCAATTCCTTAAACATTATCTACCTAGCTAAACATAGTAACTCCCGAGAACACTAGTTTGATTACGAGTCCCTGTGGGATCGGTATCTTTTATTACTACGCGATAGACTGTGCACTTGCAGTTAAGTTGTATTAGACATAGAAAGTCGCGATCAAGTTTTTGGCGCCATTGTCGGGGACCCGTTTAGCCAATAGTGTAACCTTCTGTTACGCCGTATAGACTAGGTTAACTATTCTCATTTTTCCTTTACTAGTTCTGTCGATTGTATGCCAAGTAATCGCCCACAAGGCGATATCTTAAAACCTTCAGTCGCAGAACTAGAGCGCTTCTTACATTTAAGAAGTCGCATCATTGAGTACCAACAAAAACATAACATTCCCGATCCTCTCACTCCCATTCCCAAATCCGAAGAAGAACCAAAGATGGCCGAAGGACCTCAGAACAAACCTCTGAAAGATTACGCTACTCCATCCCAGCTAGAGCCTCATAATAGCATTGTTGCCCCAGCTATTACTCGAAACAATTTTGAGCTGGAACCCTCATTGCTGTCAGCTGTACAACAAAACCAATTCTCAGGAAATGCAACTGAGGATCCAAACGAACATTTAACGAAGTTTGTGCAATACGCAGACACAGTGAAAGCAAATGGTGTAACTCCAGACGCAATAAGACTTCGTCTTTTCCCTTTCTCTCTTAGAGACAGAGCGTGGACATGGTTACAATCCTTACCATCCAACTCCGTTACGACGTGGGAATAGTTGAAGAACGTCTTCTTAGCGAGATATTTTCCGCCAAGCAAAACTGCTATGCTTAGAGCTCAAATCAACGGATTTCGACAAAAAGATACTGAATCCCTTTACGAAGCATGGCAACGATTCGAAGATATGATGAGAGCATGTCCTCACCACGGTTTAGAAAACTGGGTGACGATCCATACTTTCTACAATGGGCTCCTGTACAACACTAGATTAACAGTAGACGCTGCCGCGGGCGGTGCACTTATGGATAAGCCATACGAGGAAGCCTATCAACTTATCGAAAATATGTCTCAAAACCATTGCCAATGGGGAGGCGAAAGAACTCAATCAGAGAAATCCGCAACTAAAGCTGGAATGTACGAAATAAGTAGCCTTGAAAAATTTAACGCTAAGGTAGATGCCTTAACGCAAAAGATAGATAATTTAACCATAACGCCACCAGCCAATGTAGCCGCCGTAGCTTCATATTGCGAGTTATGTGGGATCACCACTCATAATGCGCCCGAATGCCCATTGCTGGCCCATTGCTGGCCGGAATCCCACCAGACCAAGTAAATTATGCTCAAGGAAATCCTTACGCAAATACCTATAACCCAGGTTGGCGAAATCATCCAAACTTTTCTTACAAAAGCGATAATGCATTGCAAATGCCTACTGCTCCGCCAGGATATCAGAAACCAGCCGCTGCTCAGACTGCACCTAGGAAATCAAACCTCGAGTTGATGATGGAAAAATTCATAGCTACTCAAGCTCAAACAAACAAAGAATTCTTGAATCAAAACATACACACTAGCGAGCAAATTAAACAGCTGACCGAAAAAGTAGACGCTTTAGCCACCCACAACAAAATGTTAGAAACACAGATATCACAAGTGGTTCAACAACAAGCCTCTGCTGCCGCACCCGCTGGCACATTTCCTGGACAACCCAAACAGAATCCAAAAGGTCAAGCAAATGCTGTAATATTAAGAAGCGGAAAAGAATTGGACGAACCGATCGATCCGAGGACCGAAAACTCAGCCATGCAACAAAAACCAACTGAACCAGCAGAAAAGGAATCTGAGTTAGAGAAGAAGGAATACAACGAGAAGGAGGATACAGCAAGTGAAAAAACTCAAGCACCTCCAGCGCCATATAAACCACCTATCCCTTATCCTCAAAGATTAATAAACTCCAAAACTTCAAGACAGTTTAAGAAATTTGTAGAGCTCCTTAAATAGTTGAATATCACTATTCCTTTTACAGAAGCAATAACTCAAATGTCGTCATACGCTAAATTTGTCAAAGAAATCCTGTCAAATAAGAGAAAGATCGAGGATAACGAAACAGTTACACTCACTGCAGAGTGTAGCGCTATTATTCAAAACCGCATGCCTCCTAAATTAAAAGACCCAGGTAGTTTCTCCATACCCTGCGTCATAGGAAAGTTCGTAATAGACAAAGCTCTATGCGATTTAGGAGCCAGTATCAGTGTTATGCCTTTATCTATATGCAAAAAGCTGAATATGAGAGACCTAAGACCAACCAAAATGTCCGTACAATTAGCTGATCGATCAGTAAAATACCCCGTCGGAATACTGGAAAACGTTCCAGTACGCATAGGACAATTCTACATCCCAACCGACTTCATAATCATGGACATCAAAGAGGACTCTGTTACCCCAATTATCCTAGGAAGACTGTTCCTAGCTACAGCCGGAGCTATTATAGACGTGAAGAAAGGAAGGCTAACATTCGACGTAAGAGAAGAAAAGATAGAGTTCATTCTCACCAAGTTCTTACAAGCACCATCCATAGACGATACCTGCTATTTAGTAGATGAAATTGACGAATGCATAAGAGAACTTGAAAATGAAGAGACCACGTATTCAGAAATAATAAAGATTCAAATACCCGATATTTCTGAAGATGATGATTGGCGTAAACCGTATAAAGACGACAACCTAAGCGAAAGCTTAGCACTGACCCCAAACCATATGCCAGGTCCGAAGAACCCATCTTTAGAACTTAAAACACTACCCAAAAATCTTAGATATGAATTCCTAGACGATGAACTAAAAAGACCAGTGATAGTCAACGCTGACTTAGGACAACTAGAAACCGTAAAGCTATTAGAAGTCCTAAAGAAGTACCCCACCGCGTTAGGCTATAACATAAGCGATCTAAAAGGTATAAGCCCTTCAATCTGTATGCATCGAATTACAATAGAGGAAGACTGTAAAACCTCTAGAGAGCATCAGAGGAGACTGAACCCCATCCTAAGCACTGTAGTCAGAGATGAAGTAAAGAAATTGCTAGATGCAGGAATCATCTATCCAATCTCCGATAGTGAATGGGTTAGCCCAGTTCATGTCGTACCTAAGAAAGGAGGAGTCACGGTAGTTAAGAACGAAAAAGGCAAATCAATAACAAAAAGAGTCGTGACTGGAAGCAGGATGTGCATTGATTATAGAAAGCTTAACAAAGCCGCGCGAAAAGATCACTTCCCTTTGCCCTTCATAGACCAAATGTTGGAAAGATTAGCCAAACATTCATATTTCTGCTATCTAGATGGTTATTCAGGATTTTTCCAAATTCCCATTCATCCTGATGACCAAGAAAAGACTACATTCACATGTCCTTATGGTACTTTTGCTTACCGCCGAATGTCGTTCGGACTTTGTAATGCTCCAGCAACCTTCCAAAGATGCATGATGGCAATCTTCGCAGATTTCATAGACGACATCATGGAAGTATTTATGGACGATTTCTCAGTATGTGGACAAAGTTTCGAAGGATGCCTACAAAACTTAGAAATGGTATTAAAACGTTGTGTAAAAGTGAACCTCGTCCTAAATTGGGAAAAATGTCATTTTATGGTCCGACAAGGAATAGTTCTAGGACATGTCATATCAAATAAAGGAATTGAGGTCGACAAAGCTAAAATAGAGATTATAAAAGATCTCCAACCTCCAAAATCCGTACGAGAAATACGGAGTTTTCTAGGACATGTCGGTTTCTACCGAAGATTTATAAAAGATTTTTCAAAAATCACAAAACCTTTGACCGGCCTGTTGATGAAAGATGTTGAGTTCGTCTTTGACGACGACTGTCTAAAAGCATTCGAAACATTAAAGTCAGCCCTTATCACCGCACCGATTATGCAACCACCAGATTGGCGACTACCGTTCGAAATCATGTGCGATGCGAGTGATTATGCCGTAGGCGCAGTTCTAGGACAAAGGAAGTACAAGAAACTCCATGCCATTTACTATGCCAGTAGAACCTTAGATCCTGCCCAAATGAACTACGCTACAATAGAAAAGGAACTTCTAGCAGTTATATTTGCGCTTGACAAATTCCGTTCTTACTTAGTAGGAGCAAAAATTATCATATACACAGACCACGCTGCCATTAGGTACCTAATAAGAAAAAAGGATGCCAAACCAAGATTATTGATATGGATCCTGTTATTGCAAGAGTTTGACTTAGAAATCAAAGATAAGAAAGGAACCGAGAACATTGTTGCAGATCACTTATCCCGAATAGAAGGCATCAAACATGAACCAGTACCGATAAATGACGATTTCCCGTACGAACATTTGATAGCCAAATTAGAAAGTGACATGCCTAACTTAATCTCGGAAGATACAGAACTCGAAAAAGCCGTAGAAGCCGTCTATACCCAAGTCACATTACCTTGGTATGCTGACATCATTAATTACCTAGCTGCAGGCGTGCTTCCACCGGATCTCCACTTTATCAGCAAAAGAAGAAATTCTTCCACGATCTGAAACACTATTATTGGGACGAACCTCTACTCTTCAAGAGAGGGGCCGACAACATATATCGTCGCTGTGTACCAGAGCAAGAAATAGAAAATATCATTGCCCAATGCCATTCAGCACCATATGGTGGTCATGCTAGTACATCCAAGACGTGCGCTAAGATTCTCCAAGCCGGCTTATTCTGGCCTAACCTCTGGAAAGACGTTCACATCACTGTGCTAAAATGTGATCAATGCCAACGAACTGGCAACATCTCACGACGCGATGAAATGCCTCAGAAAGGAATCTTAGAGCTAGAAATCTGTGACGTATGGGGAATAGATTTCATGGGACCATTCCCGCCTTCTTTTGGTAATAACTACATACTCGTCGCTGTAGACTATGTGTCTAAATGGATAGAAGCCATTGCTGCTCCAACAAATGACGCACGAGTAGTAATCAAACTCTTCAAAAACACAATCTTTCCTAGATTCGGTGTACCCAGACTCGTCATTAGTGACGGCGGATCACACTTCATATCGCGAATCTTTGATAAACTTCTTTCTAAATATGGAGTCCGACACCGAGTAGCTACACCCTATCATCCGCAAACTAGCGGACAAGTAGAGGTCTCGAACAGGGAAATAAAACAGATATTGGAAAAGACTGTCGCTACCTCAAGGAAATATTGGTCATCAAAGCTAAATGAAGCTTTATGGGCTTATAGGACCGTTTTTAAGACACCAATAGGTACCACACCCTACAAATTAGTTTACGGTAAATCCTGTCATCTCCCTGTAGAATTAGAGCATAAGGCCTTCTGGGCCATTAAGACACTTAATTTCAACTACACCGAGGCAGGAGAAAAACGAATCTTGAACTTACACGAATTAGAAGAACTTCGATTGGACGCTTACGAAAATGCCTGTATCTACAAAGAACGAACTAAAAAGTGGCATGATAAACGTTCAGTCAAGAAACAATTCAGTGTGGGAGGACATCGTACTGCTATTTAATTCAAGATTAAAACTCTTCCCAGGTAAACTCAAATCTAGGTGGTCTGGACCTTTTGAAGTGACTAAAGTACTTCAGAGTGGAGCTGTTGAAATTACCGATAAGACGAATGCACCGTTTATCGTAAACAGGCAACGTCTAAAACATTATAATAAGAACGAAAACAGCCCTCAAGTCTGCAGTATAGTATTGCTTGAGCTTCCAGCTCAAACACCCGAATAGCTTGCCGCCAAGCTATCGTCAGGCTTTAGACGTTAAAAACAGCGCTTACTGGGAGGCAACCCAATTTTCCCGTATTCCCCTCGTTACTGTATTTCATTCTCATTTTTTATTTAAAATTCTACTTTGAAACTTTAACAAAAAATTCTAAACTTAAAATTGCTACTATTTTACTTTCTTTTATTTTAATTTTTTATTTCATCTTTCTCTTTTATTTTTTGATTTTACCGCCTTTTGTTTCTAAAAATCCTGACTTCAAATTTCTGTTTTAAACTTTTCAGGATTTTAAAAGCCTTCAAAACCTTCCTCCTGTTTTTCTCCGACTTACCTGCGAGTATGGCCGCGTACGACTTCACAAAGGTTCATTTTCGAGGATTAGCTCAAAAGGCAAGATTTGAAGCATTAACTGAGAGGGACATAGCCTTAACACTGTATTATGATAAGCCTACCATGGAGAAACTAGGAATCACTGATAGCATCCAATACCTGTTTAATCAATTAGGCTGGGAGAACACTTCTTTGAAAACCCGTTTTGCTACCTATAAGGACCTCACCTACGAATTCCTTAGTTCCTTCAGGTACTTACCCAATTATGGTTTTGGATCCAACACAGAGCTGATCACCTTTAGGATGTTTGGAATGGACCAAACCCATAGCCGGATGTCATTAGCCAACCTCCTAGGATTTCCTAGCGGACCACATGTGTTCATCAGTGCCGAAGATGATTGTCGCTACTGCGAAAATCGGCGCCGGCTGAACAGAAGAGTCGCCACCGTGCGTTATTTATCCCACGGGAGGGAAAGGAAACGCTCAGAGTAAACCTCGCACAACACGGGAAAGGTATGGTCATCGCAACCAAAACCTGGATTCGGGAGTCGGTTACGCAAGGGGAAGGTATTAGCACCCCTCACGTCTGTCGTACTCGACGGGATCCACGCTTGTTTTCGGGTATGGATTGTTATTCTATCTAAACTACAGGTTAAGGGTTAAAAGAAAAATAAAAGGAAAATGAAATGACTCGGCAAAGTATCGCACTTTATGCCTACGTATTCCCGTCTGGAACGAGAAATCAGAGTCAACGTAGTTCGCCTACCTACGGGAAAGGAGGGGAAGGTTGCTCGCTAGGATATCGCATCCTATGCCTACGTACTTTCATACAGCATGAAAGATCAGAGCAAACGTAGTTCGGGGCCACGGAAGACACAAGTTTGTCTTGGTTGATTTTATTCCTTCTGAAAAAGGTTTTTCTGATTAACAGTCCAAGCGGACAAAAATGACGTCTTGATGAGTTCACGTTCTTTTACGGAAGAAGTGTCTTTTATTGTGTTTGAAATCTTTATGGTGTTTTTCTGTTTGTTTTGAGAAAGAAAGAGACAGAACTCTAACCTACGGTTGCGAAGGGAATCAAACTATCCTAATGTTATCATGCATGGGTTAAGACCTAGTGTCTATCATGCTCCTCTCTTGCGCAGAGAGAAACAGAGATCCTAAGGGAATAGATGGAAACAGAAACAATATCAGATATATACAGTAAAACAGTAAAATGCCTAGATGCAACAATACAAGCGAGGCAAGGGAGTCCCACTCAACCTCGAACCTAGAAAACAATAGGCAAAAGTGAACAGGCTTCACTTTCAACCCAACAGGCTAACAGCAAACAATACAGTCAGGAAAACCAATCAATACATCAGAAATGAAATACAGCAATAATAAACAGCTACAGCAGCTCAGCATCAATATCCATCTTCAAGCTTCAGCAAGCATCAATCTCCATCTCCACAGCCTTCAAGCAAGGTCTTGATCACCAGTCTTCCATCTACAATGGCTTTTCTTCAAGTCTCAATCTTCAGGAGAAACATCAGTCAACCAGATGAAATGAATGAATGTTAGACAGTTAATTACCTACCAAGGGTGGTTCATCAACTGTTAACATTAAACAGACAGTTTCCTCTCAAAAGTTCTATCTTTCAAATACATTCACTGATCCTTCCAAAGGAAGGAGGTGGATATTTGAAAGAGACTTTGAATCATAGAGAAAGGATGGATGCAGACAAGGCATTCCATGTTTGAGAAACAAGCTTTCTACTCTAGAGCTCTGCCTAGCTCCTAAACTCTAATCTCCTCAACAGCTGCTAGCAGGAGTCTCTTCTTCAATCTCTGGAAGTTGGCCTTCAGTCTCCGGATCTCCAATGGCTTCAACATCACAAGCCTTCAGCTTCCCCAATCCCCAGACAGTCTCAATACCCACACAGACAAACAGTAATCCCCCAGAGGGCACACCACACCAAGCAATCACATATAACAGTATATACTAATAGCAGTAGGGGGAATCCTAGTGATTTCTAAGGGGAACTATCCTATACCCATAACCCCTATAGTCCATACCCCAAAAATCAAATGAAACTATCCTAAAAGAATTAAACTATTTCACCTAAGTTGATTTAAAACCCTAATTATGTTCATGTTGTTTTCACATAAGCTAATCACCTAAAACTAACTCTAAAAATGTGAACTAAATTGCATCTACAAGATAACAATGTCTATTAATCAACCTAAAAAGAATTGACAAAAAATATTAAAGCATTGGTTAGAACAAAAATTAACAAATTTATGTATGAAATTAAACTATTTAAAATGCTATTATTTGGAAAATATGGAAAAAATATCAAATAAAAAATAAAATGCAATTTTTATTTTTTATGATTTTCTAGATTCTTTAAATAAAATTATGCAAAAAGAATTATAAAAAATAATGTTTTTTTTCAATTTTATATGATTTTTCAAAATGAATGCAAAATGAAAAGAAATTAAAAAAAATAAATTGAAAAGAAATAATGGAAGGGGGTGAGAATAGCAGTTCGCTTCAGTTGTTATTCCAGGTGGGCCACCAGCTGGGAGGTGCGAATATCAAAGGGGTTAGGCCCAACGCGTTCAGAAAAAAAAATTAATAAAACTGAAAGAAAAAAGAATAAACCAGCGGTGTATTTAGCAATGCATTTACGTGTGTTTTAGTGGGCTCATCAATTGAGGGGTGTGGATAGTAAGCTGAGTCCAGGCCCAGAGCGGTATAATAAGTGAAACGCAGCGTTTCACATTTGAATTTTCCCTCCGTTTTGAAATTAAACAACAGCCATACGATCAGATTAAAAAGTCAATTATTTTGGACAATCCAACGGCACACAGTCATCGTCCCCAAGGCGTCTAGGGTTTTGCAGAAAAACAGCTCCCATGCACAACATTCGAGCTCCTCATTCTCCTTCAATACGCCATGAAATCACACCCTTCAAAAACCAAAATCCATCCATTTCTTCCCCTCTACACGACCATAGCATCAACTCCCTCTCAAACTCAGTCAATAAGTCAATTCGATAGAGATAACAGATGGGATCCAACCTTTGCACCTGTGATCAACTCAACCAAAACTCACCAATTCTTGTCCTAAGTTCAACTACATTCCAAGCTGATCTTAACATGCTAATCCAACAAGATTTTCGTGCCTCCTCTTAGTAGTTATAAGCTCTAACAGATTATGCACTCCATAGCCAAACCTCACAAAACCTCTCCAAACTTTGTGGAAATCATCACCTAACCACCTAGGTCTCTAATACACTAATAAACCTATGCCATGATCACTATGCTAGCTAATTCGAAGGAAACATACCTGGTGTAATTTCTTGATAACAGGTGCTAAAATCTCTGAATCAGATGCTTGTGATGAATGGAAAATGATCAATAAGCTGGATGATTACTTCTGTATGCAACAAGTATGATTCCAAGGCTTTGAATCACTCACTTCCAAGATTGGTGCTCCTTGAATGATGATGATGAATAGCACGATCCTTGCTTCAATCTACCACACCTTTGATGAAATTCTGATCTAGGGATGATGATGATGAAGAACAAATCAAGAATGGTGAAGATTGGTGGAGATTTGAGAGTGTTTGAGATGCTTTTGCAAATTGGAGAAAGTGTGTATAACTTGGGGTTTTGAGAAAATTCAATCACCAACCATGGCATGAACTATCTCTTATCAATATATAGGTGAGGTTAGAACCTCCTAGAAACTTGGAGAAGCTTCCCTTGCACAAATTCCCTTGGATTTGGTTTATGTAACTTCCATTACAAGCAACCATGGACAACTCCCAAAATGTGAACTATGCTCAAAATTCTACTTTAGCCAATGTCTTTAAAATGATCTTTCCATTCAAAATGACCTATAATTTTGCTTCATTTGGCCAAGATATGAAAAATCTCATTTTTAAGTCCATTTTTATTCATTAAATCCATCAATTTTGAAACCTTGTGCTATGAATCTTTCCAATCTCTCATGGTCACTTTTCTAGACTCAAGATGTCATTTGGAACAAGTTTGATGTTATAAAGTTTTCCATTTGAAGCTTCCTTGTATGAGTTTTGGGCATAGGTTAAAATGACCTGTAATCCTCAAATGACCAAAATACCCTTTGCTTGCCAAGACCATAAGTAGAGTTCCACAAATCATATGAAGGAATACCATACCATTATAGAAAGCTAAGACAATGAGGAACAAATCTTATGTTTACCAGAAATTCATTTGAAATCTCCTTGAGGGGTAAAAATAGCTTGGAAGTCAAGTCACTTTCACAGACAAAATTTCAGATACCTCAGATGACCTGTAACTTGCAAGGACCATAACTTGAGTTCTATAAATCTCCTTGATGTCTTCCACCACTCAAATTAAAGGTCTTGAGATCCTATACAAGTTCCATGTTGGCCAAGGATCCATTTGAAGCTTGCATTTTGACTTATCTTGCTTGGAAATTTGACCTAAACTAGGGATTTTACATAGAAACCCTAATTTAGAACCTCCTCTTATCCTTGATTTCTCTTGATTTCTTCTTAGCATAACAACATATCCTTATTCTTCATGTCAAATGATAAACCCCACATCTCTTCAATAGCCCTCAATGCCTCTCAAACAATCCGTTGACCTAGGGTTGACCCAGATGAAACCCTAATTGACTGTCTTCAACTGCAATTCTTGTGATCACATCAACAACTTGTTTCCTTATCCAAATGACTTTCTAAATCCTCCAAGATGTCTAGATACTCCCCATGCTCAGCCCACAACTCACAATTTCTTTGTTGATCCTCAGCCACCCTTAGTTAGGAGATATACTCAATGCTTGATCTACTGACTTCTCCAACTTTCAAATTCTTTTCTGATGACTTGGATGAGATTGAATTTGGATAATAACCTCTTGATAGGCCTCTAGAGATGAAAATAATGATTGGTCCCTGTTGAATGACTTGCTATGTTTATGCTATGCAGATGAGTAACCTATGTACATGACTCTATATGCAAATGCTAATGATATTGAAACATAAACCAAGTGACTAAGGTTGAGCAAATTTTAGGGTGCAACAGCTGCCCCTATTCAAGCGACTTGGACCCGATTGGATGAAGAGCCCGGTGCCTTCAGACATTCGCGGTACGAGACAGTTGAATATTAGTGAAACCAGAAATTTGCCAACCGCAGAAATAAACTGCGCCACTGCTTGGGGAACGATATTCATCAACTGAATCTGACTGTTATGGCGACCCACTGATCTCGTGTGACAGTGCTGGGGATTCATCTCATCATCCTGAAAAAGATTTTATCATCGCATAGATAGAATTTTGTCCACGTTAGGACGCCTGTGTCGTCAACACAAAGAAATCTCAACCAAACTTGTCCACGTTAGGAATCAATCTTTCCACGTTATGAATAACCACCTTTCCACGTAAGGAATAACCGCCTTTCCACGTAAGGAATAACCGCCTTTCCACGTAAGGAATAACCGCCTTTCCACGTAAAGAATAACCGCCTTTCCACGTTAGGAATACTTCTCTTCTTGATTTGTCCACGTAAGGACTCCATCTTTCCACGTCAGGAATGCTATCTTTCCACGTAAGGAAACTCTTTCTGATTTGTCCACGTAAGGACTCCCATCTTTCCACGTTAGGAATTCGAACTTTCCACGTTAGGAATAACTTGATCTGTCCACGTCAGGACTAAATTTTTCCACGTAAGGAAACAACTTCTCTTTCCACGTAAGGAATAGACCTGTCCACGTCAGGACTTACGTTTCGTCTTGATTTGTCCACGTCAGGACTTGCCTGAGGAAATAAACTTGTCCGCGTTAGGACCCATATCTCGACCTGCTGAAGAAATAAACTTGTCCACGTCAGGACTTGCGCGTCTTCGACTTGCTGGGGAAATAAGACTTGTCCACGTCAGGACTCACACTTTGCCATCAGCCCGAAGAAGGATAAAATTGTCCACGTCAGGACTCTCGTATCTTGTCATCACGAAAAACTATAACTTCGCCCACGTCAGGACACACAGTTCACCATTAAGAAGGAAGACACTTGCTGGAAATAAATTGTCCGCGTCAGGACACCAACACGAAGAGTAACCAATCTTGTCCACGTCAGGACTCTTCACTCAATCAATACCGAGCACTCGAATCGGCCCACGTTAGGACTAACACATATCGTCAAACGGGAAGAAATGTCCACGTTAG
This sequence comes from Lathyrus sativus, assembly GCA_963859935.3. Classification (NCBI taxonomy): domain Eukaryota; kingdom Viridiplantae; phylum Streptophyta; class Magnoliopsida; order Fabales; family Fabaceae; genus Lathyrus; species Lathyrus sativus. The sequence goes on from OZ012739.1 coordinate 319,518,610, forward strand.
GACTCCACATTCCAACAATTTTGAAAAATCAAACCTGTCCACGTTAGGACTAGCACCTCTTATCAACCATGAGGAAATAAATCTGTCCACGTTAGGACTCCACTTTTCTAGCAAAAAGAAAACCTGTCAAGAAAATTGTCCCTGTTAGGACTCATCTTTCCCTTCGTCCCGGACCACAAAACTTCTTAGCACTGGCGTGACAACGATTTTGAAGCGGACTCCGCTGGGGATATCTGGAAACCAAACTTCCGGACGCCTGTTCTGATAACCGGCGGTAGCCTCCGAAATTCTGGTTCATGAAACCTTTTAATGCTAACGTAACAACAACTTTGAAGGAACGATCCGCTGGTCGGACTAGAGAAACTTCAATAAGAAACCCTGACGGGGAAATAAGTAACTCTGCTTAGGGACAAAGAGAAACTTATCCTGCTGACTCTTGGGGAGTAGTGCCACAGCTGACACTTTGTTGAATGCCTCATGCCGAGACTTCGAACGTTTATTGATTCACTTGAGCAAGGGCCCTTTCTACCTGCAAGAGAAACAATCCTAGTTTATGTTTCAAAATGCATGCGTTTGACAATGATGCAATGCTCCATTCGACATGGAAATGCTACGCTTTTTCATTTGATGGATGCAAGTATGACACTATATGCCAATGCAAATATGACACTATATGCCAATGCAAATGCAGTCCTGAACTGCTGGGTACAGAAACTGCTTCAGCAAAATAAATGCTGAAGATAATGCCAACTCCGCTAGGGATAGCCAGGTGCTACAGGATCATTCCAGCAAAATAAATGCTGGAAGAGTGAAGTCGACTCAGCTGGGAAATTGGGAACTCAAACCAAACACCTCGCTGAAGTAACACCCCGCTGGGGAATATAGCTCTGCTGGAGACTAACAGATGCGCCTGGTATGATCGAACTTCTGCGAGAAAGTGAACGGGTATCACACGGTATTCCGGCAAAATAAATGCCGGGACCTGCACCAACTCTGTCGGGGATAGTCTTAATCTTCGAGTTCCACTAGGAGGAATGAAAACACTTGCAAAGAGAATTCTGCTGGGGATGGGATGATTCTCTTGGGGAAAATCAACTGACTCCACTGGGGGAGAGTACCTGACCCCGCGGGGAAAGGTAAACTGCCTGAATACAGCTCACAAATATTAATCTTCTGCTTGAGATGCACTGTCTGAATACAGCCTTCGATCTAGAAATCGTCAATTCTGCTAAGGATAAACGGCTTTGTTGGAGCATGTCCTTTGGACAAGCTACGACTAGCTGGCGAATTCTATCCTTCTTCAGGAAGACCATGCATGACCTGCGTGGGGAACGCGTCTTTCGTTACTGCAACCTTTTGATCATCTTCCTCATACGGCTATGAAACCTGCAACAACACAAACGAGACAAGACAAGCCTATACAACCAAATCGATTCAGGTTAGTGACGTTATTTTCAGTTAATTCAAAGCTTTAGCAATTGTTGGCAAGGGCCAGTGATGTTATACACATGCTAGTTTCAATAAACTTAGGCGTTTTATCATGCACAAAACAGTAAAGAACCAGCATCAAGTACTGAATAGCATATTTTATTGATTGGGCCCCTGAATGGGCGGAGTTTTGTACACGGGATGTAACTCCTGAAATGAGGAAGCTACGCAAAGCAAATATACCCGTATGCACAATAAGCATAAATACTTTGACAAATTAAATTTTGTACACATGTCGGCAACGGGATGCAGACGAACACCACGAATTGATCCTCCTATGACTCATTCGACTCTAATGCTTTCCCGGTATCCATACCTCCGAAGCGGTTGTATCTGATAATCGACTCTTCATGTATCCTCCCGCACCGATGCTTACTGAAATGTCAAATTCGGACCGCAGTTATTTGCTTTTCGAATCCCTAACTTTTGCGTGAACCGCCCTTTACGGGTTTTCAGTTCACCGGGATACCCCTTTTTGCCGAAGCCGCCCAGTGTAGGTTTTCAACTTCGCGGGTGTACATTTTTTCACTTCTATCCCTAACTTTTTCCCGAACCTTTTATTCTGTTTTTGGTTCGCCAGGATGCCCCATTTTTGCCTGGACTCTCTTTTTTCTGTCCAGCGGGTCAACTTTAAGCAAAGTATTTTTTAACTGCGTCCGAATTTACAGGTGACGTGAAGTCTTCACCGTCCATGGTGGACAACAATAACGCTCCTCCTGAGAAGACTTTCCTGACAACGTATGGCCCTTCGTAGTTGGGGGTCCACTTGCCCCTGTGATCTGCTTGCGGCGGGAGAATCCTTTTCAGCACAAGGTCGCCCGTCCGAAAGCTTCGCGGATGTATCTTCTTATCATATGCTTTCTTCATTCGGCTCTGGTACAAACGACCGTATGCTAGAGAAGCTAGCCTCTTTTCATCCATCAAACTCAATTGATTCAACCTGTCTTTCACCCATTCTGCCTCGTCCAGCTGAACATCTCGCAATACCCTCAGAGAAGGGATCTCCACTTCCAATGGTAATACCGCCTCCATTCCGTACACTAACGAGAACGGGGTTTCCCCGGTTGATGTGCGTACCGTCGTACGATAACCGTGCAAAGCGAAAGGTAGCATCTCGTGCCAATCCTTATAGGTCACCACCATTTTCTGAACGATCTTCTTGATATTCTTATTGGCCGCTTCAACAGCGCCATTCATCTTGGGTCGGTAAGGGGAGGAGTTGTGATGTTCGATCTTGAAATTCTGACAGAGCTCCTTCATCATTTTGTTGTTTAAGTTTGAACCGTTGTCCGTGATTATCCGCTCGGGGATCCCATATCGGCAAATGATATCTCTCTTGATGGATCTGGCCACCACTTGCTTCGTTACATTTGCATATGACGCCGCTTCCACCCACTTGGTGAAGTAATCGATTGCTACTAGAATGAACCGATGCCCGTTAGAAGCTGTCGTCTCGATTTTCCCAATCATATCGATTCCCCACATCGAGAATGGTCATGGCAATGACATCACATTCAGAGGACTCGGAGGCACATGGATCTTATCAGCATAGATTTGGCACTTGTGGCACTTCCTCGCAAACTTGAAACAATCAGTTTCCATAGTCAGCCAAAAATAACCTGCCCGCAGCAGCTTTCTCGTCATAGCATGCCCACCAGCATGCGTACCAAAGGTACCTTCGTGTATTTCCTCCATGAGCAGCTTTGCCTCTTTCTCGTCTACACAACGCAACAGCACCAAATCGTGATTTCTTCTGTATAAGACGCCATCCGGATTCAAATAGAAATTACCCGCTAATCTCCTGAGAGTCTTCTGATCTTGACTGGATGCCCTAGCCGGATACTCTTTATTCTTCAGGAAATTAAGGATGTCAAAATACCACGGTTTGTCGTCGGATGCTTCATCAATGGCAAATACGTAAGCCGGTCTGTCCAACCGAGAGATAACGATTCGGGGAGCCTCGTTCCAGAAGTTGACTTTGTACATGGAAGACAAAGTGGCGAGAGCGTCAGCCATTTGATTCTCGACCCGCGGTACGTGGTGCAATTCAACTTTGTCAAAGAAAGGCAACAATCTCGTTGCATAATTCATGTAATGTATCAAATTGGGCTTCCGTGTCTCCCATTCCCCTTTGATTTGATTCACCACCAGAGCTGAGTCTCCATATACGTCTAAATTCTTGATTCGCAAATCAATGGCTTCTTCAAGCCCCATTATACAAGCTTCGTATTCGGCCTCATTATTGGTAACGGCAAAGGTCAATCGGGCAGTAAACGGGATGTGCGACCCGTGTGGCGTAGTGATGATTGCCCCTATTCCGCTACCGTAAGCATTCACAGCTCCGTCAAATATCATCTTCCATTTGGAACCCAATTCTGGTCCTTCGTCAGGCAACGGCTCTTCACAATCTTTCATCTTTAGGTACATGATATCCTCGTCAGGAAAATCAAACCTCATCGATTGGTAATCTTCAATAGGCTGCTCCGCCAGATACTCAGACAGCACACTCCCCTTTATAGCCTTTTGCGAGACGTATTGGATGTCATATTCAGTCAAGACCATCTGCCAACGGGCAATTCTCCCTGACAATGCTTTCTTTTCGAATACATATTTGATAGGATCCATCTTCGAGATGAGCATGGTTGTATGATTCAGCATGTATTGCCTCAAACGCTTGGCGGCCCAGGCTAGCGCGCAACAAGTTTTTTCAAGCATTGAATATCGAGATTCACAATCTGCAAATTTCTTACTCAAGTAATAGATCGCATGCTCTTTTCTTCCTGTCTCGTCGTGTTGACCGAGAACGCAACCCATGCTTCCCTCAAGAACTGTCAAATACATAATCAAGGGTCTCCCTGCCACTGGGGGTATTAAAATAGGAGGCTCCTGCAAATACTGCTTTATTTTGTCGAACGCCTTTTGACAATTTTCGTTCCACGTTACGGCTTGATCTTTCTTCAACAGCTTGAATAATGGTTCACACGTGGCAGTTAGGTGAGATATGAACCGGGAGATGTAGTTCACCCTCCCTAAAAACCCGCGCACCTCTTTCTCTATTTTAGGCGTCGGTATTTCTTGGATCGCTTTTATTTTGGCAGGATCGACCTCTATTCCTCTTTCGCTTACGATAAACCCCAGCAGTTTACCCGATCTCACCCCGAAGGTGCATTTGTTAGGGTTCAGTCTCAGCCTGAACTTCCTGAGCCTTTTAAATAACTTCAGCAGATTCACCAGATGCTCTTCCTCCGTCTGGGATTTGGCAATCATATCGTCAACATAAACTTCGATCTCTTTATGCATCATGTCATGAAAAAGAGTCGTCATCGCACGCTGATATGTTGCCCCAGCATTCTTCAAACCAAAGGGCATCACTTTGTAGCAAAATGTTCCCCAAGGCATTATGAAAGTGGTCTTCTCCATATCCTCTGGCGCCATTTTAATCTGATTATAGCCTGAAAAGCCATCCATGAAGGAGAATACGGAGTATTGAGCAGTATTATCGACTAGCACGTCAATATGAGGAAGCGGAAAATCGTCTTTTGGGCTTGCTTTATTCAAATCTCTATAATCCACGCACATCCGCACCTTGCCATCTTTCTTTGGCACTGGTACGATGTTAGCAACCCATGAGGGATATTTTGTCATAGCCAGGAAACCAGCGTCCCACTATTTTTGAACTTCTTCTTTGATCTTGACTGCCATGTCAGGTCGAGTTCTGCGAAGCTTTTGTTTGACTGGCGGGCAATCTTCTTTCAGTGGCAGGCGGTGCACAACCATGTCTGTATCGAGCCCTGGCATATCTTCGTACGACCAAGCGAATACATCACTATACTCTCGGAGCATTTCAACCAGCCTTCGCTTGATATCACTCTGCAGTGCGGCTCCGATACGAACATTCTTCTCAACCCCTTCCGACCCCAAATTGATAATTTCGATGACCTCGTCGTCAGGCAGAATGGCTCTTTCCTCTTGCTTCACCAACCAAGACAGTTCTTCAGGAACGTCACTATCTTCGACAACCTCTTCTTCGGCCTGAAATACCGGGTGCTCGAAGTCGGGACGAGTCATAGGTGGTTCAAGGATGTCATCTGAAAATGTTATCCTGCAAAAGGAATGGTTAAGTGCTTCAAAATGCGTATAAAGCGAATAACCACGTTGCCATTTTATTGAAAAATACAAAACAAGAAAGACAGGGATTACAGTATTTGCACATGAAAAAACGCCATTTATTTAATGATTAACACGCAATATTCATAACAACACAACCCTAAGCAAATCACGATGCCCCGGGCAAGACATCAGATTATTCAACAATTCATAAAGCAAAGCATTACTGTTTAAGAGTCACAGGAACAAGCTCTTGAATAGACCAGTTGCACAGTCCTTGTCCTGGCGTGCTTGGCTGAATCCAGGCATCCATATCACAGTCGCTGTCTCCCTCGTCAGACTCCGAAGCAGCATTGATGGTTTCATGACATACTCCACTGGCAGAGATGGTTATTGGCCCTCTGAAACGGGGTGCCCCCACAGCAGGTGCTGACGACGACGGTTGGTATCCCAGCCCAAACCGGTCCATCTTCATAGGAATATCCAGCACTTTGCCCCAGCCCTTGGCTTCTCCTGCCTCCACTAGAGCTTGAGCTTCTTTGTACGACGAAACGGCTATCTCCGACGCTTTGCTCGGCCCGGGACCTTTTTCCTTGATACGCAACCCTTCAAATGCCTGGCAGGGTGTTTTGTGGATTTCTCCGTCGACTTCCACATATTTAAATGACGATAGATGGCTGACCAGGATGTCTTCTTCTTCGCATACGGTGACTACGCTGTCTCCGACCATATATTTCAACTTCTGATGCAGGGTAGACGTGACTGCCCCAGCCCCATGAATCCAAGGTCTTCCAAGCAGGCAGCTATACGCAGGCTGTATATCCATGATATAAAATTCAGTTGCAAACACCTCCGGCCCTACCTGTAGAGGCAATGTGATCGATCCAAAGACTGTTCTTCGCGTGCCATCAAAGGCTCTAACTACCAAATCACTGGGCGTGCACAGGATTCCTCTGACATCTAGCTTCATCATCGCTTTCTTGGGCATAACATTCAAAGATGATCCAGTGTCAACCAATACATGCGACATTACTGATCCTCTACACTCAACAGATATATGCAGCGCCATATTATGGTCTCTCCCTTTCGGGGTCAAATCGAAGTCGGTAAAGCCTAAGCTGTGGCCTGCATTCACATGTGCCAACACTCCTTCCAGCTGATTTACAGAGACGTCTTGGGGTACAAAGGAAGTATCCAGGACTTTCAGCAAAGCATTTATGTGGGCTTCCGAACACAAGAGCAATGACAAGATGGATATTTTGGACGGCGTCTACTGCAGATGCTCCACAATCTTATAATCACTTTTTCGAATCAAGCGCATGAACTCTTCTACCTCTTTCGACGCCGACTCTTTTTCGCTTGCTTGCACTGGGACATTCTCAGCCATTTTCCCTTTTCCTTTCGCTAGTCTTTCGGCCTCCACCTCAGGCGATATGAAGATCCTACCACTCCTTGTCATACCTCCTGACCCAACAACATTATCCACAGTCTCGGCTGGCTGCTTATTGACATCAATCTTTATTCCGTCACAATACACCTCCAACCCATATGACCATGGGACTGCTTTTGTGTTCTCGTACGGGATTGGTCCGGCCTTAGTTATGGTGATCGGTGTCGCTGGATTGGTGCTGCAATAGTGATTGTCTTTCGAGGAATCGTTACAGTGGCCACATCACTCTGATCATCTGCTACTGCCCCTGCAGGCTCTTTGGTCGCTGCTCGGTCAAACTGCAATGTGCCCCCATCCATTAAAGCCTGAATGCCTTTCTTCAAATCATCACACCCCCCAGCTAGGGTCCAGCATTCTAAACAATACTCGTCACACCCTGGATAAACACCCCTTGCAACAATCTGCTTTTTATCTCGCTCAGCGGCGTTTTTAAATCTTCGACATTCATAATCAGATTCAACCCTTCCTCAGTCAGAATGGCGTTTGCCCCATGATTAGGCATGGGTTTCTGCACTATATTCAGACCCGCCGTTCCGAAATTGATAGTCTTATTGTCCAAAAGATCCTGCACAACGTGCTTAAAAGCATGGCAGCCCTCTATATCGTGGCCCGGAGCCCCAGAATGAAATTCACAGTGCCTGCTTGCATCATAACCATACGGAGGCGTTCCCGTTATCGGTTCCAGAGTTCTCTTCTCTACCAGGTTCAAACCCAACAATGTCTGCAACAAATCTGCATAGGTTGAGGGAGGCTTCTCAAACACTCTTCTTGGTCTACCACCCTGGAATCTTCGCTGAGCCTGTTGTGCCCCCTGCTGAGGCTGCGGCTGCTGTTGCTGCATTGGCTGCTGCTGAAACGGTTGTTGTTGTTGTTGAGGTGGTTGTTGCTGATACGGGATAGTAACACTCGCCACCTGCTGCGGCTGATTATATTGGTTTCGTCCCCTGCCTCGGCCTCGGCCTCGGCCTCCAAACACTGCGCTTGCCTCGCCCTGACGGCGCCCACCAAAAGCCTTCTTATTACTGCCAGATGCAGTTGATTCCTCGACCTGGAATTTTCCTTGCTTGATGTTACGCTCAATCTTTTCTCCCATCAGAATTAGGTCTGAAAAACTGGCCAGGGATGTATGAAACAACATGTCATGAAACAAGCCTGTGAATGTGCCAACGAACATGTCATTCATTTCCTTATCTTCTACAGGAGGACGGACCCTGGCAGCCATATCGTGCCACCTTTGCGCGTACTCTTTAAAGCTCTCCCCCTTCTTCTGCGACAGCCCTGCCAATTGGACCTGATTGGGCGCCAAGTCGCTGTTATACTTGTAGTGAGCTACAAATGCCTCTGCTAACTGCTTCCATGTCTTGATATTGGTTGGCTCTAACCCCATATACCACTCTAGGGAAGGGCCTGACAAACTATCTTGAAAGAAATGCATTAGCATTCTTTCATCAGTTGAGTATGCAGACATCTTTCTGTAATAAGCCCGTACGTGCACTTTCGGACACGTGTCCCCTTTATACTTATCAAACGCAGGAGCTTTGAATTTGATTGGCACCCTCAAGCCAGGTACCAGACCCATTGTTGCCATGTCCAAACCCACATCACTTTGGTTCAGGACCCCCTTCATCTGCTCTTCCAGCATTCTGATCTTCTGGGAGTCATCCATCGGCCCTTCGAAGCCTCCGCCGGAGAAAACGTCCTCCTGCTGATCTTCTTGCCACATACCATTCCCAGCTCCATACCCGTCATATCCATTATTACGTCCAGCCCTGATCTGATTCATCCCCGGACCTCGGCCTCTGTTGCCGTATCCCTGAACACCTCCAGCAGGCCCAAAAGCCATTAACCCAGCGCCGTTTCCATTGCCGAAACCTCCGTAGCCCTGATTGGCCATACCGTAACCATCTTGCCCAAAGCCTTGAGCATTGAAACCATATTTCCCAGCGTTATCGAATCCCTGATCGTTGAACCCGAATCCAGCATTGACAAAGCCGTTGCCTCCCATATTATCACCCAAATTGACATCACCAAGCCCAATGTTATGGACAGCAGTCTCATTCCCAACTCCGACGTTACCATTCACAGCAGCGGTAGCATTGTTGACATTAGCAGCAGGTATATTGACTACAGGTGGAGCCGCTGGCGTGGGAGTGCCGTCTCCATGAGCAGTATCGACTCGCACAGACTGATGATCCTCGTTACCGTGACCAGCATTTCGGGCCAACAGAGGTTGGACCATGGCTTGCAAATTTTCCTGACCTTTTGCAATAGCTTCCATGGTCTGCATAAAGAGAGCTAGCTTCTCGCGCACATCTTGCATCTCGTTCTGCATTTGATCCATGATTCTTCGACAGTTGGTGCGGGTAGAATAGCGGTGCGGGTGCTGATCTGCAATCCTGGAAAGTACCTGATACAGAGCAGGAAGTAAGACACCATCCAAAGATTACCTGTAATGCAATATGAATATGAATGCAATGCAATGTGTGTCTGTGCCTTAGGGAAATTCATTCCCCGATTCTAGTGTGAAGGTGCCGGTGTAGTGACAGTGCTATCAATATAAAGATCGGAGCTGAATCACAGAAAGCCTCATATATTGCTGAGAAACCAATAAGCCAAGAATACAATGTCGTTGAGAGTACAACAATAAGGCATGACCTCAACCAACAATCCTGGTGATGGTCAGCACTATGCAAATAAAGCATACAAGTTACTACATGAAATGATCAAATCCTCCCATAAGTCTGGTACTCTTCTAGCAACTTCTTGGTCTCCGGATGACTTGGTCGAGCAAGCAGCCCTTCAACAAGTTGGTTTCTCTTCTTAAGAACACGGCGCACGTCTTCAGCAGTTTCTTCCCATGCCCCGTCTCCGAAACGATCCTCTAGTTTACGCTTCTGGGACACAGCTTCGTCTCTGCCTTTGATGGCCTTGTTTAGCGCATTCTGGAGACTATACCGGGTCATCACTTCTTCTTCACACTTCTTGATGTTGGACTTCAACTGCTCTTCGAGGTCGGAGATTTGCTGCTTCAACTTATCCTCCCTCTTCTTATTGTTAGTGAGCGTGGCATTCCAAGTTTTATTGCAGGAAGAGATCTCTCGGTGAGCGATGTCAAGCGCTTTCTTCTTGGATTCAAGCATGTCATGGGAGCTTCTGAACTCTTGCCCTAGACGCTCGTGCTTCTTCCTCTCCTCAGTCAACTCACCCCCTAATCTGTTCATTAGCTCAATCTGCTGTTGGAAAGCATGGACGACCTTGTTTTTCTCACTGCGTACCTGGGCTAGCTCTTGCTCTAACCCTTCGTTGATCTTCATCAAGGCTTCTTTTTCTTTCACGACTTACTCGTAGGCCTCCCTAGAAACAGTAGTTGGCTCTGCTACCGGAATAGGAACAAGAACTGGTGCATCTGGAAATGGCATCCTCAACTGACTGGCTCTCTCCTGGATCCACTCTCTGTAAGGTGCATAGGCCTGACAGTCATTCTTTCCTAACAACGGCTTCCCTCTTCGGTTAATACGCGTCCAGGCATGCTGCAGCTTGGCCAATAACTCCCCCTTCAAGTCTCCGGTGAAGTACAGAGATTCCTGTACTTCCTCCTCCTTTGGTGGGTTCTTCAACGCATATCCGAACTGACGGACGAACAGAGAAGGGTTGTAGTTGATACACCCTTTCCTCCCTATCAACGGAACATTAGGGTACCCAGAACAACTGAAGATAAGCTCAGATCCCAGCAGATCTCTATCAAACCATTCAACGTCTTCGGAAGATAGCCTCATCAGGCGCTCTGACCAGCTAGCGGTGGTTGCACTCTCCACAAAAGATCCCTTCATGGGAAGATGACTTTTGAACCACATATTCAGTAGAGGAGCACAGCAGTAAACTACCTTTCCCCTTCTGTTTTCATTCTTGTAGTGCAAGGAGTGGTAGAAGTCTCCGATCAACGTTGGCACTGGATTGCCGGCAGCAAATAGATGGAAAGCGTCCAAGTCTACGAAATTGGGCAGGTTAGGAAACAGCACAATCCCGTAAATGCATAGAGCCAAAATAGCATTGAAAACCACCCAACATCCGCTCTTGGCATACTCCTGAGCTTTGCCAACCAAGAAATCAAGAGAGAAACCTGAAACCCCAAGCCAAGAAGTCAGTAACAGTTCAGCAGCGTCCATATGCAAAGCTTTGGCTAAGTCCTCCAATTTGGGCTCAGCAGCAGAGTGAATGAAGGGAACCTTGTTCTGCACGGGTAACTCAATAAACTCCACATACTCCTCAATGGTAGGCCCTAGAATGAAGTCAGCAAACGTAAAACATCTCAATGCAGGGTCATAGAACTGCATCAAGGTGTATAGCCCGTTCATCTCATCAGTAGTGGGCTTGCAGACTAATCTCAGTAATCTCCCATGACTCATTCTGAAGCTTCTCCTAACCTCCTCATCGGCAAGAGATATCAGACCAAGCAAAGAAGTAATATCAGGTGAAGGCAGCTTATACGCAACTGTTTTCCTTAAACCAGCCATAATCAATACTTTGAAGTCTGGGCACTAGAATCGGAGGATATGCAAATGCACCTGCAGCACAGACACACGTTAATGAGATGCAATGATAATGTAAACAATGCAATGCAAGTAACATGCAACAGGGACCAACTGCCGTAGCTGAATAGCCTGAACCATATCGAGAAGTCTCAGATAGACTCTATAGAAGTCCTCAAACCCTGGTCTCAGATAGACCTAAAACAAAGCTCCAACAATGGTCTCTGACAGACCTCAAACCATAACTCCAACTGGTCTCTGACAGACCTCAAGACTCTCAACTGGTCTCTGACAGACCTCAGAACACATCTCCAAATGGTCTCTGACAGACCTCATAACTCTCCATAAATACCCAGGATCTCTGATCAAGAAATAACCGGTAGTCTGAAGGACTAGTTACCTGCATAACCCCAAACCCTCTCACAGGTGGATGTCCTAGTAACTGACAAAGGTATGGCATCCTATGCGGTCGTCGGCGTCACAGACTTTCAGGGTTGATGATACGATTCCCAGAAGGAGTGGCATCATCAAATCCTGAAGAGGCCTCACTTAGCCAACTTCCAAATGATCGGTTCCCGGAGTCGACAATTCAGCTGACCAACAACCCCTTCGACCCAAAGGGTAGAAAAAGAAGCCAACCAGAAGAACCTCGTCCGAGTGTAGATTTCATGAGACACTAATGCAAGCAAAGCCGGCACGCGCCCACTACTTTCTACTCTAATTCTAGGTGCACTCAAGCCCAGGTCCGGCTTATCTCTCAATCATAGAACCACCCATCACAACCCAATACATCAATAATAACAATATATATAATGCTGAAAATAAAGGTCAGAAATATAAATCCATACAAAATCCTCGACGGGAAAGCAAGCGCTAGGATTGACTCTCTTAAGGGACGTTGGATTCCAAATGCATAAGAACTATCGCAGCCCTTAGCAGCCAGGGGACGTTGGATCCCCAGCAGAGTCGCCAGCTGTCGCTACTGCAAAAATCGGCGCCGGCTGAACAGAAGAGTCGCCACCGTGCGTTATTTATCCCACGGGAGGGAAAGGAAACGCTCAGAGTAAACCTCGCACAACACGGGAAAGGTATGGTCATCGCAACCAAAACCTGGATTCGGGAGTCGGTTACGCAAGGGGAAGGTATTAGCACCCCTCACGTCCGTCGTACTCGACGGGATCCACGCTTGTTTTCGGGTATGGATTATTATTCTATCTAAACTACAGGTTAAGGGTTAAAAGAAAAATAAAAGGAAAATGAAATGACTCGGCAAAGTATCGCACTTTATGCCTACGTATTCCCGTCTGGAACGAGAAATCAGAGTCAACGTAGTTCGCCTACCTACGGGAAAGGAGGGGAAGGTTGCTCGCTAGGATATCACATCCTATGCCTACGTACTTTCATACAGCATGAAAGATCAGAGCAAACGTAGTTCGGGCCACGGAAGACACAAGTTTGTCTTGGTTGATTTTATTCCTTCTGAAAAAGGTTTTTCTGATTAACAGTCCAAGCGGACAAAAATGACGTCTTGATGAGTTCACGTTCTTTTACGGAAGAAGTGTCTTTTATTGTGTTTGAAATCTTTATGGTGTTTTTCTGTTTGTTTTGAGAAAGAAAGAGACAGAACTCTGACCTACGGTTGCGAAGGGAATCAAACTATCCTAATGTTATCATGCATGGGTTAAGACCTAGTGTCTATCATGCTCCTCTCTTGCGCAGAGAGAAACAGAGATCCTAAGGGAATAGATGGAAACAGAAACAATATCAGATATATACAGTAAAACAGTAAAATGCCTGGATGCAACAATACAAGCGAGGCAAGGGAGTCCCACTCAACCTCGAACCTAGAAAACAATAGGCAAAAGTGAACAGGCTTCACTTTCAACCCAACAGGCTAACAGCAAACAATACAGTCAGGAAAACCAATCAATACATCAGAAATGAAATACAGCAATAATAAACAGCTACAGCAGCTCAGCATCAATATCCATCTTCAAGCTTCAGCAAGCATCAATCTCCATCTCCACAGCCTTCAAGCAAGGTCTTGATCACCAGTCTTCCATCTACAATGGCTTTTCTTCAAGTCTCAATCTTCAGGAGAAACATCAGTCAACCAGATGAAATGAATGAATGTTAGACAGTTAATTACCTACCAAGGGTGGTTCATCAACTGTTAACATTAAACAGACAGTTTCCTCTCAAAAGTTCTATCTTTCAAATACATTCACTGATCCTTCCAAAGGAAGGAGGTGGATATTTGAAAGAGACTTTGAATCATAGAGAAAGGATGGATGCAGACAAGGCATTCCATGTTTGAGAAACAAGCTTTCTACTCTAGAGCTCTGCCTAGCTCCTAAACCCTAATCTCCTCAACAGCTGCTAGCAGGAGTCTCTTCTTCAATCTCTGGAAGTTGGCCTTCAGTCTCCGGATCTCCAATGGCTTCAACATCACAAGCCTTCAGCTTCCCCAATCCCCAGACAGTCTCAATACCCACACAGACGAACAGTAATCCCCCAGAGGGCACACCACACCAAGCAATCACATATAACAGTATATACTAATAGCAGTAGGGGGAATCCTAGTGATTTCTAAGGGGAACTATCCTATACCCATAACCCCTATAGTCCATACCCCAAAAATCAAATGAAACTATCCTAAAAGAATTAAACCATTTCACCTAAGTTGATTTAAAACCCTAATTATGTTCATGTTGTTTTCACCTAAGCTAATCACCTAAAACTAACTCCTAAAAATGTGAACTAAATTGCATCTACAAGATAACAATGTCTATTAATCAACCTAAAAAGAATGGACAAAAAATATTAAAGCATTGGTTAGAACAAAAATTAACAAATTTATGTATGAAATTAAACTATTTAAAATGCTATTTATTTGGAAAATATGGAAAAAATATCAAATAAAAAATAAAATGCAATTTTTATTTTTTATGATTTTCTAGACTCTTTACAGAAAATTATGCAAAAAGAATTATCAAAAATAATGTTTTTTTCAATTTTATATGATTTTTCAAAAATGAATGCAAAATGAAAAGAAATTAAAAAAAATAAATTGAAAAGAAATAATGGAAGGGGGTGAGAATAGCAGTTCGCTTCAGTTGTTATTCCAGGTGGGCCACCAGCTGGGAGGTGCGAATATCAAAGGGGTTAGGCCCAACGCATTCAGAAAAAAAAATTAATAAAACTGAAAGAAAAAAGAATAAACCAGCGGTGTATTTAGCAATGCATTTACGTGTGTTTTAGTGGGCTCATCAATTGAGGGGTGTGGATAGTAAGCTGAGTCCAGGCCCAGAGCGGTATAATAAGTGAAACGCAGCGTTTCACATTTGAATTTTCCCTCCGTTTTGAAATTAAACAACAGCCATACGATCAGATTAAAAAGTCAATTATTTTGGACAATCCAACGGCACACAGTCATCGTCCCCAAGGCGTCTAGGGTTTTGCAGAAAAACAGCTCCCATGCACAACATTCGAGCTCCTCATTCTCCTTCAATACGCCATGAAATCACACCCTTCAAAAACCAAAATCCATCCATTTCTTCCCCTCTACACGACCATAGCATCAACTCCCTCTCAAACTCAGTCAATAAGTCAATTCGATAGAGATAACAGATGGGATCCAACCTTTGCACCTGTGATCAACTCAACCAAAACTCACCAATTCTTGTCCTAAGTTCAACTACATTCCAAGCTGATCTTAACATGCTAATCCAACAAGATTTTCGTGCCTCCTCTTAGTAGTTATAAGCTCTAACAGATTATGCACTCCATAGCCAAACCTCACAAAACCTCTCCAAACTTTGTGGAAATCATCACCTAACCACCTAGGTCTCTAATACACTAATAAACCTATGCCATGATCACTATGCTAGCTAATTCGAAGGGAAACATACCTGGTGTAATTTCTTGATAACAGGTGCTAAAATCTCTGAATCAGATGCTTGTGATGAATGGAAAATGATCAATAAGCTGGATGATTACTTCTGTATGCAACAAGTATGATTCCAAGGCTTTGAATCACTCACTTCCAAGATTGGTGCTCCTTGAATGATGATGATGAATAGCACAATCCTTGCTTCAATCTACCACACCTTTGATGAAATTCTGATCTAGGGATGATGATGATGAAGAACAAATCAAGAATGGTGAAGATTGGTGGAGATTTGAGAGTGTTTGAGATGCTTTTGCAAATTGGAGAAAGTGTGTATAACTTGGGGTTTTGAGAAAATTCAATCACCAACCATGGCATGAACTATCTCTTATCAATATATAGGTGAGGTTAGAACCTCCTAGAAACTTGGAGAAGCTTCCCTTGCACAAATTCCCTTGGATTTGGTTTATGTAACTTCCATTACAAGCAACCATGGATAACTCCCAAAATGTGAACTATGCTCAAAATTCTACTTTAGCCAATGTCTTTAAAATGATCTTTCCATTCAAAATGACCTATAATTTTGCTTCATTTGGCCAAGATATGAAAAATCTCATTTTTAAGTCCATTTTTATTCATTAAATCCAACAATTTTGAAACCTTGTGCTATGAATCTTTTCAATCTCTCATGGTCACTTTTCTAGACTCAAGATGTCATTTGAAACAAGTTTTATGTTGTAAAGTTTTCCATTTGAAGCTTCCTTGTATGAGTTTTGGGCATAGGTTAAAATGACCTGTAATCCTCAAATGACCAAAATACCCTTTGCTTGCCAAGACCATAAGTAGAGTTCCACAAATCATATGAAGGAATACCATACCATTATAGAAAGCTAAGACAATGAGGAACAAATCTTATGTTGACCAGAAATTCATTTGAAATCTCCTTGAGGGGTAAAAATAGCTTGGAAGTCAAGTCACTTTCACAGACAAAATTTCAGATACCTCAGATGACCTGTAACTTGCAAGGACCATAACTTGAGTTCTATAAATCTCCTTGATGTCTTCCACCACTCAAATTAAAGGTCTTGAGATCCTCTACAAGTTCCATGTTGGCCAAGGATCCATTTGAAGCTTGCATTTTGACTTATCTTGCTTGGAAATTTGACCTAAACTAGGGGATTTTACATAGAAACCCTAATTTAGAACCTCCTCTTCTCCTTGATTTCTCTTGATTTCTTCTTAGCATAACAACATATCCTTATTCTTCATGTCAAATGATAAACCCCACATCTCTTCAATAGCCCTCAATGCCTCTCAAACAATCCGTTGACCTAGGGTTGACCCAGATGAAACCCTAATTGACTGTCTTCAACTGCAATTCTTGTGATCACATCAACAACTTGTTTCCTTATCCAAATGACTTTCTAAATCCTCCAAGATGTCTAGATACTCCCCATGCTCAGCCCACAGCTCACAATTTCTTTGTTGATCCTCAGCCACCCTCAGTTAGGAGATATACTCAATGCTTGATCTACTGACTTCTCCAACTTTCAAATTCTTTTCTGATGACTTGGATGAGATTGAATTTGGATAATAACCTCTTGATAGGCCTCTAGAGATGAAAATAATGATTGGTCCCTTGTTGAATGACTTGCTATGTTTATGCTATGCAGATGAGTAACCTATGTACATGACTCTTTATGCAAATGCTAATGATATTGAAACATAAACCAAGTGACTAAGGTTGAGCAAATTTTAGGGTGCAACAGCTGCCCCTATTCAAGCGACTTGGACCCGATTGGGTGAAGAGCCCGGTGCCTTCAGACATTCGTGGTACGAGACGGTTGAATATTAGTGAAACCAGAAATTTGCCAACCGCAGAAATAAACTGCGCCACTGCTTGGGGAACGATATTCATCAACTGAATCTGACTGTTATGGCGACCCACTGATCTCGTGTGACCGTGCTGGGGATTCTTCTCATCATCCTGAAAAAGATTTTATCATCGCATAGATAGAATTTTGTCCACGTTAGGACGCCTGTGTCGTCAACACAAAGAAATCTCAACCAAACTTGTCCACGTTAGGAATCAATCTTTCCACGTTATGAATAACCACCTTTCCACGTAAGGAATAACCGCCTTTCCACGTAAGGAATAACCGCCTTTCCACGTAAGGAATAACCGTCTTTCCACGTAAGGAATAACCGCCTTTCCACGTTAGGAATACTTCTCTTCTTGATTTGTCCACGTAAGGACTCCATCTTTCCACGTCAGGAATGCTATCTTTCCACGTAAGGAAACTCTTTCTGATTTGTCCACGTAAGGACTCCCATCTTTCCACGTTAGGAATTCGAACTTTCCACGTTAGGAATAACTTGATCTGTCCACGTCAGGACTAAATTTTTCCACGTAAGGAAACAACTTCTCTTTCCACGTAAGGAATAGACCTGTCCACGTCAGGACTTACGTTTCGTCTTGATTTGTCCACGTCAGGACTCGCCTGAGGAAATAAACTTGTCCGCGTTAGGACCCATATCTCGACCTGCTGAAGAAATAAACTTGTCCACGTCAGGACTTGCGCGTCTTCGACTTGCTGGGGAAATAAGACTTGTCCACGTCAGGACTCACACTTTGCCATCAGCCCGAAGAAGGATAAAATTGTCCACGTCAGGACTCTCGTATCTTGTCATCACGAAAAACTATAACTTCGCCCACGTCAGGACACACAGTTCACCATTAAGAAGGAAGACACTTGCTGGAAATAAATTGTCCGCGTCAGGACACCAACACGAAGAGTAACCAATCTTGTCCACGTCAGGACTCTTCACTCAATCAATACCGAGCACTCGAATCGGCCCACGTTAGGACTAACACATATCGTCAAACGGGACGAAATGTCCACGTTAGGACTCCACATTCCAACAATTTTGAAAAATCAAACCTGTCCACGTTAGGACTAGCACCTCTTATCAACCATGAGGAAATAAATCTGTCCACGTTAGGACTCCACTTTTCTAGCAAAAAGAAAACCTGTCAAGAAAATTGTCCCTGTTAGGACTCATCTTTCCCTTGGTCCCGGACCACAAAACTTCTTAGCACTGGCGTGACAACGATTTTGAAGCGGACTCCGCTGGGGATATCTGGAAACTAAACTTCCGGACGCCTGTTCTGATAACCGGCGGTAGCCTCCGAAATTCTGGTTCATGAAACCTTTTAATGCTAACGTAACAACAACTTTGAAGGAACGATCCGCTGGTCGGACTAGAGAAACTTCAATAAGAAACCCTGACGGGGAAATAAGTAACTCTGCTTAGGGACAAAGAGAAACTTATCCTGCTGACTCTGTGGGGAGTAGTGCCACAGCTGACACTTTGTTGAATGCCTCATGCCGAGACTTCGAACGTTTATTGATTCACTTGAGCAAGGGCCCTTTCTACCTGCAAGAGAAACAATCCTAGTTTATGTTTCAAAATGCATGCGTTTGACAATGATGCAATGCTCCATTCGACATGGAAATGCTACGCTTTTTCATTTGATGGATGCAAGTATGACACTATATGCCAATGCAAATATGACACTATATGCCAATGCAAATGCAGTCCTGAATTGCTGGGTACAGAAACTGCTTCAGCAAAATAAATGCTGAAGATAATGCCAACTCCGCTAGGGATAGCCAGGTGCTACAGGATCATTCCAGCAAAATAAATGCTGGAAGAGTGAAGTCGACTCAGCTGGGAAATTGGGAACTCGAACCAAACACCTCGCTGAAGTAACACCCCGCTGGGGAATATAGCTCTGCTGGAGACTAACAGATGCGCCTGGTATGATCGAACTTCTGCGAGAAAGTGAACGGGTATCACACGGTATTCCGGCAAAATAAATGCCGGGACCTGCACCAACTCTGTCGGGGATAGTATTAATCATCGAGTTCCACTAGGAGGAATGAAAACACTTGCAAAGAGAATTCCGCTGGGGATGGGATGATTCTCTTGGGGAAAATCAACTGACTCCACTGGGGGAGAGTACCTGACCCCGCGGGGAAAGGTAAACTGCCTGAATACAGCTCACAAATATTAATCTTCTGCTTGAGATGCACTGTCTGAATACAGCCTTCGATCTAGAAATCGTCAATTCTGCTAAGGATAAACGGCTTTGTTGGAGCATGTCCTTTGGACAAGCTACGACTAGCTGGCGAATTCTATCCTTCTTCAGGAAGACCATGCATGACCTGCGTGGGGAACGCGTCTTTCGTTACTGAAACCTTTTGATCATCTTCCTCATACGGCTATGAAACCTGCAACAACACAAACGAGACAAGACAAGCCTATACAACCAAATCGATTCAGGTTAGTGACGTTATTTTCAGTTAATTCAAAGCTTTAGCAATTGTTGGCAAGGGCCAGTGATGTTATACACATGCTAGTTTCAATAAACTTAGGCGTTTTATCATGCACAAAACAGTAAAGAACCAGCATCAAGTACTGAATAGCATATTTTATTGATTGGGCCCCTGAATGGGCGGCGTTTTGTACACGGGATGTAACTCCTGAAATGAGGAAGCTACGCAAAGCAAATATACACGTATGCACAATAAGCATAAATACTTTGACAAATTAAATTTTGTACACATGTCGGCAACGGGATGCAGACGAACACCACGAATTGATCCTCCTATGACTCATCCGACTCTAATGCTTTCCCGGTATCCATACCTCCGAAGCGGTTGTATCTGATAATCGACTCCTCATGTATCCTCCCGCACTGATGCTTACTGAAATGTCAAATTCGGACCGCAGTTATTTGCTTTTCGAATCCCTAACTTTTGCGTGAACCGCCCTTTACGGGTTTTCAGTTCACCGGGATACCCCTTTTTGCCGAAGCCGCCCAGTGTAGGTTTTCAACTTCGCGGGTGTACATTTTTTCACTTCTATCCCTAACTTTTGCCCGAACCTTTTATTCTGTTTTTGGTTCGCCAGGATGCCCCATTTTTGCCTGGACTCTCTTTTTTCTGTCCAGCGGGTCAACTTTAAGCAAAGTATTTTTTAACTGCGTCCGAATTTACAGGTGACGTGAAGTCTTCACCGTCCATGGTGGACAACAATAACGCTCCTCCTGAGAAGACTTTCCTGACAACGTATGGCCCTTCGTAGTTAGGGGTCCACTTGCCCCTGTGATCTGCTTGCGGCGGGAGAATCCTTTTCAGCACAAGGTCGCCCGTCCGAAAGCTTCGCGGATGTATCTTCTTATCATATGCTTTCTTCATTCGGCTCTGGTACAAACGACCGTATGCTAGAGAAGCTAGCCTCTTTTCATCCATCAAACTCAATTGATTCAACCTGTCTTTCACCCATTCTGCCTCGTCCAGCTGAACATCTCGCAATACCCTCAGAGAAGGGATCTCCACTTCCAATGGTAATACCGCCTCCATTCCGTACACTAACGAGAACGGGGTTTCCCCGGTTGATGTGCGTACCGTCGTACGATAACCGTGCAAAGCGAAAGGTAGCATCTCGTGCCAATCCTTATAGGTCACCACCATTTTCTGAACGATCTTCTTGATATTCTTATTGGCCGCTTCAACAGCGCCATTCATCTTGGGTCGGTAAGGGGAGGAGTTGTGATGTTCGATCTTGAAATTCTGACAGAGCTCCTTCATCATTTTGTTGTTTAAGTTTGAACCGTTGTCCGTGATTATCCGCTCGGGGATCCCATATCGGCAAATGATATCTCTCTTGATGGATCTGGCCACCACTTGCTTCGTTACATTTGCATATGACGCCGCTTCCACCCACTTGGTGAAGTAATCGATTGCTACTAGAATGAACCGATGCCCGTTAGAAGCTGTCGTCTCGATCTTCCCAATCATATCGATTCCCCACATCGAGAATGGTCATGGCAATGACATCACATTCAGAGGACTCGGAGGCACATGGATCTTATCAGCATAGATTTGGCACTTGTGGCACTTCCTCGCAAACTTGAAACAATCAGTTTCCATAGTCAGCCAAAAATAACCTGCCCGCAGCAGCTTTCTCGTCATAGCATGCCCACCAGCATGCGTACCAAAGGTACCTTCGTGTATTTCCTCCATGAGCAGCTTTGCCTCTTTCTCGTCTACACAACGCAACAGCACCAAATCGTGATTTCTTCTGTATAAGACGCCATCCGGATTCAAATAGAAATTACCCGCTAATCTCCTGAGAGTCTTCTGATCTTGACTGGATGCCCCAGCCGGATACTCTTTATTCTTCAGGAAATTAAGGATGTCAAAATACCACGGTTTGTCGTCGGATGCTTCATCAATGGAAAATACGTAAGTCGGTCTGTCCAACCGAGAGATAACGATTCGGGGAGCCTCGTTCCAGAAGTTGACTTTGTACATGGAAGACAAAGTGGCGAGAACGTCAGCCATTTGATTCTCGGCCCACGGTACGTGGTGCAATTCAACTTTGTCAAAGAAAGGCAACAATCTCGTTGCATAATTCATGTAATGTATCAAATTGGGCTGCCGTGTCTCCCATTCCCCTTTGATTTGATTCACCACCAGAGCTGAGTCTCCATATACGTCTAAATTCTTGATTCGCAAATCAATGGCTTCTTCAAGCCCCATTATACAAGCTTCATATTCGGCCTCATTATTGGTAACGGCAAAGGTCAATCGGGCAGTAAACGGGATGTGCGACCCGTGTGGCGTAGTGATGATTGCCCCTATTCCGCTACCGTAAGCATTCACAGCTCCGTCAAATATCATCTTCCATTTGGAACCCAATTCTGGTCCTTCGTCAGGCAACGACTCTTCACAATCTTTCATCTTTAGGTACATGATATCCTCGTCAGGAAAATCAAACCTCATCGATTGGTAATCTTCAATAGGCTGCTCCGCCAGATACTCAGACATCACACTCCCCTTTATAGCCTTTTGCGAGACGTATTGGATGTCATATTCAGTCAAGACCATCTGCCAACGGGCAATTCTCCCTGACAATGCTTGCTTTTCGAATACATATTTGATAGGATCCATCTTCGAGATGAGCATGGTTGTATGATTCAGCATGTATTGCCTCAAACGCTTGGCGGCCCAGGCTAGCGCGCAACAAGTTTTTTCAAGCATTGAATATCGAGATTCACAATCTGCAAATTTCTTACTCAAGTAATAGATCGCATGCTCTTTTCTTCCTGTCTCGTCGTGTTGACCGAGAACGCAACCCATGCTTCCCTCAAGAACTGTCAAATACATAATCAAGGGTCTCCCTGCCACTGGGGGGTATTAAAATAGGAGGCTCCTGCAAATACTGCTTTATTTTGTCGAACGCCTTTTGACAATTTTCGTTCCACGTTACGGCTTGATCTTTCTTCAACAGCTTGAATAATGGTTCACACGTGGCAGTTAGGTGAGATATGAACCGGGCGATGTAGTTCAACCTCCCTAAAAACCCGCGCACCTCTTTCTCTGTTTTAGGCGTCGGTATTTCTTGGATCGCTTTTATTTTGGCAGGATCGACCTCTATTCCTCTTTCGCTTACGATAAACCCCAGCAGTTTACCCGATCTCACCCCGAAGGTGCATTTGTTAGGGTTCAGTCTCAGCCTGAACTTCCTGAGCCTTTTAAATAACTTCAGCAGATTCACCAGATGCTCTTCCTCCGTCTGGGATTTGGCAATCATATCGTCAACATAAACTTCGATCTCTTTATGCATCATGTCATGAAAAAGAGTCGTCATCGCACGCTGATATGTTGCCCCAGCATTCTTCAAACCAAAGGGCATCACTTTGTAGCAAAATGTTCCCCAAGGCATTATGAAAGTGGTCTTCTCCATATCCTCTGGCGCCATTTTAATCTGATTATAGCCTGAAAAGCCATCCATGAAGGAGAATACGGAGTATTGAGCAGTATTATCGACTAGCACGTCAATATGAGGAAGCGGAAAATCGTCTTTTGGGCTTGCTTTATTCAAATCTCTATAATCCACGCACATCCGCACCTTGCCATCTTTCTTTGGCACTGGTACGATGTTAGCAACCCATGAGGGATATTTTGTCACAGCCAGGAAACCAGCGTCCCACTGTTTTTGAACTTCTTCTTTGATCTTGACTGCCATGTTAGGTCGAGTTCTGCGAAGCTTTTGTTTGACTGGCGGGCAATCTTCTTTCAGTGGCAGGCGGTGCACAACCATGTCTGTATCGAGCCCTGGCATATCTTCGTACGACCAAGCGAATACACTATACTCTCGGAGCATTTCAACCAGCCTTCGCTTGATATCACTCTGAAGTGCGGCTCCGATACGAACATTTTCTCAACCCCTTCCGACCCCAAATTGATAATTTCGATGACCTCGTCGTGAGGCAGAATGGCTCTTTCCTCTTGCTTCACCAACCAAGACAGTTCTTCAGGAACGTCACTATCTTCGACAACCTCTTCTTCGGCCTGAAATACCGGGTGCTCGAAGTCGGGACGAGTCATAGGTGGTTCAAGGATGTCATCTGAAAATGTTATCCTGCAAAAGGAATGGTTAAGTGCTTCAAAATGCGTATAAAGCGAATAACCACGTTGCCATTTTATTGAAAAATACAAAACAAGAAAGACAGGGATTACAGTATTTGCACATGAAAAAACGCCATTTATTTAATGATTAACACGCAATATTCATAACAACACAATCCTAAGCAAATCACGATGCTCCGGGCAAGACATCAGATTATTCAACAATTCATAAAGCAAAGCATTACTGTTTAAGAGTCACAGGAACAAGCTCCTGAATAGACCAGTTGCACAGTCCTTGTCCTGGCGTGCTTGGCTGAATCCAGGCATCCATATCACAGTCGCTGTCTCCCTCGTCAGACTCCGAAGCAGCATTGATGGTTTCATGACATACTCCACTGGCAGAGATGGTTATTGGCCCTCTGAAACGGGGTGCCCCCACAGCAGGTGCTGACGACGACGGTTGGTATCCAGCCCAAACCGGTCCATCTTCATAGGAATATCCAGCACTTTGCCCCAGCCCTTGGCTTCTCCTGCCTCCACTAGAGCTTGAGCTTCTTTGTACGACGAAACGGCTATCTCCGACGCTTTTCTCGGCCCGGGACCTTTTTCTTGATACGCAACCCTTCAAATGCCTGGCAGGGTGTTTTGTGGATTTCTCCGTCGACTTCCACATATTTAAATGACGATAGATGGCTGACCAGGATGTCTTCTCTCCGCATACGGTGACTACGCTGTCTCCGACCATATATTTCAACTTCTGATGCAGGGTAGACGTGACTGCCCCAGCCCCATGAATCCAAGGTCTTCCAAGCAGGCAGCTATACGCAGGCTATATATCCATGATATAAAATTCAGTTGCAAACACCTCCGGCCCTACCTGTAGAGGCAATGTGATCGATCCAAAGACTGTTCTTCGCGTGCCATCAAAGGCTCTAACTACCAAATCACTGGGCGTGCACAGGATTCCTCTGACATCTAGCTTCATCATCGCTTTCTTGGGCATCACATTCAAAGATGATCCAGTGTCGACCAATACATGCGACATTACTGATCCTCTACACTCAACAGATATATGCAGCGCCATATTATGGTCTCTCCCTTTCGGGGTCAAATCGAAGTCGGTAAAGCCTAAGCTGTGGCCTGCATTCACATGTGCCAACACTCCTTCCAGCTGATTTACAGAGACGTCTTGGGGTACAAAGGAAGTATCCAGGACTTTCAGCAAAGCATTTCTGTGGGCTTCCGAACACAAGAGCAATGACAAGATGGATATTTTGGACGGCGTCTGCTGCAGATGCTCCACAATCTTATAATCACTTTTTCGAATCAAGCGCATGAACTCTTCTACCTCTTTCGACGCCGACTCTTTTTCGCTTGCTTGCACTGGGACATTCTCAGCCATTTTCCCTTTTCCTTTCGCTAGTCTTTCGGCCTCCACCTCAGGCGATATGAAGATCCTACCACTCCTTGTCATACCTCCTGACCCAACAACATTATCCACAGTCTCGGCTGGCTGCTTATTGACATCAATCTTTATTCCGTCACAATACACCTCCAACCCATATGACCATGGGACTGCTTTTGTGTTCTCGTACGGGATTGGTCCGGCCTTAGTTATGGTGATCGGTGGTCGCTGGATTGGTGCTGCAATAGTGATTGTCTTTCGAGGAATCGTTACAGTGGCCACATCACTCTGATCATCTGCTACTGCCCCTGCAGGCTCTTTGGTCGCTGCTCGGTCAAACTGCAATGTGCCCCCATCCATTAAAGCATGAATGCCTTTCTTCAAATCATCACACCCCCCCAGCTAGGGTCCAGCATTCTAAACAATACTCGTCACACCCTGGATAAACACCCCCTTGCAACAATCTGCTTTTTATCTCGCTCAGCGGCGTTTTTAAATCTTCGACATTCATAATCAGATTCAACCCTTCCTCAGTCAGAATGGCGTTTGCCCCATGATTAGGCATGGGTTTCTGCACTATATTCAGACCCGCCGTTCCGAAATTGATAGTCTTATTGTCCAAAAGATCCTGCACAACGTGCTTAAAAGCATGGCAAACCCTCTATATCGTGGCCCGGAGCCCCAGAATGAAATTCACAGTGCCTGCTTGCATCATAACCATACGGAGGCATTCCCGTTATCGGTGCCAGAGTTCTCTTCTCTACCAGGTTCAAACCCAACAATGTCTGCAACAAATCTGCATAGGTTGAGGGAGGCTTCTCAAACACTCTTCTTGGTCTACCACCCTGGAATCTTCGCTGAGCCTGCTGTGCCCCCTGCTGAGGCTGCGGCTGCTGTTGCTGCATTGGCTGCTGCTGAAACGGTTGTTGTTGTTGTTGAGGTGGTTGTTGCTGATACGGGATAGTAACACTCGCCACCTGCTGCGGCTGATTATATTGGTTTCGTCCCCTGCCTCGGCCTCGGCCTCGGCCTCCAAACACTGCGCTTGCCTCGCCCTGACGGCGCCCACCAAAAGCCTTCTTATTACTGCCAGATGCAGTTGATTCCTCGACCTGGAATTTTCCTTGCTTGATGTTACGCTTAATCTTTTCTCCCATCAGAATTAGGTCTGAAAAACTGGCCAGGGATGTATGAAACAACATGTCATGAAACAAGCCTGTGAATGTGCCGACGAACATGTCATTCATTTCCTTATCTTCTACAGGAGGACGGACCCTGGCAGCCATATCGTGCCACCTTTGCGCGTACTCTTTAAAGCTCTCCCCCTTCTTCTGCGACAGCCCTGCCAATTGGACCTGATTGGGCGCCAAGTCGCTGTTATACTTGTAGTGAGCTACAAATGCCTCTGCTAACTGCTTCCATGTCTTGATATTGGTTGGCTCTAACCCCATATACCACTCTAGGGAAGGGCCTGACAAACTATCTTGAAAGAAATGCATTAGCATTCTTTCATCAGTTGAGTATGCAGACATCTTTCTGTAATAAGCCCGTACGTGCACTTTCGGACACGTGTCCCCTTTATACTTATCAAACGCAGGAGCTTTGAATTTGATTGGCACCCTCAAGCCAGGTACCAGACCCATTGTTGCCATGTCCAAACCCACAGCACTTTGGTTCAGGACCCCCTTCATCTGCTCTTCCAGCATTCTGATCTTCTGGGAGTCATCCATCGGCCCTTCGAAGCCTCCGCCGGAGAAAGCGTCCTCCTGCTGATCTTCTTGCCACATACCATTCCCAGCTCCATACCCGTCATATCCATTATTACGTCCAGCCCTGATCTGATTCATCCCCGGACCTCGGCCTCTGTTGCCGTATCCCTGAACACCTCCAGCAGGCCCAAAAGCCATTAACCCAGCGCCGTTTCCATTGTCGAAACCTCCGTAGCCCTGATTGGCCATACCGTAACCATCTTGCCCAAAGCCTTGAGCATTGAAACCATATTTACCAGCGTTATCGAATCCCTGATCGTTGAACCCGAATCCAGCATTGACAAAGCCGTTGCCTCCCATATTATCACCCAAATTGACATCACCAAGCCCAACGTTATGGACAGCAGTCTCATTCCCAACTCCGACGTTACCATTCACAGCAGCGGTAGCATTGTTGACATTAGCAGCAGGTATATTGACTACAGGTGGAGCCGCTGGCGTGGGAGTGCCGTCTCCATGAGCAGTATCGACTCGCACAGACTGATGATCCTCGTTACCGTGACCAGCATTTCGGGCCAACAGAGGTTGGACCATGGCTTGCAAATTTTCCTGACCTTTTGCAATAGCTTCCATGGTCTGCATAAAGAGAGCTAGCTTCTCGCGCACATCTTGCATCTCGTTCTGCATTTGATCCATGATTCTTCGACAGTTGGTGCGGGTAGAATAGCGGTGCGGGTGCTGATCTGCAATCCTGGAAAGTACCTGATACAGAGCAGGAAGTAAGACACCATCCAAAGATTACCTGTAATGCAATATGAATATGAATGCAATGCAATGTGTGTCTGTGCCTTAGGGAAATTCATTCCCCGATTCTAGTGTGAAGGTGCCGGTGTAGTGACAGTGCTATCAATATAAAGATCGAAGCTGAATCACAGAAAGCCTCATATATTGCTGAGAAACCAATAAGCCAAGAATACAATGTCGTTGAGAGTACAACAATAAGGCATGACCTCAACCAACAATCCTGGTGATGGTCAGCACTATGCAAATAAAGCATACAAGTTACTACATGAAATGATCAAATCCTCCCATAAGTCTGGTACTCTTCTAGCAACTTCTTGGTCTCCGGATGACTTGGTCGAGCAAGCAGCCCTTCAACAAGTTGGTTTCTCTTCTTAAGAACACGGCGCACGTCTTCAGCAGTTTCTTCCCATGCCCCCGTCTCCGAAACGATCCTCTAGTTTACGCTTCTGGGACACAGCTTCGTCTCTGCCTTTGATGGCCTTGTTTAGCGCATTCTGGAGACTATACCGGGTCATCACTTCTTCTTCACACTTCTTGATGTTGGACTTCAACTGCTCTTCGAGGTCGGAGATTTGCTGCTTCAACTTATCCTCCCTCTTCTTATTGTTAGTGAGCGTGGCATTCCAAGTTTTATTGCAGGAAGAGATCTCTCGGTGAGCGATGTCAAGCGCTTTCTTCTTGGATTCAAGCATGTCATGGGAGCTTCTGAACTCTTGCCCTAGACGCCCGCGCTTCTTCCTCTCCTCAGTCAACTCACCCCCTAATCTGTTCATTAGCTCAATCTGCTGTTGGAAAGCATGGACGGCCTTGTTTTTCTCACTGCGTACCTGGGCTAGCTCTTGCTCTAACCCTTCGTTGATCTTCATCAAGGCTTCTTTTTCTTTCACGACTTGCTCGTAGGCCTCCCTAGAAACAGTAGTTGGCTCTGCTACCGGAATAGGAACAAGAACTGGTGCATCTGGAAATGGCATCCTCAACTGACTGGCTCTCTCCTGGATCCACTCTCTGTAAGGTGCATAGGCCTGACAGTCATTCTTTCCTAACAACGGCTTCCCTCTTCGGTTAATACGCGTCCAGGCATGCTGCAGCTTGGCCAATAACTCCCCCTTCAAGTCTCCGGTGAAGTACAGAGATTCCTGTACTTCCTCCTCCTTTGGTGGGTTCTTCAACGCATATCCGAACTGACGACGAACAGAGAAGGGTTGTAGTTGATACACCCTTTCCTCCCTATCAACGGAACATTAGGGTACCCAGAACAACTGAAGATAAGCTCAGATCCCAGCAGATCTCTATCAAACCATTCAACGTCTTCGGAAGATAGCCTCATCAGGCGCTCTGACCAGCTAGCGGTGGTTGCACTCTCCACAAAAGATCCCTTCATGGGAAGATGACTTTTGAACCACATATTCAGTAGAGGAGCACAACAGTAAACTACCTTTCCCCTTCTGTTTTCATTCTTGTAGTGCAAGGAGTGGTAGAAGTCTCCGATCAACGTTGGCACTGGATTGCCGGCAGCAAATAGATGGAAAGCGTCCAAGTCTACGAAATTGGGCAGGTTAGGAAACAGCACAATCCCGTAAATGCATAGAGCCAAAATAGCATTGAAAACCACCCAACATCCGCTCTTGGCATACTCCTGAGCTTTGCCAACCAAGAAATCAAGAGAGAAACCTGAAACCCCAAGCCAAGAAGTCAGTAACAGTTCAGCAGCGTCCATATGCAAAGCTTTGGCTAAGTCCTCCAATTTGGGCTCAGCAGCAGAGTGAATGAAGGGAACCTTGTTCTGCACGGGTAACTCAATAAACTCCACATACTCCTCAATGGTAGGCCCTAGAATGAAGTCAGCAAACGTAAAACATCTCAATGCGGGGTCATAGAACTGCATCAAGGTGTATAGCCCGTTCATCTCATCAGTAGTGGGCTTGCAGACTAATCTCAGTAATCTCCCATGACTCATTCTGAAGCTTCTCCTAACCTCCTCATCGGCAAGAGATATCAGACCAAGCAAAGAAGTAATATCAGGTGAAGGCAGCTTATACGCAACTGTTTTCCTCAAACCAACCATAATCAATACTCAGAAGTCTGGGCACTAGAATCGGAGGATATGCAAATGCACCTGCAGCACAGACACACGTTAATGAGATGCAATGATAATGTAAACAATGCAATGCAAGTAACATGCAACAGGGACCAACTGCCGTAGCTGAATAGCCTGAACCATATCGAGAAGTCTCAGATAGACTCTATAGAAGTCCTCAAACCCTGGTCTCAGATAGACCTAAAACAAAGCTCCAACAATGGTCTCTGATAGACCTCAAACCATAACTCCAACTGGTCTCTGACAGACCTCAAGACTCTCAACTGGTCTCTGACAGACCTCAGAACACATCTCCAAATGGTCTCTGACAGACCTCATAACTCTCCATAAATACCCAGGATCTCTGATCAAGAAATAACCGGTAGTCTGAAGGACTAGTTACCTGCATAACCCCAAACCCTCTCACAGGTGGATGTCCTAGTAACTGACAAAGGTATGGCATCCTATGCGGTCGTCGGCGTCACAGACTTTCAGGGTTGATGATACGATTCCCAGAAGGAGTGGCATCATCAAATCCTGAAGAGGCCTCACTTAGCCAACTTCCAAATGATCGATTCCCGGAGTCGACAATTCAGCTGACCAACAACCCCTTCGACCCAAAGGGTAGAAAAAGAAGCCAACCAGAAGAACCTCGTCCGAGTGTAGATTTCATGAGACACTAATGCAAGCAAAGCCGGCACGCGCCCACTACTTTCTACTCTAATTCTAGGTGCACTCAAGCCCCAGGTCCGGCTTATCTCTCAATCATAGAACCACCCATCACAACCCAATACAGCAATAATAACAATATATATAATGCTGAAAATAAAGGTCAGAAATATAAATCCATACAAAATCCTCGACGGGAAAGCAAGCGCTAGGATTGACTCTCTTAAGGGACGTTGGATCCCAAATGCATAAGAACTATCGCAGCCCTTAGCAGCCAGGGACGTTGGATCCCCAGCAGAGTCGCCAGCTGTCGCTACTGCGAAAATCGGCGCCGGCTGAACAGAAGAGTCGCCACCGTGCGTTATTTATCCCACGGGAGGGAAAGGAAACGCTCAGAGTAAACCTCGCACAACACGGGAAAGGTATGGTCATCGCAACCAAAACCTGGATTCGGGAGTCGGTTACGCAAGGGGAAGGTATTAGCACCCCTCACGTCCGTCGTACTCGACGGGATCCACGCTTGTTTTCGGGTATGGATTGTTATTCTATCTAAACTACAGGTTAAGGGTTAAAAGAAAAATAAAAGGAAAATGAAATGACTCGGCAAAGTATCGCACTTTATGCCTACGTATTCCCGTCTGGAACGAGAAATCAGAGTCAACGTAGTTCGCCTACCTACGGGAAAGGAGGGGAAGGTTGCTCGCTAGGATATCACATCCTATGCCTACGTACTTTCATACAGCATGAAAGATCAGAGCAAACGTAGTTCGGGCCACGGAAGACACAAGTTTGTCTTGGTTGATTTTATTCCTTCTGAAAAAGGTTTTTCTGATTAACAGTCCAAGCGGACAAAAATGACGTCTTGATGAGTTCACGTTCTTTTACGGAAGAAGTGTCTTTTATTGTGTTTGAAATCTTTATGTGTTTTTCTGTTTGTTTTGAGAAAGAAAGAGACAGAACTCTGACCTACGGTTGCGAAGGGAATCAAACTATCCTAATGTTATCATGCATGGGTTAAGACCTAGTGTCTATCATGCTCCTCTCTTGCGCAGAGAGAAACAGAGATCCTAAGGGAATAGATGGAAACAGAAACAATATCAGATATATACAGTAAAACAGTAAAATGCCTGGATGCAACAATACAAGCGAGGCAAGGGAGTCCCACTCAACCTCGAACCTAGAAAACAATAGGCAAAAGTGAACAGGCTTCACTTTCAACCCAACAGGCTAACAGCAAACAATACAGTCAGGAAAACCAATCAATACATCAGAAATGAAATACAGCAATAATAAACAGCTACAACAGCTCAGCATCAATATCCATCTTCAAGCTTCAGCAAGCATCAATCTCCATCTCCACAGCCTTCAAGCAAGGTCTTGATCACCAGTCTTCCATCTACAATGGCTTTTCTTCAAGTCTCAATCTTCAGGAGAAACATCAGTCAACCAGATGAAATGAATGAATGTTAGACAGTTAATTACCTACCAAGGGTGGTTCATCAACTGTTAACATTAAACAGACAGTTTCCTCTCAAAAGTTCTATCTTTCAAATACATTCACTGATCCTTCCAAAGGAAGGAGGTGGATATTTGAAAGAGACTTTGAATCATAGAGAAAGGATGGATGCAGACAAGGCATTCCATGTTTGAGAAACAAGCTTTCTACTCTAGAGCTCTGCCTAGCTCCTAAACCCTAATCTCCTCAACAGCTGCTAGCAGGAGTCTCTTCTTCAATCTCTGGAAGTTGGCCTTCAGTCTCCGGATCTCCAATGGCTTCAACATCACAAGCCTTCAGCTTCCCCAATCCCCAGACAGTCTCAATACCCCACACAGACGAACAGTAATCCCCCAGAGGGCACACCACACCAAGCAATCACATATAACAGTATATACTAATAGCAGTAGGGGGAATCCTAGTGATTTCTAAGGGGAACTATCCTATACCATAACCCCTATAGTCCATACCCCAAAAATCAAATGAAACTATCCTAAAAGAATTAAACCATTTCACCTAAGTTGATTTAAAACCCTAATTATGTTCATGTTGTTTTCACCTAAGCTAATCACCTAAAACTAACTCCTAAAAATGTGAACTAAATTGCATCTACAAGATAACAATGTCTATTAATCAACCTAAAAAGAATGGACAAAAAATATTAAAGCATTGGTTAGAACAAAAATTAACAAATTTATGTATGAAATTAAACTATTTAAAATGCTATTTATTTGGAAAATATGGAAAAAATATCAAATAAAAAATAAAATGCAATTTTTATTTTTTATGATTTTCTAGACTCTTTAAAGAAAATTATGCAAAAAGAATTATCAAAAATAATGTTTTTTTCAATTTTATATGATTTTTCAAAAATGAATGCAAAATGAAAAGAAATTAAAAAAAATAAATTGAAAAGAAATAATGGAAGGGGGTGAGAATAGCAGTTCGCTTCAGTTGTTATTCCAGGTGGGCCACCAGCTGGGAGGTGCGAATATCAAAGGGGTTAGGCCCAACGCATTCAGAAAAAAAAATTAATAAAACTGAAAGAAAAAAGAATAAACCAGCGGTGTATTTAGCAATGCATTTACGTGTGTTTTAGTGGGCTCATCAATTGAGGGGTGTGGATAGTAAGCTGAGTCCAGGCCCAGAGCGGTATAATAAGTGAAACGCAGCGTTTCACATTTGAATTTTCCCTCCGTTTTGAAATTAAACAACAGCCATACGATCAGATTAAAAAGTCAATTATTTTGGACAATCCAACGGCACACAGTCATCGTCCCCAAGGCGTCTAGGGTTTTGCAGAAAAACAGCTCCCATGCACAACATTCGAGCTCCTCATTCTCCTTCAATACGCCATGAAATCACACCCTTCAAAAACCAAAATCCATCCATTTCTTCCCCTCTACACGACCATAGCATCAACTCCCTCTCAAACTCAGTCAATAAGTCAATTCGATAGAGATAACAGATGGGATCCAACCTTTGCACCTGTGATCAACTCAACCAAAACTCACCAATTCTTGTCCTAAGTTCAACTACATTCCAAGTTGATCTTAACATGCTAATCCAACAAGATTTTCGTGCCTCCTCTTAGTAGTTATAAGCTCTAACAGATTATGCACTCCATAGCCAAACCTCACAAAACCTCTCCAAACTTTGTGGAAATCATCACCTAACCACCTAGGTCTCTAATACACTAATAAACCTATGCCATGATCACTATGCTAGCTAATTCGAAGGGAAACATACCTGGTGTAATTTCTTGATAACAGGTGCTAAAATCTCTGAATCAGATGCTTGTGATGAATGGAAAATGATCAATAAGCTGGATGATTACTTCTGTATGCAACAAGTATGATTCCAAGACTTTGAATCACTCACTTCCAAGATTGGTGCTCCTTGAATGATGATGATGAATAGCACGATCCTTGCTTCAATCTACCACACCTTTGATGAAATTCTGATCTAGGGATGATGATGATGAAGAACAAATCAAGAATGGTGAAGATTGGTGGAGATTTGAGAGTGTTTGAGATGCTTTTGCAAATTGGAGAAAGTGTGTATAACTTGGGGTTTTGAGAAAATGCAATCACCAACCATGGCATGAACTATCTCTTATCAATATATAGGTGAGGTTAGAACCTCCTAGAAACTTGGAGAAGCTTCCCTTGCACAAATTCCCTTGGATTTGGTTTATGTAACTTCCATTACAAGCAACCATGGATAACTCCCAAAATGTGAACTATGCTCAAAATTCTACTTTAGCCAATGTCTTTAAAATGATCTTTCCATTCAAAATGACCTATAATTTTGCTTCATTTGGCCAAGATATGAAAAATCTCATTTTTAAGTCCATTTTTATTCTTTAAATCCAACAATTTTGAAACCTTGTGCTATGAATCTTTCCAATCTCTCATGGTCACTTTTATAGACTGAAGATGTCATTTGGAACAAGTTTTATGTTGTAAAGTTTTCCATTTGAAGCTTCCTTGTATGAGTTTTGGGCATAGGTTAAAATGACCTGTAATCCTCAAATGACCAAAATACCCTTTGCTTGCCAAGACCATAAGTAGAGTTCCACAAATCATATGAAGGAATACCATACCATTCTAGAAAGCTAAGACAATGAGGAACAACTCTTATGTTGACCAGAAATTCATTTGAAATCTCCTTGAGGGGTAAAAATAGCTTGGAAGTCAAGTCACTTTCACAGACAAAATTTCAGATACCTCAGATGACCTGTAACTTGCAAGGACCATAACTTGAGTTCTATAAATCTCCTTGATGTCTTCCACCACTCAAATTAAAGGTCTTGAGATCCTCTACAAGTTCCATGTTGGCCAAGGATCCATTTGAAGCTTGCATTTTGACTTATCTTGCTTGGAAATTTGACCTAAACTAGGGGATTTTACATAGAAACCCTAATTTAGAACCTCCTCTTCTCCTTGATTTCTCTTGATTTCTTCTTAGCATAACAACATATCCTTATTCTTCATGTAAAATGATAAACCCCACATCTCTTCAATAGCCCTCAATGCCTCTCAAACAATCCTTTGACCTAGGGTTGACCCAGGGTTGACCCAGATGAAACCCTAATTGACTGTCTTCAACTGCAATTCTTGTGATCACATCAACAACTTGTTTCCTTATCCAAATGACTTTCTAAATCCTCCAAGATGTCTAGATACTCCCCATGCTCAACCCACAACTCACAATTTCTTTGTTGATCCTCAGCCACCCTCAGTTAGGAGATATACTCAATGCTTGATCTACTGACTTCTCCAACTTTCAAATTCTTTTCTGATGACTTGGATGAGATTGAATTTGGATAATAACCTCTTGATAGGCCTCTAGAGATGAAAATAATGATTGGTCCCCTGTTTAATGACTTGCTATGTTTATGCTATGCAGATGAGTAACCTATGTACATGACTCTATATGCAAATGCTAATGATATTGAAACATAAACCAAGTGACTAAGGTTGAGCAAATTTTAGGGTGCAACAATGACGATCTAGATTTTGAACTCAACTAATTCTGGGGTAGAATCACAGGCGACTATCACCCTGACCCAAACAGCATGTATAATGATGAGATTCATAACCCATCTTTCAGATACTTTCATAAGATACTAGCTCACACCCTTTTCGGAAAAGAGGAAAATATTACTACAGTATCTAAAGAAGAGTTATTTATCATGTTCTGTGTTTCTCAGGGCCGTACAGTGAATGCAGTACCTTTTATGATGAGATCCTTCCGACGCCTCACTCAGGAACCACAATCACCTATTCTAATAGGAGGCCTCGTGACAATGATTGCCCACGAGCTTGGCCTTAGATTCCACCTAAATGAAAGCATTAGTTTTGGCACCATCCGACCCATGAATATCCAGTTTTGCTTTAACAGGCGCATTTTAAGAACTATGGGACCTGGACCTTACGAGTACCTCATCAATGACAAACCTGTCCAGCTATTCACATTGCCAAATCATCAGATGACAAGTATCCATAACAAGGACAATTGGGTTTATGACTTGGATGAGCCTATGGGACCTCCTTCACCTCAATCAACACCACAAAATTACATGTACGACAGTGATCACATCTCTGAAGCACATGATTATATGTACTATGAGGATGTTGTATCAGAAGCTGAGGTAGACCCTACGACCCCTCCGCATTACAACACCTATCCTAAGCCCATTCCTGAGGAAACCACCGACAAAATGGATACTGTTCTGCACCGATTAGACAATGTTGACGCAGCTCTGACCACCATAAAAGCAGACATCACAAGCATACACAGCGAACTCGTAGTCTTCATGGACTTAGTCTGTGACCAGCTCAACTACTACGCCCGGAAGTTTGATGAATTGAAGGCACGAAAAGACTGAGATATTAGTCTAGTTTAGTTTAGTTTTTCTGTTTTCTGTCCGTTTTTAATTATTTTGATTTTTGCATTGTTTAATTTCCCTTATGTATTACATTACAAACAATCATTTTAATTACATGCGATTTCAATTGTATTCTTTATTCATTGATTCTGTTTTTATGTTATCCTATGTTTCTTGGCCGATATAATGCATTGCCACATCAATCCTAGGCCTTAAAACCATTGCAAGAACACCCCCATAGCAAAATTCTGCGTTCTGCAGATTTTGCTGGTGTGACGACCGTCACAGAAGCCTGACGCCCGTCACACGGGTGACGACCGTCACAGATACATGACGACCGTCACGAGCCCAAAACTGTTATCTGATATAACAGAGGTTGCGTTTTCTCTCCCACTCTCATATATTCAACTTCCAATCATCTCAAACTCAAACCCCACTTCCAATTTTCGTTTTCCCACCTTGCTCCATATATTCCAACTCCCATTTCAACTCCCTAATCCACTTCTATAACATTTTTCACTCCACAGAACCAACTCAATCCACATTTCCTCAGCATCCTCCAACAATGGCGAGAAACAATGAAACCCCAGACCTCAGCAGTATCGTGTTCAGCGACGGCGACTCCGGAGAGAAACAGCGAGCCAACTATATCGCCTTCCATCAACGGTCGCTACAGCCGACCCACTACCCGCATATCCCATCCCTCACGGAGCTCGGCCTCCTTCACGGCGTCACTTGGATGCTCCAAAGAGTCGGCATCTGGCACCTCTGCACAAATCTGCAGCCGACATATGAACAACTCACCCTCGAGTTCCTCAGTTCGTTCACCTACTTCACTTCCCGCGGCGACCTCAGCCAACACTCTGGTGCCGCATGCTTCCGTATGTTCGGCACAAACTATCAACTGAACTAGAACCAGATTGCCGACATCTTACAATTCCCTCGCGGCGACAATGCTCACCGCCGCCTCACCGAACAGTTTCAGCATGAAGCCTTTGCGCTCTGGTACCAGTTAACCGGAATCAATACCGATGGCTGGGATTCTCTGCATGCAACGCACATCCACAACCCGACCATCCGGTATTTCCGCCGAGCTCTGAGCAACACCATCTTCGCACGGGATAGCAACCATAAGGTGAACTTGAAAGAGCTCTTCTTTCTCCGATGTGTGTTCAACTCCGAGTCCATCAACGCCGCTCCGTTCCTCCTGGCCCACATTCAGGCCAACTGTAACCGTGGCTCTAAGCCATTTTACTTTGGCGGGATTGTTACTTCCATTGCACTCGGGCTGAACCTCGGTGACCGCCTCCAGCATCTCCATGCCATTCCCTCGGTATTCCTCGACACCGACCACTGCAGAGCTTCTCACCTCATCCGTTCCAGGGCCGACGACAAGTACCACCCGGTCGTGCGTGGCAAAACCGTCAGAAGTATCATCCTGCCATCACGCACCCGGATGCACCCACAGGATCGTGCCAACTGGCTATTTGACCTTAATGCCCCTGCTGCTGCCGCTGCTCCAACTCAGACCCACACCCAAGGTTCTGGTGACGAAATCCAAGATGAGTTGGACAGACCTGAGCAACCGGAGGCATCGCAACCACTTCCTTCTGAAGGCACATCCTACCGCCGCCGCCGCCATCGTCCAGAGCCCGACTACTCTGAAGAAGACCTTCGCCGATCCCTCGACCAGCAGGCCCAGATACTCGCTATGATGCAGCAGCAGAATCAGCAAGCAGAGCAGTTCGAAGCTTGGCATCGGACCCAAATGCAACAACTCCAAACCGGCCAGGACACCATCACTAAGAACTTGGCGAATCTTACCTTACAGTTCGAAGGACTCCGAGATTATGTCTATCATACCGGAGCACTAGACTTTGAGGCCCGAGCCGACCAAGTCAGAGCCAGAGGACGCGACAGAGGACGTGACCGAGGCAGAGGCCGTGATTAGTTATTGTTTTCCTTATTTGTTTACTATATTTTCAGTTTCTTTGTATTTTCATTTACCTTGTATTTCCCTCTCGCATTCTTCCAAATCAGTGGGGACACTGATTGAGATAGTGTGGGAGTGGAGCATTTATTTCCCATTCCCTCGTACTCTTAATTCCATAATTTCAATTCGAACATTTTCACGTATTAGCAAATAAAAGCTCTTTTATATATCTTTTTCCGTTACGCAAACATCCCCACTTTATTCGACATAAACAAAAACTTTTTCATTCGTTCCTCAAAAGCAAAAGCATCACGAGAATGCGCCCAAGTTCAAACCAAGTTTTGAAACTCCGAGACGAAAAATTCTAACAAAACCAGTACCGTCCTGACACCTTAGACCTCCGGTTTATGCAAGTCGGTTTCACTACCTACGCGTACCAAAGTTTCAAGTTTCTACGCAAACTCAGCCCCAAGTAGTTTATACCAGCAGTCAGCACCATCCTAAAACACTTCTAAGCGAGTGACCAATGCAAATAAGTGTATGATCTCCAAAAAGATGAAAAATCATGAAAAGAAAGCCATATAGCCCAAGTATAGAGACATGTTCCCTCTAAGTTAGGTGCTCCTCACCCGAGCATTTAGCCCAACGGTACAAAAACTCATTGAAAAATCAATGGTATAAGCTTATGAGCAATGAAAAAGATCAAAACAGAAATGAGATCATATTCACTAACAAGTCGACTTGCCATGAAAGTGTATGGACAACGGGCTTAATGTGATTGCGCTAGAACAAACAGGGTGAACATGACGTGAGAACCTTGATACCAAGCTACAGTAGCATGACTGGGACCGATTTGCATAAGAAGGAGACCTCCGAAGACTTGTAGTCCAGTGTCGTCACCGTACTCGTTTTGTTCTTACTAAGAATCCCGGTTTTTCCCAACTTTGTGAATGAGGAAGCTGCCTCGTGCTTGCCGACTTTTTCCTGTTTTACTTGAGGACAAGCAAAGATTCAAGCTTAAGGGAGTTTGATAACACGA
The DNA here is from genome assembly GCA_963859935.3 of Lathyrus sativus. Lineage (NCBI taxonomy): Eukaryota > Viridiplantae > Streptophyta > Magnoliopsida > Fabales > Fabaceae > Lathyrus > Lathyrus sativus. The sequence goes on from OZ012739.1 coordinate 319,558,080, forward strand.
AATCGTATATATATATATATATATATATATATATATATATATATATATATATATATATATATATATATATATATATATATATATATATATATATATATATATATATATATATATATATATATATATATATATATATATATATATATATAATATATATATATATATATATATATATATATATTGATGCATAATTCAACTGATGTTTGACTGTTTTCGATCCGATTTCGGGTTCTTTCCATGTTATTTGTCTGATATTTTGCAGGTATTTGATGATCATGTCTAAACAAAGCAATATGAAGAAAAGAAGCAATTACAGATGAAATGTGGACGAAAACCAGATGAAAACAACATGAAAAACGCAGAATGCACATTTTGCTGCTGTGACGACCGTCACACCTACATGACGACCGTCACACAGCATGACGACCGTCATGCAGGCAAAAACACACAACTTCAAATGAACGTGCAAAATGCAGTTCCAAGTCCCAAATAATGGACCACTACTCCCTGATATTTCTGCCTCCAAGTCCACCTTCTTCAAATTACAACCGTTAGAATTCTATTTCTATAAAAGGGGAAGGAGGGGAGCTGAGAAAGGGAGCCGCATTCAGACAACGAAGTGCTGCCAATTTATCTTCAGAGCAACCTTTCCATTATTCTATTCTTATTTGTTTCTCTTTTCTTTCTCTGCATTCTTTGATATTTTGTAATTCCCATTTCCCTTGTACGATCAATTGGCACAAAGACCAGAATCCTGCCAACATTTGTGGAGGATCTGCCCAAAGGCCAATTGGAATATTTACAGGTTTTAAATTTTAATCGTAATTTTAGTTTTCATTATGATGCATGTTATTAATCACTATTTTTATTTATGTTTTACCTTTCCCAAATCCATGTCTAGCTAAATCAGAGTAATCGATATGTAATAATAATTCAGACGGGATTTGATAATAACCGGTTGAAAACTTTCTTTTTCAAATGTTGTTTATGGTCTGAGTGTTTAAACTTATTTACTGAATAAACGTTCGTCGCGAAAACGAGAACTTATTTAAAAGTAGTTTTGCCACGACAGTGGGAAATTAATTAAGGTACGAACCAACAAGCGACAGCTGCTGTAAGACTAGATAGTAAACACTAGGCATTTGTTTTAATAACAGCGAAAGCACTTTAAAATGAATTAGAACTTAGAGATTTCCAAAAAGTAGTTTTAACCCCGAATGGGACAGCGAAAGCGTACATCCGGCCCTTAGAATTATGACTAGCGTCAACAACCATCGTGAGACGAAAGTCTTCAGATCACTATTTTCTGCTTAAATAAATTCTGAAAAATATTTCATACACCGGTAACTTGTCAAATCCCCGAAGAACATAATTACTGCATATCGATTCACATAATTATAATTCAAGTAACGTTTTTTAGTTCCCTTTAGTGACAGAAATCAATTCCTTAAACATTATCTACCTAGCTAAACATAGTAACTCCCGAGAACACTAGTTTGATTACGAGTCCCTGTGGATCAATATCTTTTATTACTACGCGATAGACTGTGCACTTGCAGTTAAGTTGTATTAGACATAGAAAGTCGCGATCAATGACATTGTATTTTTAACAAATATATACCATCCATTCTTAAATGAGATTCATGACTAAAAAAATCATATTTGATTCATCAATTTGATACATGATGAATGAATTAGTTTACATGAATTAGTTATTCATAATTCTAAAAGTCTTTTAATAGTGAAGAATGCTGGAGACTGAATTTTCTAACTTGATATATTGACAATGGCATGTTTATATTGGTGTTGTTGATGTATATGAAATGAATGATTCTATTAGTCACCTTTAATACATAATATTAAAAAAATTGTATATGATTTATCTAATATTTAAAATTGTTTTTTTTTTAATTTAAACTTTTTGATTGGTTTATTGAATTTAAACCTAATCATATATGAACTATTTTTGTATCGCTTCGTATATTGAATTTTTAGCACAAATTTAAAAAAAATAATAGATGAAATCCAAAATTATATTTTTTTTCTCAAGAATAATGAAATTTGATATTTGGTATCAACAATAGTTTTTTTTTATTTTAAATTCTTAAATTCGATTACAAGCATATTGAAATTTTAGATTACATGTTCATAAATTTTCATACAACTTTTAAAATTTAAAATATCAACACTATCAGGTAAAATAATTGAACATATAAATATAAATGTTATTAAGGAATTAATAAAAATTAAATCTTTTTATTTACAAATATAGTAGCAAAAAATAAAATATAAAAAAAGGAGTAGTATGAAAAAGAATTTGAGGTAATATTTGTTAAATGTTTGTTTTTTTCTCCCTAATATTTTTTAAAGTTGAGAAAAACACAAAAAAAAATGTTTAAATTGTTTTTCATTTATTTTTTTCAACATTCTCAAGCGCTTATTGTATGGCCATGAAAATTAAAGAGAATATGGATATAAAATTATACATAAAATTTATACTAATCTAGTTTTCCTACGGGAATGAATGGTCTGCCCAGGTAACTTTGGTGCCTTTAGTTTAGTGAGAGATTCTAACATATTAGAGAGAGACATTGAATTCTAATTTGCCATATACTTGAGAGATTTCCACTACAATCACATCTTAATTACAAACAAAAATTAAGACAATTTAATCTTAGATTTTTTTTGCTTAACACTAGAGGACTTTCTTACCTTACAGTTTGTAGAAACTCCCTTACCTTAAATCTTTAAGTTCTTTCTTGTCTCACACTAGAGAACTTGCTTATCTCATGCTTGAGAAGATGGAAAATTACAACAAGAAGTATTATTTACAACAATTCACACAAGTGGTAAACTCAATAGAAATTGGTTACAAGTGAAACTTTACTAATAAAGAATAAATAATTTTTGTATAAGTGTTTTTTTGCTAATTTGGATGTGATTTTCAAGGCTTACAAAATCTTTAAAATGTTGTTGTACTTATTTAAAAATAGTATATACTATTAGGTGACCTTTAACATTTGAATTTGATTTCAATATATTGGCAATGAAAATCTAATTTTCTAATCATATTTAGTTGCAAATCATATGTTGGTTGGAAATGGAGATGTTGGTTTTAACATAAGTATACCTATTTTGCATAGGTAATATGAAGGTTGAAAACACACTTATTGATTTAGGTGCAAATGTGAATATAATAATATTATTAGTGGTAGAAAGGATTAGGTATATGCAAATAGAGTCATTTGCATCACATTGCAAATGACAGACAAAATATGCAGAACATCAGTTGAAATAGTCAAAGATATATCCATATAAATTGATAAGTTCTGATTTCATGTGAACTTTGTGATGGTGGACATCAAAGAAGACCCAAAGATACCTCTCATCATTGAAATGCTATTCATGAAAACTGCGAGGATATCCAGATCATGATGAATATATTCCTTTTGCATCGAGCATCCAGGCTCCAGTTATTGAGTATCCAGACTCAGGTTATTTGCATTGAACATCCAGAGTCAGATTATTACCGAGTATCCAGACTCCGGTGTATTGCATAGAGCATCCAGACTCAGAAGTGCATTGAGCATCCAGGCTCCGATTACTGAGTATCCAGACTTAGGTATATCTGCTTTGAGCATCCAAGCTCCGATCACATTGAGCATCCAGGCTCCAATTTCCCTCGAGTATCCAGACTCTGACAACATAAATGTTACCTTTCGGCCAATATGGTATCCAGACCATGGCGCAGCTTTTGATGAATGTGTTCATCTTATTATGTGTTACCCAATGGAGTTACTTAGTTAAGTTGCTCTCGTTTTATCCTGCCAGAGTTTGTTTGGTTAAGCCTCTCTTCCCCAACGGAGTATTTTTGTGATTAGTTCAGCTATCTTCCGGAGATCATTGTTCTAATGTATCAGATTTTGGGGTTTCTGTTTTTGCGGTTGGCAAATTTCTGGGTTCTTTGGTATTCAACCGTCTTTTACCTTTGAATGTTTGAAAGTTGTTCGCTTTTTAACCCTTCAGGTCCAAGCCATTTGAATAGGGGCAGCTGCTGCACCCTAAAATTTGACCAACCGTTTCTTGTTTTTGGCTTATGTTTCGTTTCATTTGCATTTGCATCTGCATACCGCATACAGTGCATTTTTGCAGCCGGATTGATTTAACCGGGATTACAGCCCTTTTCCTCGTGTTTCAGACAGTTCTAAACCGTTTCGGATACGGAGATCTATTTCGGAATTTGCGCTTGGCCCGGTGATTCAGTCTACGCTGTTGGTTTCGGTGGTATTTCGGTATCCGGTTTTTATTACTGTTCATTTTGTCGCTTTCTCGCATTTTTGTTCGTCGATTTTATTTTTTTAGATTAATTTCTCTTTTTTTAAAAATAGTTTAGATTTTTAAATAGGTTTTGAATTTAATTTTTATTTTTCTAGAGATTTTTAAATAGTTTTCTAGATTTATTTCCTTATTTTAGATTTTATATTTAATTTTAATAGATTTTAATTGTTTTTTCTAGAATTTATTAGGATATTATTGTTTTTTAATATAGTTAATTTCTTTTTAGAATTTTCTAGTTTTTTTTAATAGTTTTAATATTAGTTTATTATTTCTTCTAGTTTCTTTTATTATATTAATCTATGTGTTAATTAGATTATTATTTTTGTTATCATAAGAATCTGGTTTATTTTTTAGTTAATTAATTAGGTTGGTTTAACATTGTATTAATGTTTCTTTAATTAATTAATTTTCGTTTCAGCATTTAATTAACTAGGTTTTTTGTCATTAACTGTTTGATTTTAGATGACTATTAGCTTTATCATTTAATTATGTCAATTAATCTGTCACTTTAATTAATTAATCATTTTTTAGTCGGATTTTTTTTGCAGGTCCAGGCCATGTGTCGTGCAGGCTATAAATAGTAGCAGTGTTGCTCATTAATTACTCATGTCACGCGTCTCAATGACGGCACCTCACCACCGGCATGCAAACCGCCGGAATCATTGCCGAGAAATCAAACGGCCAAGATCCTTGCCGGAATTCTCACCGGGAAATTCTTAAAAGGATATAATTTAGAGAGAAAATTGAAATAAACAGAATTATTTAGAAAATTAAAAAATGAACTGAACTAATTTAACTATTCTAGAAATCGAGAGAATATGTGGTTTTTATTTAAAACTAAAAATAAAAAATGACGTCCTTAGACATTATATTTCGAATTTTTGTTGAGTGAAGTAAAGGTTTTGTTATATAATATATTATTTTTTAGTCGTGAACAGAATAATTACAAAGTTAATATGAATTAAATCAACAACTTTAATAACATTATCGTAATAAATATAAGATTTATTAGATTCACCTCGTTATAACATATTAAAGATTAATGAACAATATATTTAACATAATTGTTATGTAATTTTGTTGCTGTAAATATTTGAGTTATGACTTTGTTTTCTAATGTATATATTCAAATTAGATTAATAAATTTAATGAGTACCGAACATATAACAAGAGCGAACCTATAAATTATACCTAAGAAGTAGATATATTTTAAATGAGTAAATACGATGGCATTGTTATTATAAATCCATTTAATTTCTCCAAGCACACTATTATACTTTTTGATCTTTTCCAAAATAGATTCATAAATGGAAATGATTTAGAGAGAAAATTTAAATAAGTAGAATTATTTTAGAAAACTAAAAAATTGAACTGAACTATTTTAATTATTTTAGAAATCGAAAGAATATGTAGTATTTATTTAAAATTAAAAATAAAACATGGCGTCCCTTGTTATTATACCTCGAATTTTTGTTGAGTGAAGTAGAAATTTTGTCATATATTATATTATTTTTAATAGTGAATCAAACAATTAAAAATTAATATGAATTAAATTAACAATTTTTATGACATTATCATAATAAATTTATATGCAATTAAATCCACCTCGTTTATAACACATTAAAGATTTAATGATTAAATTATTTAAGATACCGTTACGTGATTTTGTTGTTGTAAATATTTGAGTCAAACTTTGTTTTAAGGTATATGTCCGAATTAGATTAATAAATTTAATGGTTTCCTCAACTAAATAATTTTACCATTTTTATTTAAAATAAAAAATATAAAAAGAGTGAACCTTATTTTTTTACCTAAGAAGTAGATATATTTTAAATGAATAAATATAATTACATTGATATCATAACTTCTTCTAAAATAAAATTAAAAAAAAAAAGTGAACCTTGACATAAGTTAAATGAGTATATACAATGAAATTTTTATAATAAATCCATTTTATTTGCCCAACCACACTATTACACTTTTTCAAACTTTCAAAAATAATTTCTTAAAAGAATATGATTTAGAGAAAAAATTGAAATAAAGAGATTTATTTTAGAAAATTAAAAAGAACTTAACTATTTTAATTATTTTAGAAATCGAGAGAATATGTGGTATTTATTTAAAACTAAAAATAAAATATGACGCCCCTTGACATTATACCTCGAATTTTTGTTGGTGAAGTAGAAGTAGACATAATAAATATATGTTCCATTAGATTCACCTCGTTTATAACATCTTAAAGATTTAATGATAACTTATTTAACATAACTGTTATGTAATTTTATTGTTGTAAATATTTGAGTCATGACTTTGTTTTAAGATATATATATATATATATATATATATATATATATATATATATATATATATATATATATATATATATATATATATATATATATATATATATATATATATATATATATATATATATATATATATCCAAATTAGATTAATAAATTTAATGACTTCCCCAATACATGTCTTTGAGTTATAAAAATGTGTATAAGACTCGAATGAAACATTTACATAAGAACTAGATATATTTTAAATGAATAAATATAATTACATTGATTTTACAATTTTTTCAAACACAAAATCTGAAAAGAAGTGAACCCTGACATGAGTTAAATTAGTAAATATGGTGACATTGTTATTATAAATCTATTTTATTTCCACAAGCACACTATTATATTTTTTTCATTTTTCAAAAATAAATCTTTAAAAGGATATAATTTAGAGAGAAGACTGAAATCAACAGAATTATTTTAGAAAGTTAAAAAATTGAACTGAACTATTTTATATATTTTAGAAATCAAGAAAATATATGGTATTTATTTAAAACTAAAAATTAAACATAACGCACCTTGACGTTATACCTCGATTTTTTGTTGGTGAAGTAGAAATTTTGTCATATAATATATTATTTGTAGCAGTGATCCGAACAATTACAAAGTTAATATAAATTAAATCAACAATTTCAATGGCATTATCATAATAAATATATATTCATATAGATTCACCTCGTTTATAAGATATTAAAGATTTTATTAGAGAGAGACATTGAATTCTAATTTGCCCTATACTTGAGAGATTTCCACTACAATCACATCTTAATTACAAACAACAATTAAGACAATTTAGTTTTAGATTTTTTTGTCTAACACTAGAGGACTTTCTTACCTTTCAGTTTGTAGAAACTCCCTTACCTTAAATCTTTAAGTTCTTTCTTGTCTCACACTAGAGAACTTGCTTATCTCATGCTTGAGAAGATGGAAAATTACAACAAGAAGTATTATTTACAACAATTCACACAAAGTGGTAAACTCAATACAAATTGGTTACAAGTGAAACTTTACTAATAAAGAATAATAAATAATAAATAATTTTTGTATAAGTGTTTCTTTGCTAATTTGGATGTGATTTTCAAGGCTTACAAAATCTTAAAATGTTGTTGTACTTATTTAAAAATAGTATATACTATTAGGTGACCTTTGACATTTGAATTTGATTTCATTATATTGGCAATGGAAATCTAATTTTCTAATCATATTAGTTGCAAATCATATGTTCGTTGGAAATGGAGATGTTGGAGTTGTACATATAAGTATACCTATTTTGCATAGGTAATATGAAGGTTTAAAACACATTTATTGATTTAGGTGAAAATGTGAATATAATAACATTATTAGTGGTAGAAAGGATTAGGTATATGAAAATAGAGTCATTTTCATCACATTGCACATGCAGACAAAATATGCAGAACAACAGTTGAAATAATCAAAGATATATCCATATAAATTGATAAGTTCTGATTTCATGTGAACTTTGTGATGGTGGACATCAAAGAAGACCCAAAGATACCTTTCATCATTGAAATGCTATTCATGAAAACTGCGAGGATACTCGTGGGCATTGATAAAGGTGAAGTTAGAATCAAATATCGTAAATATTGTTATAAGATAATTTTTTATTACGTAACATTCATCACTGTCAAACTTCTGACACTAAAGAAGTATTTTTTAGGAGGCAACCCAACCATAATTTATAATTTTTATTTAAAATTGTTTGTAGTTTAGTCATTTTATTTTAAACACACGTTGATAAAAGAAAAATGTCAAGCCAACAAAAGGTGAACTCGCTAAGCGCAAAACGACCATTCCATTCCGCGCCTAACGCGCTTAAGGAAGCCTAAAATTCAAATACGACCTCTCAACTAGTGCAACCCAATTCGCCTAGCGAGAGACCTGTTACAAAACATTAGGAACTGCAATGAGACTTAATATTAACTCTCCAAGTCATTTTCTTTCATTCTTTCCATTTGTGAAAAACCCTAGCAATCCACATAGGCCCTCATTTTCCTTCCACCCCCCCCCCTCCAAAAAAGCTACTCATACGCGTAATGGTCTTGCCATACGCGTATTGCCTCTCCCCCTTACGTGTACGACCAGAAGGTCGTGCTAGCTTCGGGGACGGATGTGTATGCTACGCGTAATGCCCCTGGGTCAGTTCCCCATACGCGTAATGCCCCCTGGCATACGTGTGTGGCCAGTCTGCTGCAGAAAAATGGGTGTTTCGCATCAGTGGAATTTTTCCCCATTGTAGCACCTTCAAGCTCCTGATTTCGACCCAAAGCAGCATATGTATCAGTATAATCCTAAAGTCCTGATGCTACTTCATCAATTCATCATTTTATCCAAGTTTTCTACCATTAGAATCCGTTTTCGTTAACCCTGAAATTCCCAGATCTGACCCCATAGCATAACCCAACAACAACGGTATAGAATTCACACAAATTTCATATCCAATATCAGCATGCAACATGAATTCACATCAAAATAGTACACAAGTATGAATTTACATTGAACATAACACAAGCATACAATCAATCAAGAAGAAGAAGAAGAAATGCACAGAGATTCTAAGAGGGGAAGGAACCCTCACTACTCTCTCATGCTCAAACCACCATTAAAGAACCCATTCTTCCCCTTACCTTAATTTCAAGATTTCTTTCTCTAATAATGGTGGAGAGTCTTCGTCTCTACTTGCCCTAGCTCTACTTCCTTCTGTCTTTTTCTTTTCATGTAACTGACATTTTCTGATCTTTTTCCCCACTTCCCTCTAATTTTGTTTTAATTCCTTAATTTTAGTAATAATAATAGTGGTCATAATAATATTAATAATCCTAATAATAATAATATTAATAATAATACCAATAATATTAATATTAATCGAATATCTCAATATTCATATCATTATTGCAATGTTGTCCTAAGACTTAATTCC
>OZ012739.1:319568203-319628150 GCA_963859935.3 Lathyrus sativus
CTCGAAGTCTTTGGCGGTGTTCAAACCGACAGTTGCTCAGTAGCGGTCTGGTGATCTTGTTTGCGACGAAGGTTCTTGTATCTTGCAGGGATTTACCGAAGCCACTCATTTGCCCATGGTGAATGTATTGCTCTTGCTTGGGTATGTTGGACCGCTCCTCTTTTTATTCTTCCGTTTTCGTATCGCTGTTGTATTCATTGGTGACGTTGGTACAGAACATAGTCTGAATCTTCTTTGGCTAGCAATCGGAAACGCGTCATTATTTGTTATTGATGAACTCTCCATTATTTCTAACACACTCTTGCAGGAAGATAAAATATCAATTCGAAAGCGTCCTTGGGAAAGGTTATAGCCGACAGCAGGATTAGCAACATGTTGTCGTTCTCGCACACTTCGTTCCATTTTGTTAGTCAGCTCGTCTTGCGTTGGGAAATTCATGTGTCACGTAGCTTGGCAATGTGTAGAAGGTGAAGCACATAATTCTACTATGGATGGAGGATGGAGCTTTTGGTTGGCAACCAAGGTGGTTCTCATGGGTAATTGCTTTCAGTCTGTCTCTGTTTCAATGAATCGTAACTTCATTCGATGTCTTTACAACATACTTGTTTTTTTGCTTTTACCACCGTGTATAATCACCGCCTGATTTCCTTTTGCAGAGGCAAACACCGTCAAAACGACAGGTCTTGTGGTTTTGCGGTTCTAGATCAAAACCGGAAGACGAAAGTGCAACAAGAGGGAAATGGTTCCTTGTAGTTCATTAAAACTATTGTTACCAGGAGTGAAAACCAATTGTGCTTGAAATTGAGTTTAGGACCCTATTGTTATTTCTTTGAACCTTGTATGTCTTTAAAAAACAAGTGCAACTCTTAATTTTCTTAATCCACTGAGTTGTTTAATTAATGCTATGGCCGCCGTTGTACTTCATAGCTTTTTATAAAGAAAATGAACACAACTCCCATGCCTTTTTGCGTTTTCGTATGCCAATCATTTGAGAAAGACTTACGTTGCTTCAACTAAACCCAACTCCTAACTAAAGCATTCCAAACATGGCTTCGCAAAATAATCCACACACATGCTCTATGTAAGATTTGATAGGCTGCACCATCTGGATTTTAAACACATATGAACTATCTTGAATTTAAATCCTCCTTATTTGCATTAGAATGCCACATAAAACTGGTTAGAGGATGTCTCAACAACCAAAATGATCCTGCACACCTCTGTTAGTCCTGATAAATACGCATATAGGGACAAAAAGATAAAACGTAATAAAATGCAAAAAAAAGAGGTGGGATCTTACGGTCAAAAATTAGGGTGCAACAGATGCCCCTATTTAAGTTACTCCTATTCGGAGACATGGAGATTGAAATCTCCGTCTCGACGAGATAGGAGGGACTTAAATACAAACATTGCACGAATTTTTGGCCCTAAGAGGCCACCGAATGCAAATGATATGCAATGATATGAGAATGCGAGATAGAGAGGTCCTGTGGGGAAATGATGTCACAGGGGAACAAATAGACACAACAAGACTCCGCGGGGATGGGAAACCAACATCACTGGGGAATACTCGGAAGTAAAACAGTATCTCATATATCAGGGACATGGTGATGAGAAAGAAGTTTGTAGTCAAGGAATGTACTTATCATAATGTTGGTTGGTAACAATCCAAGTGAACTGAGTTAATGATTCATCCTTATTTTTCTTTTTCTCTCTTTTTGTTTTTCTGTATATCTTTTCTTTTGGAACTCAACTTGAAATAATAAAATGTATGACTTCCCCGAGCATCATGATAAAGATACCATGAGCCGGTCTCGGTCTCTGCCTGAAATGTCAAAACTTTGTAGATGTAGATGTAATCACTGTAGATGTAAATGTCGTTGTAGATGTTGTAGTGGTAGAGCTTCCCCGGGCATCATGATATGGGAGTCATGAGCTGGTCTCGGTCTCTGATGTCGAACTTCCCCTTGCATCATGGTATGGGAACCACGAGCTGGTCTCGGTTTCTAATGTCGAACTTCCCCTTGCACCATGGTATGGGAACCATGAGCTGGTCTCGGTTCCTTCCCGAAATGATGAGAACTCGTGAGAGCACCTTCATAGGGGGTTGTAAATTTGTAGATTGTAGATGTAACTGTAGTTGTAAATTGTAATGTTGATGTAGATGTTCGGACTGTGAGCCATAGTGTCATTGTAGATTGTATGTTGTAAATTGTAACACTGTAGAATTGTTGATGTAAATGTTGTGTAGTCTGTAATTGTAGAATTTTGTAGATGTGATCTTGTACTTGTAATTGCAAATTGTAGATGCAGTTTGTATTGTATTGGCAATTTGTAGAGCATGCACCGAGGATCTTCAAAGGAGTTGTAAACCGGTTGATTTGTGGAGTGTCCTCTTATAAGGAGATATGTCATTGATAGTACTCATAATGAACTCTCTGAGGAAGATCGTTTTTGAGGAGTATCTTTGCTGTAATTGTAAGATATGTGAGATTGTTGTAGCAGAAATCCTCAAATGGGGAAGTATCTGTAATGTACTTTGTTTTGACTTGATAATCTTGAAATAATCCACTGGGGAAGGACAGATTGTCTTGAGGAAATTGTTGTTTGTCGTTTTGAGAATAGATCTGCCCAAAACGAGTTGTTCAAATAAAGAGATCTTCTGTCATTTAGCTGTAAGTTGTCGAGTGACCTTGTAATATTGCTGGAGAAATGTCACGTCCTCAATGGTGGTCCTCATAATGTCGAAGCGCAAAATAAATGCACTTTTGATCCATACTCAAAAGCTGGAGATGTTCATAGCGTGATTGCCAAAGACCAAAGTTCAATTCGGGGAATAACCGAAGAGAAACTGTCAAGCAAGACTCAACCATAGAGGCATAAACTCCAATGGGAATGTACTGAAATAACTGTCTTCCACAAGGACCGAGCTTTGTAGGGAAGTAGAAATATTGAGTTTCTTTTTCTGCTTAGGGCTGACAATTCTATTTGGAAGGAAGAGACACGCCCAAATACCCAAAAGGGTAAACGCGATCGAAGAGATAGGGTAAAACATACAAAGGATGCACAAATGCAAATGTTATGCTATCTACTTATATGATATGTTTATGCTAATGTTGACAAGACAGACGAAAGCAACGACCGAATGCGGGATAAACGTCTCGAAACAGATATCTGACCAATCTTCAAAGATAGAAGTACCACTGGGGGTAGATGGAGAACCAAATGTAGGGTCCCAATACTGCTTCAAAACTTCGAAATTTCTCTTGAGGAAAAGTGATCAATCCAATTGGGGATGTATCATCTTGATAAGCTTGACGTGTTGTATGAAATTGTAGACGGAGGTACCCAAACCGAAGTTTCATAGGGGATAAAATAAATATCCTGGATCGTCGTAGTTGTTGAACATGTTGGGGTCGAGCTTCCTGAGGATGAAATATACATCTTTTGCTCCAATCTTCAACTGCCCCAAGTCATATGGTTTAAAACACCATCTAGAGAGGATTTTACAGAAAACATGATGTCCCAATGCCCCACTGTTTTCAAACTCTCTAGAGATTCGCCGAATCTCGACGTAACTGCCCCTGATTGGCGGTAAGTGAGTCCTTGAATTTCTTCTAGTTGAAACCAAGACTTGCGCGAACTGAAATTTTCTTGGGAAGAATGACTTGCCCCAAGTCAGCAAAGTCCTCAAATATCATCATCAATGTCTGTATGTGGTCTTTCCAAGATGTCAAGTGTATTTAGCAAGTTAGAAATATCCATTTTGAAATGGTTAATGCAACACACGTTTGTCTTGAAGTTTTGAAAAGGGGTATCGCAATAACTTGTGATCGAAACCACTAGTTAGGATACAAATTGAACATTATTTATAAAGCCGATTTAATTTGAGCGTGGCTCAAGGAGTCAGGAAACAATACCTCATCGAGTATGCTTTCGAACTAAACCTTACTTCAATCAGGACTTTGAAGGTTGTATATGGGCTTAATTTGTGACTTGTAGAATGGAGGGAGAAAGGGTTAGTATATTTGTGCCCCACCCAATTTTTTTTGAAGATGTTTTTGATAGCACCCTGCCCCAGGTTAAGAAAATGATGTTTCGGTTTGGGAGAAAGAGAACGGATCCTCAATCAAGGTTTAAAAGAAAGGGTTGACTATGTTGGCGTTCAGGAGGTTTAAAATAATGCCTTACATCATCAGTAGGGTTTTTATTCGAAGCATACAACAAGAGATCATGTGTTTTACTTCATCATCCTCCTTCCAATTCTCTGTCAGAGTAAGAGATCGGGTAAAAGTCGGCGTTATAAATAATTTTGAAAAACTATTTGAGTGAAAACGAATGGATTTCTTCAAGACAAACAGTTATTGCATTACTTATTCAAAACAGAAAGTTCGAAAGTTCTTACATGCCAAATATGCTTTCAATCAAAGAAATAAACATGGACAAAATAAAATAAACTTCTTCGGGGAGTCCTTTCCAGGATCTTTATTGTGCTTTCATGTAGACGGGAAAGACATGCAGAAATGTCTGGTGTGTAGCTTTCATACACGACGTTGACGACCTTGAATCATGCCTGGGGAGGACGAACCTTGTCGAGATATGGGGCTATCTCGCACATAAGGGACGGAACCCTCAAAGAATAAGACTCCACTTTTGACCAAATTTTGGACGTCTGCTTTCATGCCGTAACAACTCTCAATGTCGTGCCCCGGAGCACCTTGATGATACAGGCAAAATTTGTTGGCTCTGTACCAGTATGGAAACTTCTTAGGTACCTTAGGTGGGGCTCTTGTCTGGATATGCCCTCTTTGAATTAGAGCTGGAAATAAATCAGCATACCTCACAGGGATGGGATCAAATTGATGAATTGCTTCTCTTGGAGTATCTGGAGTCATCCTTTGATACCTTTTCCGAAATCGTCGATTCTGTGGTTGATCTGGAGAGGCCAACCTCTGCCTAGGATGTGGTTGTTGTTCACGCTGAGCGGGCATCGCATATTGGTGCTGAGGATGGGGTACCGGAGCTATGAATTCTCTGGAAGGTCCACATCCATCTTTATTGTTTGGGGCTATACCCAAGTTATGATGGTATTGCTTCACAAAAGCAAAAGTTAAGTCTTCCCAAGACTGAATGTGATTCCTTTGTAGCTTCATATACCATGCTAATGGTGCTCTACACAAACTTTCTTGGAAGCAGTGAATCAATAGTTGGTCGTTCCCAAGATAGGCGGTCATCTTCTGACAAAACATCATCAAATGATACCTTGGACAAATTGTACCTTTGTACACTTCAAAGGCGGGCATCTGGAATCCTGGGGGGATAACTAAGTTTGGAACTAGGTGCGGGTCATGAGCATGAAAATCAGGCGCACGGTTCCTCTTCATCATTTTCCATCGTTCCTCGAAGTCACGAAATTCATTCTTAAATGCTGTAAGCTCTGGATCGTCCATTTCCTTTTCTTGCACAGGCTGAAGTTGCATAGGAACAAAGTTGTCGGAGGGACGGCGAAGTGTCGGATTAGACCTTACTCTGAAGCTAGTCATGCGATCCATGTCTTTGTTCTCCTCACTATCCTTTAATGATACTTCCGGCTTGGTCAGATGGTAGAGACGGCGACTGACAGCAAAGATGGAAACCGAAATGAGCCACAACAAAGTAAAGACACATGCACAAATGTAAAATGCCATGCTAAATGCAGAATGTTAATGCATAATGCAGATGCAGGAGGAGACTTCAAGAAACTCAAAGTGTTTTTCAGTGTTATAATGTAGAATAATTGAAAAACTTTTTATTTTGAGAAACAATGAAAACAAAGTACTCTTTCAAGAGTTTATTACAACGAAAGCAAAAGAAAACTTAGAGCTCTACTCCACGGTCTTCTCCTTTGTACGGAGCTCCTCGGTCAACTGGTCAATGCGATCCTGCAACGCCGCTTTCTCGATGATGAGTCGCTCCACACACTCCTTCCAAGCCATGGTAGTTGAGGGGAGATCATCACTGGTGACAACACTTGAAGAGGCATGAGGAGGAAATAAATCTCCTTGTGCCTTTCTCTTTCTGGCAACTTCTAATTCTGGTGTCTTCTGAAGTCTTTCCTTCTCTACTTTGAGGGTGAGGAACTTATTCTTCCAGGCAGTCCTCAATTTCTGGGCTTCATCTAAAGCAATCCTTACTTGTTCTATTTCCTCTTCCTCGAACCAGTCGGGGTCATGAGGAGACAATACCATAGGTTCATGAAAAGGAAAAGGCATCTTGAGATCGAGAGCCCTTTCTCGCACCCAATGCAAATAATCCTCGGAAACAGCACAGTTGGGGTATCCTGAAGCAGCTGTTCCTTCCCTATCAATATATTTCCATGCATAGATGATGACAGTCTTTAGGTCTGGGTCCTCTTCTCCTTTGAAATAGATCTCTTCCAACGAAATTGGGTCAGGCACTTGGATCATAGGGTGTCCAAACTGTCTACGGGCCAAAGCGGGATTGTAACTTATACATCCTTCTCTTCCAATAAGCGGTATGTTGGGGAATCCTCTGATGCTAGGAATCATAGGCACGCCTCCATAGGCAGGATCATACCAAACGATGTCCGAATGGGTGAGGGCCATAAGTATCTCGGACCATCGAGGTGTTGCTACTTCATCCCAAAGGGACGGATGCCAAGTCAAGCGAGCGATGAACCATGAGTACAGCAAGGCGGTACAACATACAATGTGTCCTCCTCCTTCAGCATTCCTCGAGTGAATCGAAAAGTATGTATCAGCAAGCAAGGTGGGTACTGGATTCTTGAGTATGAAGAGCTTGATTGCATCCATATCAACAAAGTTGTCAATTTTAGGGAACCAGAAAGTCCCATAGACCAACAAAGCGAAATTGGCTTCCAAGATGAGAGCCTCCTTTCTTTCAGCATGGTAACAGACTTTTTCGATCAAAAAGTCGGCGGGGAACCCAAGGACTCCTTCCTTGGTGATCAGGTGTGCTTGAACATCTTCTAGGCTGAGATGGGTAGCGTTTGCAATTTCCTGGTGACTAGGCGTGTCTTCCCTTCCGGTGAATAGAGGTCGAACAATCACAGGCATCCTCAAGAGTTCTGAGTACTCTTCCAAGGTCGGCATCAATTGGTAGTCTGGAAAAGTGAAGCAGTGATACATCGGGTCATAAAACTGAACCAATGTTTCCAACAATCCTTCTTTCATCCTTAGCTCAAGGAAACGGAAAACTCCTCCATATTCTGCTGCGAAGGCAAAGCGATCCTCGACGAGTTCGGCTAGTTCTCTCAAGCTTTCGAGGTTGGGACTCTGAAAAGTGTACTTCAGGGTTTCTCTTCTGAAATCCATGATTACAACACCTACAGAACGAATTTGAGTTTCTTGAAGTGAACAATGGAAAAGAATGCAATGCAAGATGATTAGGACTTCATGGATTCCTCTATTTATGGGCATTGCGGTAAAAGGAAACGTTTTATTAAATTTGAAACGGACTACATAAATATTCTTTTAAAGAGTCCCAAATAAAAGCTAAATAAAAGCTAGTAAAGACACTAAAGAAGCTTTGAATGCTGCTGCTTGAGCTGCTCTTCTAGTTGCGCCTTCTCACGGATAAGGTTGTCCACAATTATTTTCCAGATAGTGCATTGTGGGTCGGAGAAAAATAAATCCTCCATGACTTTCCTCTTCTTGCAGGGGAGTAGCTCTTCATCCTTCAATTGTAGCTGTTTCTGAAGTTCATCCTTCTCCTTTTGAAGTTCAGCCTTCTGCTTTTGAAGCTCAGCCTTCTGCTTTTGACACTCATCATTTTCTGCCACTGCTACGTGGTACTTGTTCTTCCAAGATTCCAGCTCATGTTGAGACTTCCTTAAGGACACCCCTAACTCCTCGGCTTTAGACATAAAGACATAAGTGAGCTCTCTCCTCGGAGCTATGGGATCTTGACGGGAATAGGGCATATTTAGCTTGGTTGCCCTTTTTCTGACCCACTGGAGGTATGGTTCTAGAGACACACAGTTAGGCTTCCCTAGACTTCTCTTTCCTTTCTTGTGTACATTACGCCATGCATGTAGAATCTTTCCTCGGAGTTCCATATCATCTTTGAAGAATATACCCTCTACTTGAACACTCTTGGGAGGTTCCTTCAACGAGTATCCCAACTGTCGGCGAGCTAAAATAGGGTTGTAGCTGATTCCTCCATCAAAGCTGAGCAACGGTACATTAGCGAAGTCACCACAACTATCAATGATTAATACTCCATCATACACTCGGTTGTACCAATCAATGTCGGAATGGGTCAAAGCCATAACCCTTGGAGACCAATGCTCTTTGCCAATGTTTGTAAAAGAGCTAGACTTCGGCAAGTGCGAAATAAACCACTTGTAAAGTAAAGGTACACAACAAGTAATCATCCCTCCACCACGAAGGTTTCAGAGATGTATAGAGTGATATGCATTTCCCAACAGAGTTGGTACTGGGTTGTTCTTCATAAAGATCTTGAATGCTTTGAGATCGATGAAACCTTCAAAACTTGGGAATAAAAACACCCCATAAACAAGCAAAGCAAAAATTGCCTCAAACGGAGCCTTATTAGAATAATCAGCATAGAATGAAGCCTTCTCGATTAGGAAACCTGTCTTTAAACCAAGAATTCCATCCTTAGTAACTAGGTTGGCTTTGACGTCAGATACCTTCAAACAGAGGGTTTTAACAATATCTTTCTCATCAGGGTCCTTTTCCAAGAAGGGAAAAGGAGATTCTTCTAGAACAGGTAGACCAACCAAAGAAGAATACTCTTCCAATGTAGGTAGCAACTGGAAATCTGGAAAGGTGAAACAATGGTAGAGAGGATCATAGAATTGTAGAAAAGTGGCAAGAAGTCCTTCATTCACTGAGCAACCCAACAAAGATATCAGCTTCCCATACTTGTTCTTGAATTCTTCTTGATCTTCGATGAAACCCCACAACTTCTTTAGGTCATCCAATTTGGGACTCTTAAAAGTATATTTCACAGTATGTCTTTTATCTGAAGCCATAGTGACCTACAATGTTCATAAACGAAAGTAAATCCCATGAAGTCCAATGCAGAATGATGCTATATGAATGCAGCAAACACAAGTATTCACATAAGGACAATAAAGATGAACAAACAAAAGGGCGCCCTAGGTTTGCAACGAGCATGGAACAAAGGTGTACCCTTCCCAAAGGTTTAAGGACTAAAGGTTGTTTTGTACCTGCAGAACAAGGTTCTAATGGGACTCAGAATCATCAGCCCATCTATCGGATATTATTAATTTTCCCAATTACTCGAGGATTAATAATATTCTCAAGAGAACTTCTTTTGAGTGTAGCTTCGCGTAGCACTATTTCGGAAGTACTTCCTCATAGTCTCGCACTACATCCTAATAAAGGCCAAAGTTGGGTTAAGGTAACTACGGCCCTCAATATCATAGGCTCCAAAGTCGAAAATAATGAGTGTCTTCACGATTGCTCGTTCAACAGTACTATTTCGAAAGGGCCTCAACTGAGTGGGATTCTCGATTCAACTTAGTAGGGATTCAACTCCCTATAAGCCTCCTCGACTATATCACCATCCTATCTTAATTTCTCTCAAGTTCGGGTGTAGAACTTTATCTCACCACTCGAAGACAACAATCCCAAAAGAAATACAAGAGAAAGCATGTAAACAAATAATCAAGTAGGCAGATATATAAAGCAGTAAACAAAATAAAATAAGATAGGGAAACCCACTAGAGGCTCCCCAGTAGAGTCGCCATTTCTGTCGCGGTGAAATTTGGATACCAAACTATTGATTAGTTTGAATCTTTAATTCATTTTGCAACCGAACTTTGATTTGTCCAAAGGAAGGGATAAAGATCGAAATTCCCACAATGCAATGCAAATGCAAGGTTAGAGTGTTTTAGGTTCGGGGGTTGGTTAAACTTAGGGAAGGTACTAGCATCCTAAGTTTCTGTAGTACTCTACAGGAACCTCTTATTTTATGTTTGTTTACTGCTAAGTGTTATCTGCTTAAGGTTTAAAGACCCTAGTGGTTTATTTCTAAGTATACTCGATAAGATGTCGCATCTTATGCCTACATATCCTTACGGGAGTGGAATCAGAGTATTTTGTAGTTCACCCTAAAGGGTTTAAGGAGCTCTTTGACTGTGGCCAAAGTTCCTACGGGTTTAGGGTAGTTGTTTGATTGGGTTTAGGAGAAGAGATGAGTCTTCATGTTAAGGGAGAGATAACCACCACAAATGAAAAGGGGGTCGTAGGAAATGGTCTTTGCATCGTCTTAAGAAAAGGTCTTACATACTCGGATGGTCGCCAAGTATGCCTTTATCGCTCTTAAGGCAAAGTCCCTACGTGTTTGATTGTATTGTTGTGGGGGTGGAGATTATATCTCACTTAAGATGATTAACATCTTTTCTCTAATGTGTTTGAAAAGTTTGTATTGTTGTTTGTGTTGTTTATGTTGTAAAGATAAAGACAAGGTCCTTCCTATGGGGTAGGATCTATCTTAAGGATCAACTTGAAGAATCAAGGATCGAAGGGAATATGGTGCATATGATGTGCAACTACACACAACGTTGAATTATGTGTAGGTTTTTCCTTTGGACGGAATGCGATGTATGAATAGATAAATATGATAATGTAAAATGACTGGAGAATAAATTGCGGAAAAGTAAATCATACACATACGCATGAAAGCGCTAGGTGAGTGTGTGAGTTGTGGATAAAATAACAGCAAACAAAGATAAAACGATACATACGCATGAAAGCGCTAAGTGTAGGTGAAAGTGTCGTGAAGTGAGATTGATTTGTATGTTTACGCGGTTGATTGATTTTAACTGTTTGACTTGTTTCGGTTTGAATAAAAGTTGATTTGATTTGGTGAATTGATTTTATATAAAAGAAAGTTGCATTAATTTTATTAAGAAAATGTTAATTAATTTGGCGAGATTAGTACAGGTTAATTTAATTATGCTAGCTTCATATAAGAGATTTTAATAAGTGATTTTATTTTATTATCTTATCTCAAAAGAACTTAAATATGAAATGTTTTATTTTAATAAAAGTTACATTATATTAATTTTAAATGAAAGGTTTTGTTATTAAATACCTAGTCATTAAATTAGATTAGGTTATTTTGAAAAAACTTAAAGTATAATAGGATAAGTCATTAAATAGATTGATGTATATAAAAAAGTTAATAAAAATAAAAGGTTATTAAAAGGGAGTTTACAGAAAATGTTTTAGATTTAAAGGGGTGGATTTTTACATTATGATTAAGAGTTAAATTGTAAAACATTATTTTAAATAAAATAGTTTTCTAGCTATTAAAGAAAAATGTTATTACTAAAATTGAGTAGTATAAAAAAGAGTTTTTAATTTTTACATTATTATAAAGGGTTAATTAAAATTGAAAAGGAAAAGATGCTTAATATTTGTTTAAAAAGAGTTATTAAGTTGATTTAAATAACAAACTTAATATTTAACTTTAAAAAAAAAATAATAGTTTTAATTTTGATAAAAAGAAATAATTAAGGTTAATTTTAATTTAATAACGAATTACTGCTTAAAAGGTTAATTAGAAACAAAGGGTTAATATTATTATACTTTATTTTTAAAATTGTTAAGTGAGATTAATTATATAAAAAAGGTTATGGAGTTGATTAGTGATTAAGTGGTGTTAGTGTGGTGTTAGTGTGTGATACGTGTACATATGATAACACTTAAACAAGATTACAGAAACAAAACAAAACGAAATGAATGAGGAACCCTAAATCCCTTCTCATCGTCGACGGCGTCCCCCCCCCGTCTCTCCTTCTCCGTTTCTCCTTCCTTCAACTCATCATCGCGGTTTTCCGCCCTCGCTGCACAAATTAAACAACAAGAAAGAGTTAAGGGGGTTAGCTGAGAACAACCTTTCACAACGACTTCGCGGCTAGTGATTCGCAACAGAGAGTGATTCGCGGAGTGATGGTTGGATGAGCAACGAAGAGCGATTCGTCGCTGGTGATGGTGACAACGACTTCGCCGGTGGTGGATTCACGGTGGCTGTGGATTACGGTTTCGGTTCCGCGGCGGAAGAAAAGATAAGCTTTCTTCTCCTTTCGGTCTAGGGTTTCTAATTGTGAATTGTGGTTTCCTTGATAGCCTTCTGTTCCTCTTTATATAGGCTCTAGTTTTGATTCCTTGGTTTGAATTTGGTTAATCACGATTGAATGCTAAATGAGGATTTTCCTATTTGGTTATGATCTGATTTGAAAAGTTTCCTCTTTTCCAAATGATTGTATTAATGATTT
The DNA here is from genome assembly GCA_963859935.3 of Lathyrus sativus. Lineage (NCBI taxonomy): Eukaryota > Viridiplantae > Streptophyta > Magnoliopsida > Fabales > Fabaceae > Lathyrus > Lathyrus sativus. Next base: position 319,580,499 of record OZ012739.1, read on the forward strand.
CGTTAATTTCCTGATTGAGAATCGAATCTTGTGAGAATATTCTGATTGACTTTGTTAATTGATGTTTGGTATTTGGCAGGTGTAGATAGTGTTTGATTTTGGGCCAAGAGGTGGATTAGAAGCCCACGGTAAATCTTGTTTCTGAGGTTTTCCGTTAACTTCCTCTTTCAGACTTTGAATTGGACTTGTCAGGGGGATACGTTATTACTGGTTCAGATGATCGACTTGTAAAATTTGGTCAATAGAAACTGCATCGTTGGCCAGTTACTGAGGACACGGAGGTGATATTTACTAACTTGGCCGCGAGTTCAAACAATGCTGGCGTCCTCATCACAAGATTGTGCAAAACGGTTTATCAGTTCGCGGGGACACACTGGAACTGTTACAGCGATAGCCTTTAGTCCCAGACCTAATGCTGTTTACCAGTTTTCGAATTGCGAATGGTCGCAGCATTTGGAGGGGAAGTAATAAGAGGAGCAACGGCGTCTTCAAGAGACCTGAGGGATAATTTCAGCCTCCGCGTTCAGCCTTATTCTGAAATACATCTTCAATTTGCTTGCAGGTGACATTCAAGCACTGATGACTTTCGAAAGTGTTAGCGAATTTGGAACGCGAGTTTGAGGAGAAAGGCATGAAGATTTGCCGTGTGGCTTCTCACAGGGAAGTGATTTCTTCTTTTCTTTTGTGTATGTATGAGTATAATGTGAGCCGTTGCTATGAGGCTTTGTGTTTGATTTCTTGGTATAAATGAATTGATATCTTACACATGAATTGCTCCTAATGCTCCTCATTTTTTTCAGATAGATGGACAGTTCATTATTCCCTCGTCAACTATAGTTCTTCCTCCACGACATCAAATGGTGCCCCTTCGAGAACTCAGTATGCTGTTACCGTGGTTGTTGAAGCATTGAGTAAGACTCCCTGTTCTTCATGTTCCACTTTCTGAACTTGGTGGAGAGTTGGCCAGAGGTATGGTGATGACATCTCTAAGGATATTGCGATTTGTTCTTACAGCTCACAAGCAACATTTAAACAAAGGTATCCACCAGTATCTGGGCATTTTAATTCTTCAGTTGATACTTTCCTGGCCGCTCTTTCAGGTAGTGGGTGCAGTTTCCACTAAAGAAGACAAAGACAAGACATGTCCCTCGGTAGGAGATGTTGAAAATCAAGTCTGAAACTGTCGCATTGTTGATGAGGAAGCTAGATTCACACTGAGATTTAAACCAAAGCAAGCAGCAGCCTCTTTTATAGCATTGAATATTTTGTGTCCAGAGCCTCCATCGCTGATTTCGTTTGGAATTAATACTCTTGACTCCTTCCCTGCTTGTGATGAAAATTATGTTCTTTGTAGGAGAGAGTGCGAGCTGTTGTGTTCGAAATAAAAACCGTATTTCTGACAGCACCTCGAAGTCTTTGGCGGTGTTCAAACCGACAGTTGCTCAGTAGCGGTCTGGTGATCTTGTTTGCGACGAAGGTTCTTGTATCTTGCAGGGATTTACCGAAGCCACTCATTTTCCCATGGTGAATGTATTGCTCTTGCTTGGGTATGTTGGACCGCTCCTCTTTTATTCTTCCGTTTTCGTATCGCTGTTGTATTCATTGGTGACGTTGGTACAGAACATAGTCTGAATCTTCTTTGGCTAGCAATCGGAAACGCGTCATTATGTGTTATTGATGAACTCTCCATTATTTCTAACACACTCTTGTAGGAAGACAAAATATCAATTCGAAAGCGTCCTTGGGAAAGGTTATAGCCGACAGCAGGATTAGCAACATGTTGTCGTTCTCGCACACTTCGTTCCATTTTGTTAGTCAGCTCGTCTTGCGTTGGGAAATTCATGTGTCACGTTGCTTGGCAATGTGTAGAAGATGAAGCACAGAATTATGCTATGGATGGAGGATGGAGCTTTTGGTTGGCAACCAAGGTGGTTCTCATGGGTAATTGCTTTCAGTCTGTCTCTGTTTCAATGAATCGTAACTTCATTCGATGTCTTTACAACATACTTGTTTTTTTGCTTTTACCACCGTGTATAATCACCGCCTGATTTCCTTTTGCAGAGGCAACACCGTCAAAACGACAGGTCTTGTGGTTTTGCGGTTCTAGATCAAAACCGGAAGACGAAAGTGCAACAAGAGGGAAATGGTTCCTTGTAGTTCATTAAAACTATTGTTACCAGGAGTGAAAACCAATTGTGCTTGAAATTGAGTTTAGGACCCTATTGTTATTTCTTTGAACCTTGTATGTCTTTCAAAAACAAGTGCAGCTCGTAATTTTCTTAATCCACTGAGTTGTTTAATTAATGCTATGGCCGCCGTTGTACTTCATAGCTTTTTATAAAGAAAATGAACACAACTCCCATGCCTTTTTGCGTTTTCGTATGCCAATCATTTGAGAAAGACTTACGTTGCTTCAACTAAACCCAACTCCTAACTAAAGCATTCCAAACATGGCTTCGCAAAATAATCCACACACATGCTCTATGTAAGATTTGATAGGCTGCACCATCTGGATTTTAAACACATATGAACTATCTTGAATTTAAATCCTCCTTATTTGCATTAGAATGCCATATAAAACTGGTTAGGGATGTCTCAACAACCAAAATGATCCTGCACACCTCTGTTAGTCCTGATAAATACGCATATAGGGACAAAAAGATAAAACGTAATAAAATGCAAAAAAAAGAGGTGGGATCTTACGGTCAAAAATTAGGGTGCAACAGGAAGCAAATGGACAAAAGCAATCATGAAATGATTCAGATGCTTGCCCAACAAATATGTGTTATATTCAATCCTTTAATCCAAAACACTACCCAAACGAACCAACAATTGGAAGCGCAAATGAAGCGCATTGCTGATTTCTTTGGTTTCCTCAACCTCCTCGATAACTTCAAAGGGAATGTGTAAAAGAAAACCCAGGGTTTGTCTTGGAAGAAGACCCCACAATTAACCAAGTCCAATAAAATGGACCCCATGCAAATGCAATAGATCCAGGAGTGAGAGTCGAACCACCTAGGGTCAAACCTCCTATAATTGAGAAATAAATCCCAAGGGAACCTAGGGTAGTGATGGTAAATAGAAACCAAAATTCTAATGAAGTCATAAATCAGGTTCGACGTGAGGATATGGCAAAAGATAATAACCTAGCAGCCATGGTCGAAGGAATTATGGCGAGGAATGATGTGAATATTGGCCTTCATAGTCCAAACTATACATCACCATTGTCGGAGTACGTTATGCAAACAAAATTACCCCCTAGATGAAAAGTCCCAAAACTTGCTAAGTTTTATAGGAATACTAGTGAGTCCACAGTCGAACATGTGGCAAGATACCTAATAGAGGCAGGAGAAGTTGCTAACAATGAGAACCTAAGGATGAAATATTTCCCAAGTTCACTTACCAAGAATACCTTTACTTACTTCACCATATTACCAACAAATTTTATTCACAATTGGACTCAATTGGAAAGGTTGTTCCATGAATAATTCTATATGGGATAGTCGAAAATAAGTCTGAAGAAATTGGCCAACATTAAGAGGAAATTTTTTGAGCCAATAGATGATTACTTGAATAGGTTTCGCTTGCTTAAGGCCAGGTTTTTACATAAGTTCCTGAGCATGAGTTGGTTGAAATGGCCGCTGGTGGGCTTGATTACTTAATTAAGAAGAAATTGGATACACAATACCTTAGAGACATGGCTCAGTTGGCTAACAAAGTTCGACAGGTAGAACGCCTGAAGACTGAGAAAGCCAGGGCGAACAAGAATGATAGAAAATAAAGAGTAGCCTATGTCAAATTTGAGGAAGAGGAACAAGAAATGAGTAGTGATATTTTTTTCGACGAGAACGAAATCAACCTTGCTGAACTAAAGCAAGGTCCACCTTATTCCTGTAAAGTCTTAACACCATCAAATAGAAAAATCCAGTCGATTCAGAGAAAAGTGATAGCTTCCCTAAGAGAACTTATACCTTCGACGTCACTAAGTATGACGAAATTTTTGATTTATTAGTTAAGGATGGCCATATGATAATGCCTCCTGATGCTAAAATGCCTCCTTTAGAGCAAAGGAGAAATAGAGGTTTTTATAAATACCATAACATTTTGGGTCATAAAACTTCTCAATGCTTTCTTTTTAGGGATCTTGTTCAAAATGCAATCAAGAAGGGAATGCTCAGGTTTGCTGACAAATCAAATAATCAAATGAAGATAGACTCTGATCCTCTTCCATTAGCAGATGTAGATTACTCTGAACCATCCATGGTCAACATGGTAGAAGTTGCTGAGGACTTTGCCAACAACGCTGTGATGGTCAAAGTTGATGAAGACTTAGCTGAAGGGGTCACTGAGGATTCTAACAAAGAAACCACCGAGGGTTTTGCCTAGGAAGTTACTGAGAACTTCGATCAAGAGGTCCCTGATGGCCTCGATAAGGAAGCTACTGAAGGTTTCGCCAAGGATGTCACTGAGGGCTTCAAAATGGAAACCATGGAGGGTTTCAACAAGAAAGCTACTGAAAGCTTTGACAAAGGGATAACTGAAGGTTCTAAACAAATAATCATAACCCATGAGACTGCTGAAGGTTTCATACAAGTTAACAACGAAACTAAGGCTACTGAAGGCCTTATGATCAAATTTCAAGATTTGGGCATCATTGGGTGCCAACTTAGGAGTCAATATGTTTGAAATGACCCAAGAATCTGCAATGGACGTGGATGAACACAACCTCAAGCAGGAAGAATACTTCAAGGTGGCTTATCCTAAGTAGGAGAAGAATTTGGTCGAATTCCTCCATGTATGCAAAAGAAAGAACTCTGAAGTAATGTTATGCCTAAGGTGCAACGCGGTCTTCGACAGAAAGGCTGCAGAGAACATATATGGAGTTCGACGTGCCAAGATCAAGAATAACTGGAGGGATTCTGGTAACCGCGGTGCATTCGACAAAGGAGGGAGACCCATGATAAATGAACAAGTTAGACAGGGGCTACATGTAACACCCCATTTAATTATTAAGTTGTTTTATGATTTATTTTGTATGATTATTTTGGCATTGACTTAGTTAAGGGTATGTGTGTAAGGATGAGTGTGAGAGCTTAGTGGAAGGATTTAAGTGGAATTAAGTCTTAGGACAACATTGCAATAATGATATGAATATTGAGATATTCGATTAATATTAATATTATTGGTATTATTATTAATATTATTATTATTAGGATTATTAATATTATTATGACCACTATTATTATTACTAAAATTAAGGAATTAAAACAAAATTAGAGGGAAGTGGGGAAAAAGATCAGAAAATGTCAGTTACATGAAAAGAAAAAGACAGAAGGAAGTAGAGCTAGGGCAAGTAGAGACGAAGACTCTCCACCATTATTAGAGAAAGAAATCTTGAAATTAAGGTAAGGGGAAGAATGGGTTCTTTAATGGTGGTTTGAGCATGAGAGAGTAGTGAGGGTTCCTTCCCCTCTTAGAATCTTTGTGCATTTCTTCTTCTTCTTCTTCTTGATTGATTGTATGCTTGTGTTATGTTCAATGTAAATTCGTACTTGTGTACTATTTTGATGTGAATTCATGTTGCATGCTGATATTGGATATGAAATTTGTGTGAATTCTATACCGTTGTTGTTGGGTTCTGCTATGGGGTCAGATCTGGGAATTTCAGGGTTAACGAAAACGGATTCTAATGGTAGAAAACTTGGATAAAATGATGAATTGATGAAGTAGCATCAGGACTTTAGGATTATACTGATACATATGCTGCTTTGGGTCGAAATCAGGAGCTTGAAGGTGCTACAATGGGGAAAAATTCCACTGATGCGAAACACCCATTTTTCTGCAGCAGACTGGCCACACACGTATGCCAGGGGGCATTACGCGTATGGGGAACTGACCCAGGGGCATTACGCGTAGCATACAAATCCGTCCCCGAAGCTAGCACGACCTTCTGGTCGTACACGTAAGGGGGAGAGGCAATACGCGTATGGCAAGACCATTACGCGTATGAGTAGCTTTTTTGGAGGGGGGGTGGAAGGAAAATGAGGGCCTATGTGGATTGCTAGGGTTTTTCACAAATGGAAAGAATGAAAGAAAGTGACTTGGAGAGTTAATATTAAGTCTCATTGCAGTTCCTAATGTTTTGTAACAGGTCTCTCGCTAGGCGAATTGGGTTGCACTAGTTGAGAGGTCGTATTTGAATTTTAGGCTTCCTTAAGCGCGTTAGGCGCGGAATGGAATGGTCGTTTTGCGCTTAGCGAGTTCAGCTTTTGTTGGCTTGACATTTTTCTTTTATCAACGTGTGTTTAAAATAAAATGACTAAACTACAAACAATTTTAAATAAAAATTATAAATTATGGCTGGGTTGCCTCCTAAAAAATACTTCTTTAGTGTCAGAAGTTTGACAGTGATGAATGTTACGTAATAAAAATTATCTTATAACAATATTTACGATATTTGATTCTAACTTCACCTTTATCAATGCCCACGAGTATCCTCGCAGTTTTCATGAATAGCATTTCAATGATGAAAGGTATCTTTGGGTCTTCTTTGATGTCCACCATCACAAAGTTCACATGAAATCAGAACTTATCAATTTATATGGATATATCTTTGACTATTTCAACTGATGTTCTGCATATTTTGTCTGCCATGTGCAATGTGATGAAAATGACTCTATTTTCATATACCTAATCCTTTCTACCACTAATAATGTTATTATATTCACATTTTCACCTAAATCAATAAATGTGTTTTCAACCTTCATATTACCTATGCAAAATAGGTATACTTATATTACAACTCCAACATCTCCATTTCCAACGAACATATGATTTGCAACTAAATATGATTAGAAAATTAGATTTCCATTGCCAATATAATGAAATCAAATTCAAATGTCAAAGGTCACCTAATAGTATATACTATTTTTAAATAAGTACAACAACATTTTAAAGATTTTGTAAGCCTTGAAAATGACATCCAAATTAGCAAAGAAACACTTATACAAAAATTATTTATTATTTATTATTCTTTATTAGTAAAGTTTCACTTGTAACCAATTTGTATTGAGTTTACCACTTTGTGTGAATTGTTGTAAATAATACTTCTTGTTGTAATTTTCCATCTTCTCAAGCATGAGATAAGCAAGTTCTCTAGTGTGAGACAAGAAAGAACTTAAAGATTTAAGGTAAGGGAGTTTCTACAAACTGAAAGGTAAGAAAGTCCTCTAGTGTTAGACACAAAAATCTAAGACTAAATTATCTTAAGTGTTGTTTGTAATTAAGATGTGATTGTAGTGGAAATCTCTCAAGTATAGGGCAAATTAGAATTCAATGTCTCTCTCTAATAAAATCTTTAATATCTTATAAACGAGGTGAATCTATATGAATATATATTTATTATGATAATGCCATTGAAATTGTTGATTTAATTTATATTAACTTTGTAATTGTTCGGATCACTGCTACAAATAATATATTATATGACAAAATTTCTACTTCACCCAACAAAAAATCGAGGTATAACGTCAAGGTGCGTTATGTTTAATTTTTAGTTTTAAATAAATACCATATATTTTCTTGATTTCTAAAATATATAAAATAGTTCAGTTCAATTTTTTAACTTTCTAAAATAATTCTGTTGATTTCAGTCTTCTCTCTAAATTATATCCTTTTAAAGACTTATTTTTGAAAAATGAAAAAAATATAATAGTGTGCTTGTGGAAATAAAATCGATTTATAATAACAATGTCATCATATTTACTAATTTAACTCATGTCAGGGTTCACTTCTTTTCAGATTTTGTGTTTGAAAAAATTGTAAAATCAATGTAATTATATTTATTCATTTAAAATATATCTAGTTCTTATGTAAATGTTTCATTCGAGTCTTATACACATTTTTATAACTCAAAGACATGTATTGGGGAAGTCATTAAATTTATTAATCTAATTTGGATATATATATATATATATATATATATATAATTTTATTGTTGTATATGAATTTCTTATATAATTTTATTGTTTATATGAATTTCTTATATATATAATTTCTTAAAGATTTAATGATCAACTTATTTAACATAACTGTTATGTAATTTTATTGTTGTAAATATTTGAGTCATGACTTTGTTTTAATATATATATATATATATATATATATATATATATATATATATATATATATATATATATATATATATATATATATATATATATATATATATATATATATATATATATATATATATATATATATATATCTTAAAACAAAGTCATGACTCAAATATTTACAACAATAAAATTACATAACAGTTATGTTAAATAAGTTGATCATTAAATCTTTAAGATGTTATAAACGAGGTGAATCTAATCGAACATATATTTATTATGTCTACTTCTACTTCACCCAACAAAAATTCGAGGTATAATGTCAAGGGGCGTCATATTTTATTTTTAGTTTTAAATAAATATCACATATTCTCTCGATTTCTAAAATAATTAAAATAGTTAAGTTCTTTTTAATTTTCTAAAATAATTCTCTTTATTTCAATTTTTTCTCTAAATCATATTCTTTTAAGAAATTATTTTTGAAAATTTGAAAAAGTGTAATAGTGTGCTTGGGCAAATAAAATGGATTTATTATAAAAATTTCATTGTATATACTCATTTAACTTATGTCAAGGTTCACTTTTTTTTTTAATTTTATTTTAGAAGAAGTTATGATATCAATGTAATTATATTTATTCATTTAAAATATATCTACTTCTTAGGTAAAAAAATAAGGTTCACTCTTTTTATATTTTTTATTTTAAATAAAAATGGTAAAATTATTTTGTTGGGGAAACCATTAAATTTATTAATCTAATTTGGACATATACCTTAAAACAAAGTTTGACTCAAATATTTACAACAACAAAATCACGTAACAGTATCTTAAATAATTTAATCATTAAATCTTTAATGTGTTATAAACGAGGTGGATTTAATTGCATATAAATTTATTATGATAATGTCATAAAAATTGTTAATTTAATTCATATTAATTTTTTAATTGTTTGATTCACTATTAAAAATAATATAATATATGACAAAATTTCTACTTCACTCAACAAAAATTCGAGGTATAATAACAAGGGACGCCATGTTTTATTTTTAATTTTAAATAAATACTACATATTCTTTCGATTTCTAAAATAATTAAAATAGTTCAGTTCAATTTTTTAGTTTTCTAAAATAATTCTACTTATTTAAATTTTCTCTCTAAATCATATCCATTTATGAATCTATTTTGGAAAAGATGAAAAGTATAATAGTGTGCTTGGAGAAATTAAATGGATTTATAATAACAATGCCATCGTATTTACTCATTTAAAATATATCAACTTCTTAGGTATAATTTATAGGTTCGCTCTTGTTATATGTTCGGTACTCATTAAATTTATTAATCTAATTTGAATATATACATTACAAAACAAAGTCATAACTCAAATATTTACAGCAACAAAATTACATAACAATTATGTTAAATATATTGTTCATTAATCTTTAATATGTTATAAACGAGGTGAATCTAATAAATCTTATATTTATTACGATAATGTTATTAAAGTTGTTGATTTAATTCATATTAACTTTGTAATTATTCTGTTCACGACTAAAAAATAATATATTATATAACAAAACTTTTACTTCACTCAACAAAAATTCGAAATATAATGTCTAAGGACGTCATTTTTTATTTTTAGTTTTAAATAAAAACCATATATTCTCTCGATTTCTAGAATAATTAAATTAGTTCAGTTCATTTTTTTAATTTTCTAAAATAATTCTGTTTATTTAAATTTTCTCTCTAAATTATATCCTTTTAAGAATTTCCCGGTGAGAATTCCGGCAAGGATCTTGGCCGTTTGATTTCTCAGGCAATGATTCCGGCGGTTTGCATGCCGGTGGTGAGGTGCCGTCATTGAGACGCGTGCCAGAGCAATTAATGAGCAACACTGCTACTATTTATAGCCTGCATGACACATGGCCTGGACCTGCAAAAAAAATCCGACTAAAAAATGATTAATTAATTAAAGTGACAGATTAATTGACATAATTAAATGATAAAGCTAATAGTCATCTAAAATCAAACAGTTAATGACAAAAAACCTAGTTAATTAAATGCTGAAACGAAAATTAATTAATTAAAGAAACAAATACAATGTTAAACCAACCTAATTAATTAACTAAAAAAATAAACCAGATTCTTATGATAACAAAAATAATAATCTAATTAACACCTAGATTAATATAATAAAAGAAACTAGAAGAAATAATAAACTAATATTAAAACTATTAAAAAAACTAGAAAATTCTAAAAAGAAATTAACTATATTAAAAAAACAATAATATCCTAATAAATTCTAGAAAAAACAATTAAAATCTATTAAAATTAAATATAAAATCTAAAATAAGGAAATAAATCTAGAAAGCTATTTAAAAATCTCTAGAAAAATAAAAATTAAATTCAAAACCTATTTAAAAATCTAAACTATTTTAAAAAAAAAAGAGAAATTAATCTAAAAAAATAAAATCGACGAACAAAAATGCGAGAAAGCGACAAAATGAACAGTAATAAAAACCGGATACCGAAATACCACCGAAATCAACAGCGTAGACTGAATCACTGGGCCAAGCGCAAATTCCGAAATAGATCTCCGTATCCGAAACGGTTTGAACTGTCTGAAACACGAGGAAAAGGGCTGTAATCCCGATTAAATCAATCCGGCTGCAAAAATGCACTGTATGCGGTATGCAGATGCAAATGCCAATGAAACGAAACATAAGCCAAAAACAAGAAACGGTTGGTCAAATTTTAGGGTGCAACAGTTGCCCCTATTCAAACGGCTTGGACCTGAAGGGTTAAAAAGCGAACAACTTTCAAACATTCAAAGGTAAAAGACGGTTGAATACCAAAGAACCCAGAAATTTGCCAACCGCAAAAACAGAAACCCCAAAATCTGATACATTAGAACAAAGATCTCCGGAAGATAGCTGAACTAATCACAAAAATACTCCGTTGGGGAAGAGAGGCTTAACCAAACAAATTCTGGCAGGGATAAAACGAGAGCAACTTAACTAAGTAACTCCATTGGGTAACACATAATAAGATGAACACATTCATCAAAAGCTGCGCCATGGTCTGGATACCATATTGGCCGAAAGGTAACATTTATGTTGTCAGAGTCTGGATACTCGAGGGAAATTGGAGCCTGGATGCTCAAGGTGATCGGAGCTTGGATGCTCAAAGCAGATATACCTAAGTCTGGATACTCAGTAATCGAAGCCTGGATGCTCAATGCACTTCTGAGTCTGGATGCTCTATGCAATACACCGGAGTCTGGATACTCGGTAATAATCTGAGTCTGGATGTTCAATGCAAATAACCTGAGTCTGAATACTCAATAACTGGAGCCTAGATGCTCGATGCAAAAGGAATATATTCATCATGATCTGGATATCCTCGCAGTTTTCATGAATAGCATTTCAATGATGAGAGGTATCTTTGGGTCTTCTTTGATGTCCACCATCACAAAGTTCACATGAAATCAGAACTTATCAATTTATATGGATATATCTTTGACTATTTCAACTGATGTTCTGCATATTTTGTCTGTCATTTGCAATGTGATGCAAATGACTCTATTTGCATATACCTAATCCTTTCTACCACTAATAATATTATTATATTCACATTTGCACCTAAATCAATAAGTGTGTTTTCAACCTTCATATTACCTATGCAAAATAGGTATACTTATATTAAAACCAACATCTCCATTTCCAACCAACATATGATTTGCAACTAAATATGATTAGAAAATTAGATTTTCATTGCCAATATAATGAAATCAAATTCAAATGTTAAAGGTCACCTAATAGTATATACTATTTTTAAATAAGTACAACAACATTTTAAAGATTTTGTAAGCCTTGAAAATCACATCCAAATTAGCAAAAAAACACTTATACAAAAATTATTTATTCTTTACTAGTAAAGTTTCACTTGTAACCAATTTGTATTGAGTTTACCACTTTGTGTGAATTGTTGTAAATAATACTTCTTGTTGTAATTTTCCATCTTCTCAAGCATGAGATAAGCAAATTCTCTAGTGTGAGACAAGAAAGAACTTAAAGATTTAAGGTAAGGGAGTTTCTACAAACTGTAAGGTAAGAAAGTCCTCTAGTGTTAAGCAAAAAAATCTAAGATTAAATTGTCTTAATTTTTGTTTGTAATTAAGATGTGATTGTAGTGGAAATCTCTCAAGTATATGGCAAATTAGAATTCAATGTCTCTCTCTAATATATTAGAATCTCTCACTAAACTAAAGGCACCAAAGTTACCTGGGCAGACCATTCATTCCCGTAGGAAAACTAGATTAGTATAAATTTTATGTATAATTTTATATCCATATTCTCTTTAATTTTCATGGCCATACAATAAGCGCTTGAGAATGTTGAAAAAAATAAATGAAAAACAATTTAAACATTCTTTTTTGTGTTTTTCTCAACTTTAAAAAATATTAGGGAGAAAAAAACAAACATTTAACAAATATTACCTCAAATTCTTTTTCATACTACTCCTTTTTTTATATTTTATTTTTTGCTACTATATTTGTAAATAAAAAGATTTAATTTTTATTAATTCCTTAATAACATTTATATTTATATGTTCAATTATTTTACCTGATAGTGTTGATATTTTAAATTTTAAAAGTTGTATGAAAATTTATGAACATGTAATCTAAAATTTCAATATGCTTGTAATCGAATTTAAGAATTTAAAATAAAAAAACTATTGTTGATACCAAATATCAAATTTCATTATTCTTGAGAAAAAAAATATAATTTTGGATTTCATCTATTATTTTTTTTAAATTTGTGCTAAAAATTCAATATACGAAGCGTTACAAAAATAGTTCATATATGATTAGGTTTAAATTCAATAAACCAATCAAAAAGTTTAAATTAAAAAAAAAACAATTTTAAATATTAGATAAATCATATACAATTTTTTTAATATTATGTATTAAATGTGACTAATAGAATCATTCATTTCATTTACATCAACAACACCAATATAAACATGCCATTGTCAATATATCAAGTTAGAAAATTCAGTCTCCAGCATTCTTCACTATTAAAAGACTTTTAGAATTATGAATAACTAATTCATGTAAACTAATTCATTCATCATGTATCAAATTGATGAATCAAATATGAATTTTTTAGTCATGAATCTCATTTAAGAATGGATGGTATATATTTGTTAAAAATACAATGTCATTGATCGCGACTTTCTATGTCTAATACAACTTAACTGCAAGTGCACAGTCTATCGCGTAGTAATAAAAGATATTGATCCCACAGGGACTCGTAATCAAACTAGTGTTCTCGGGAGTTACTATGTTTAGCTAGGTAGATAATGTTTAAGGAATTGATTTCTGTCACTAAAGGGAACTAAAAACGTTACTTGAATTATAATTACGTGAATCGATATGCAGTAATTATGTTCTTCGGGGATTTGACAAGTTACCGGTGTATGAAATATATTTTAGAATTTATTTAAGCAGAAAATAGTGATCTGAAGACTTTCGTCTCACGATGGTTGTTGACGCTAGTCATAATTCTAAGGGCCGGATGTACGCTTTCGCTGTCCCATTCGGGGTTAAAACTACTTTTTGGAAATCTCTAAGTTCTAATTCATTTTAAAGTGCTTTCGCTGTTATTAAAACAAATGCCTAGTGTTTACTATCTGGTCTTACCGCAGCTGTCGCTTGTTGGTTCGTACCTTAATTAATTTCCCACTGTCGTGGCAAAACTACTTTTAAATAAGTTCTCGTTTTCGCGACGAACGTTTATTCAGTAAATAAGTTTAAACACTCAGACCATAAACAACATTTGAAAAAGAAAGTTTTCAACCGGTTATTATCAAATCCCGTCTGAATTATTATTACATATCGATTACTCTGATTTAGCTAGACATGGATTTGGGAAAGGTAAAACATAAATAAAAATAGTGATTAATAACATGCATCATAATGAAAACTAAAATTACGATTAAAATTTAAAACCTGTAAATATTCCAATTGGCCTTTGGGCAGATCCTCCACAAATGTTGGCAGGATTCTGGTCTTTGTGCCAATTGACCGTACAAGGGAAATGGGAATTACAAAATATCAAAGAATGCAGAGAAAGAAAAGAGAAACAAATAAGAATAGAATAATGGAAAGGTTGCTCTGAAGAAAAATTGGCAGCACTTCGTTGTCTGAATGCGTCTCCCTTTCTCAGCTCCCCTCCTTCCCCTTTTATAGAAATAGAATTCTAACGGTTGTAATTTGAAGAAGGCGGACTTGGAGGCAGAAATATCAGGGAGTAGTGGTCCATTATTTGGGACTTGGAACTGCATTTTGCACGTTCATTTGAAGTTGTGCGTTTTTGCCTGCATGACGGTCGTCATGGTGTGTGACGGTCGTTGATCGCGACTTTCTATGTCTAATAAAACTAACTGCAAGTGCACAGTCTATCGCGTAGTAATAAAAGATATCGATCCCACAGGGACTCGTAATCAAACTAGTGTTCTCGGGAGTTACTATGTTTAGCTAAGTAGAATATGTTTTAAGGGAATAAGATTGTCACTAAAAGGGGAAACTAAGATTACTGTTTAGATTTTAATTAACTGAATCGATACGTAGTAATTATGTTCTTCAGGGACTTGATAAGTTACTGGTGTATGAAATAGTTTTCACAGTTAATTTAAGCAGAAATTGAAGATTTGAAGACTCTCGTCTCACAATGGTTATTGACGCTAATCATAATCCTAAGGGCCTAACGTACACTTTCGTATTCCGTTCGGGGTTAAAATTACTTTTTGGAAATCTCTAAGTTCTAATTCGTTTTAAAGTGCTTTCGCTGTTATTAAAACAAATGCCTAGCGTTTACTATCTGACCTTACCGCAGCTTTCGCCTGTTGGTTCGTATCTTAATTAATTTCCCACTTTCGTGGCAAAACTACTTTAAAATAAGTTCTCGCTTTCGCGACGAAGTTTATTTCGTAAATCAATTTTAAACACTTAGACCATAAGTTATTTTTGTGAAAAGAAAGTTTTCAAACAAGAGTTATCAAATCCCATTCGAATTATTACTACATATCGATTACCTAAGTTTAGCTAGACATGGAATTTGGAAAAGCAAAACATAAATAATAATAATAAATAATAAATTGCATTATGATAAAATAGAAGTCGATCAAAATGAAAACCTGTAAATAATGCCAATTGGCCTTTGGGCAGATCCTCCACAGATGTTGGCAGGATTCTGTCTTTAGTTCCAATTCGATCGTACAGTGCAGTAACAATTACAGAAGAGCGGAAATGGGAATGAGTAAAATGGAAAGGGAAATAAAGGAAAGGGATACAAATAAAACTGGAGAAATGGATACAAATAATAACTGAAAGTAAATTTGCTCTGGAAATTAAATTTGGCAGCACTTCGTGGTATGAATGCATCTCTCTTTCTGAAGTCCTCTGCTTCCCTTTTTATAGAAGTGGAATCCCAACGGTTATCTCTGAGGATGATGGACCTTGAGGCAGATAATTTAGGGAGTAGTGGACCATTTAATGGGAATTGGAACTGCTCTTTTGACGTGTAATCTGAGTGGGGCGTTTTTTGCCTGCATGACGGTCGTCACAAGGTGTGACGGTCGTCACCCGTGTGACGGTCGTCACCCGTGTGACGGTCGTCACATTAGCAAAAACTGTCTGCTGCGCTTTTCATTGTGTTTTCACTCCTTTTTCTTCCATATTTCATCTGGGATTGCTTCTTTTCTTCATGTTGCCTTGTTTAGACGTGATCGTTGAATACCTGTAAAAACATCAGACAAATACACGGAAATAACCCGAAATCGGATCGAAAACGGTTAGACTTTAGTTGAAATATGCATGAAAATATCTATATGATTTCGTGTTATCAAACTCCCCTAAGCTTGAATCTTTGCTTGTCCTCAAGTAAAACGTGGAAAAGTCGGCAAGCACGAGGCTGCTTCTTCGTTCGCAGAGTTTGGAAAAACCGGGATTCTTGGTAGGAACAAGACGAGTATCACGACGACACTGGACTACAAGTCTCCGGAGGTCTCCCTTTTATTTCAAATCGGTCTCAATCAATGCTACCGTATCTTGGTGTCAAGGTTCTCGTGGCAAGTTCACCCTGTTTGTTCTAGCGCAATCACATTAAGCCCGTTGTCCGCACACTCTCATGGCAAGTCGACCTGTTAGTGAATATAATCTCGTTTTTGTTTTTGATCTTCTTCATTAATCATAATTTGGTGTCATTGATTTTTCAATGGGTTTTTCGTGTCGTTGGGCTAAATGCTCGGGTGAGGAGCACCTAACTTAGAAGGAAACGTATCTTATATTCTTGGGCTTTTTTAGCTCTCTTTTCATGATTTTTCATCTTTTTGGAAATCATACACTTATTTGCATCGGTCGCTCGCTTAGAGGTGTTTTTAGGATGGTGCTGACTGCTAGTATAAACTACTTGGGGTTGAGTTTGCGTAGACACTTGAGACTTTGGTACACGTAGGTGGTGAAACCGACTCGCATAAACTAGAGATCTAAGGTGTCTGGACGATACTGGTTTTGTTAGAACTGTCGTTTCCTCGGAGTTTCAAAACTCGGTTTGAACTCAGGTGCATTCTCGTGATGCTTTTGCTTTTGAGGAACAAATGAAAGTTTTTGTTTACGTTGAATAATGTGGGGATTGTTTGCGTAACGTGAAAAATATATAGACGCGCTTTATTTGCTAGAAATAGAAAGTGTAAAAATAGATATTACCAGAATTCAAAGTGCAGTGAAATGGAAATACAGGAAATAAGGGAAATTCAGAATACAGTGGAAATAAGGCTCCGCTCCCACACTATCTCGATCAGTGTCCTCACTGATTCTTGAAGCATGCGAGAGGGAGATACAACTGAAAATGAAAATACAAAATATAGTAAACAATGAAGGAAAAAATGAAAATCTAGTCTCGGGGTCTGTCACGTCCACGCTGGCGTCCTCTGGCTCTAGCAAGGGCTACTCTGTCCTCATAGCTCATGGCTCCGGTGTGGTAGACCGTGTCTCGGAGTCCTTCGACCTGCAGGGTCAGATTTGCTAGACTCTCAGTAATCGTAGCTTGGCCGGTGTGAAGTTGTTGCATTTGAGTCCGGTGCCAAGCTTCGAACTGGTCAGCTCGCTGGTTCTGCTGCTGCAACATCGTGAGTATCTGTGCCTGCTGGTCTAGGGAGCGACGGAGGTCCTCTTCGGTGTAATCTGGCACGGGATGGTGGCGGCGGCGGCGGGATGATGTACCTACTGGTGGAGGAGGCTGCGATGCCTCTGGCTGCTTGGACCTGTCCAACTCAGCTTGGATTTCATCTTCGGAATCATGAGTAGGATCCTGAGTAGGAACAACGGCAGCAGGAGGGGCAGTGAGGTCGAATAACCAGTTGGTACGGTCCTCAGGATGGATGCGGGTGCGGGATGGAAGGATGATGCTTCGGACGGTCTTGCCACACACAACCGGATGATATTTTCCGTCAGCTCGGGAGCGGATGAGATGGGAGGCCCTGCAGTGGTCGGTGTCAAGGAACACCGAGGGGATGGACTGGAGGTGCTGGAGGCGGTCGCCAAGGTTCAGCCCAAGTGCAATCGCCGTGACAATCCCGCCAAAGTAGAATGGCTTCGAGCCACGGTTGCAGTTGGCCTGAATGTGAGCCAGCAGGAACGGGGCAGCGTTGACCGGTTCATTGTTGAAGACGCAATGAAGAAAGAAGAGCTCCTTGGAGTTCACCTTGTGGTTGCTGTCTCTGGAGAAGATAATGTTACTCAATGCCCGGTGAAAGTATCTGATGGCGGGGTTATGGATGTGAGTGGCGTGCAGGGAGTCCCAACCATCGGCGTTGAGGCCGGTCAACTGATACCACAGCGCGAAGGCTTCGTGCTGGAACTGGTTAGTGAGGCGGCGATGAGCGTTGTCGCCGCGGGGTAACTGTAGGATGCTGGCGATTTGATTCTGATTCACTTGATAGTTGACTCCAAACATTCGGAAACAAGCGGCACCTGTGTGCTGGTTGAGTTCGCCGCTGCTGGTGATGTACGAGAACGAACTCAAGAACTCAAGGGTGAGTTGTTCGTAGGTCGGCGGGGGGTTGGAGCAGAGGTTCCAGATGCCTGCTCGTTGAAGCATCCAGGTTACACCTTCGAGGAGTCCGAGCTCCGTAAGTGATGGAAGGTGCGGGTAGTGAGTTGGCTGGAGTGACCTCTGATGAAATGCAATGTACTGTGCTCGTTGTCTCTCGCCTAACTCGCCCTCAGGGAAGGAAATGTTGCTGACATCTGCGTTTCCGACCATTTTTGAAGATGGAGAGGTTTCGGAGGTTTTGGGGTTTTTCGGCAGAGAGGGAAATGTGACAGAACGGTGGTTTGGAGGTTGAATTTGGAGTTGAGGTTTATAGTTCAATTGGGGAGGACGAAAATCGTAGTGGGGTATGAATTTTGGAAGTTTGAAAGTGATAATGGGGGGAGAGGAAGGGAACACGACCCCTGTTATATCAGATTGCAGTTCTGGGCTGCGTGACGGTCGTCACAAAGGTGTGACGGTCGTCACCCGCGTGACGCTCGTCATGGGGCTGTGACGGTCGTCACAGCAGCAAAATCTGCAGAACGCAGAATTTTGCTCTGTGGGCGTACTCGTGGTGATTTTAAAATGTAGTATTGATACGGTGATGTAATATAATAGCCATCAAACAATAAATCATGCGAAAACAGAATAATTGAATAAAAACTAGAATTGAAATAACATAAAATGGAAACAATTGTATGTAGTACATAATGAAACGAACAATGCGAAAATTCCAAATGAGTAAATTAAACTAAACTAGACTAGACTAAACTGAGACTACTGCTACGAGCTAATAACTAATCTTTTCGTGCCTTCAACTCATCGAATTTCTGTGAATAGTAGTCGAGTTGGTCGCAGACTAGATCCATGAAGCCTACCAGGTCACTGTGCATGCCTGCGATATCAGCTTTTACATTAGTCAGAGCTTTATCAACGTCGTCCAATCTGAGTAACACGGTATCCATTTTGTCGGTTGTTTCCTCAGGGATAGGCTCAGGATAAGTATTGTAGTATGGAGGAGTCATAGGGTCTACTTCATTTTCAGAGGCGGCATCCTCAAAGTACATGTAATCGTGTGCCTCAGAAATGTGGTCACTGTCATACATATAGTTCTAGGGTGTTGACTGTGGTGAAGGAGGTCCCATAGGCTCATCCAATTCGTAGAGCCAGTTATCCTTGTTGTGGATGCTTGTCATCAGATGATCAGGCAGTGTGAATAGCTGTACTGGTTTTTCGTTAATAAGGTACTCGTACGGTCCAGGTCCCATAGTTCCTAAGATGCGCCTGTTAAAGCAGAATTGTATGTTCATGGGTCTGATGGTACCAAAACGAGTGCTGGCATTTAGATGGAATCTAAGGCCAAGCTCGTGGGCTATCATTGTTACTAGTCCTCCTATAAGGATAGGTGTCTGAGGTTCCAGCGTGAGGCGTTTGAAGAATCTCATCATGAAAGGCACTGCATTTACTGTCCGTCCCTGAGAAGCACAGAGCATGATGAATAACTCTTCCTTAGACACTGTGGTAATATTTTCTTCTTTTCTAAACAAGGTGTGAGCTAGTATCTTATGGAAGTATCTAAAGGCTGGGTTATGAATGTCATCATTGTACATTCTGTCTGGTTCAGGGTGATAGTCGCCTGTGATTCTACCCCAGAAGTGCTCAAGTTGCAAATCAATATCGTCATCTTCTGTACTGATGAACACATGCGGTCCGCTAGGGAATCCTAGGAGGTTAGCTAGTGACATCCGGCTATGGGTTTGGTCCATTCTAAACAATCTGAAGGTAATCAACTCTGAGCGGGTTCCAAAGCCATAGTTGGGTGTGTATCTGAAAGAACTAAGGAATTCATAGGTAAGATCCTTGTAGGTAGCGAAACGTGTTTTCAGAGCAGTGTTCTCCCAACCCAGTTGATTGAACAGGTATTGAATTCTATCTGTGATCCCTAGTTTATCCATAGTAGCCTTGTCATAATACAGCGTTAAGGCGAATTCTCTTTCGGTCAGTGCTGCAAATCTTGCCTTTTGAGCGAGTCCTTGGAAATGAACCTTTGTGAAATCGTACTCGGCCATATTCGCAGGTAATTCAGAGAAAACAGAAGAAATGTTTTGAAGACTTTAAAAATCCTGAAAAGTTTGAAACAAGAAATTGAAGTCAGGATTTTTAGAAACGAAAAGTGGTAGAAACAAAAGACAAAAGGGAAAAAAAATAAAATAAGAACAAAAGTACGAAAATGAACGAAAGTAGAAAGTAGTAGTAATTTTAGGATTTTTGTTGGATTTTTCAAAGTAGAATTTTAAAGAAAAATGAAATGCAATAACGAGGGGAATTTGGGTTGCCTCCCAATAAGCGCTGTTTTTAACGTCTAAAGCCTGACGATAGCTTGGTGAGAAGCTATTCTGGTGTTTGAGCCGAAGTTCAAGCAATGTTATATTGCTAATTTGAGGACTGTTGTCGTTCTTATTGTAATGTTTTAGACGTTGCCCGTTTACGATAAACGGTGCATTTGTCTTGTCGGTAATTTCAACAGCTCCACTCTGAAGTACTTTAGTCACTTCATAGGGTCCAGAACACCTAGATTTTAGTTTTCCTGGGAAGAGTTTTAATCGTGAATTAAAAAGCAATACGATGTCTCCCACACTGAATTGTTTCCTGATTGAACGTTTATCATGCCACTTTTTAGTTCGTTCTTTGTAGATACGGGCATTTTCGTAAGCGTCTAATCAAAGTTCTTCCAACTCGTGTAAGTTCAAGATTCGCTTTTCTCCTGCCTCGGTGTAGTTGAAGTTGAGTGTCTTAATGGCCCAGAAGGCCTTGTGCTCTAACTCTACAGGGAGATGGCAGGATTTACCGTAAACTAATTTATAGGGGGTAGTACCTATTGGTGTCTTAAATGCGGTCCTATAAGCCCATAAAGCTTCCTGTAGCTTCGATGACCAGTCTCTCCTTGAGGTAGCGACAGTCTTTTCCAAGATCTGTTTTATTTCTCTGTTCGAGACCTCTACTTGTCCGCTAGTTTGCGGATGATAAGGTGTAGCTACTCGGTGCTTGACTCCATATCTAGAGAGAAGTTTATCGAATATTCGTGATATGAAGTGAGATCCTCCGTCACTAATGACGAGTCTGGGTACACCGAATCTAGGAAAGATAGTGTTCTTGAAGAGTTTGATTACTACTCGTGCGTCATTTGTTGGAGCAGCTATGGCTTCTATCCATTTAGACACGTAATCGACAGCGACGAGTATGTAGTTATTTCCAAAAGAAGGAGGGAAAGGTCCCATGAAATCTATTCCCCAGACGTCGAAGACTTCTACCTCTAAGATTCCTTTCTGAGGCATTTCATCGCGTCGTGAGATGTTGCCAGTTCGTTGGCATCTATCGCACTTTTGCACAGCGATGTGAACGTCTTTCCAGAGATTAGGCCAGAATAAGCCGGCTTGGAGAATCTTAGCGCACATCTTGGATGTACTAGCATGACCACCATATGGTGCTGAGTGGCATTGGGAAATAATATTTTCTATTTCTTCCTCTGGGACACAGCGACGATATATGTTTTCGGCCCCTCTCTTGAAGAGTAGGGGTTCGTCCCAATAATAGTGTTTCAGATCGTGGAAGAATTTCTTCTTTTGCTGATAAGTAAGATCTGGTGGAAGCACGCCTGCGGCGAGGTAATTAACGATGTCAGCATACCAAGGTAATGTGACTTGGGCATGGACGGCTTCTACGGCTTTTTCGAATTCTGGATCTTCCGAGATTGCATTGGGTGTGTCACTTTCTAATTTGGCTATCAGACATTCGTACGGGAAATCGTCATTTATCGGTACTGGTTCGTGTCTGATGCCTTCTATTCGGATAAGTGATCTACAACAACGTTCTCGGTTCCTTTCTTATCTTTGATTTCTAAGTCAAACTCTTGTAATAACAGGATCCATCTCAATAGTCTTGGTTTGGCATCCTTTTTGCTTATTAGGTACCTTATGGTAGCGTGGTCTGTGTATATTATAATTTTTGCTCCTACTAAGTAAGAACGGAATTTGTCAAGTGCAAATATAACTGCTAGAAGTTCCTTTTCTGTGGTAGCGTAGTTCATTTGGGCAGGATCTAAGGTTCTACTGGCATAGTAGATGGCATGGAGCTTCTTGTCCTTCCTTTGTCCTAGAACTGCGCCTACAGCGTAATCACTCGCGTCGCACATGATTTCAAACGGTAGTCTCCAATCTGGTGGTTGCATGATTGGTGCGGTGATAAGGGCTGATTTCAATGTTTCGAATGCTTTTAAACAGTCGTCGTCGAAGACGAACTCAGCATCTTTCATTAACAGGCCGATCAAAGGTTTTGTGATTTTCGAGAAATCTTTTATAAATCTTCTGTAGAAACCGGCATGTCCTAGAAAACTCCGTATTTCTCGTACGGATTTTGGAGGTTGGAGATCTTTTATAATCTCTATTTTAGCTTTGTCTACCTCAATCCCTCTATCTGATATGACGTGTCCTAGAACTATTCCTTGTCGGACCATAAAATGGCATTTCTCCCAATTTAGGACGAGGTTTACTTTTACGCAAACGTTCTAGTACCATTTCTAAGTTTTGTAAGCATCCTTCGAAACTTTGTCCACATACCGAGAAATCGTCCATAAACACTTCCATAATGTCGTCTATGAAATCTGCGAAGATTGCCATCATGCATCTTTGGAAGGTTGCTGGAGCGTTACAGAGTCCGAACGACATTCGGCGGTAAGCAAAAGTACCGTAAGGACAGGTGAATGTAGTCTTTTCTTGGTCATCAGGATGGATGGGAATTTGGAAGAATCCTGAGTAACCATCTAGATAGCAGAAATATGAATGTTTGGCTAATCTTTCCAACATTTGGTCTATGAAGGGTAGCGGGAAGTAATCTTTGCGCGTAGCCTTGTTAAGCTTCCTATAATCAATACACATCCTACTTCCAGTCACGACTCTTTTTGTTATCGATTCACCTTTTTCGTTTTTAACTACTGTGACTCCTCCTTTCTTTGGTACGACCTGAACTGGGCTAACCCATTCACTATCGGAGATCGGATAGATGATTCCTGCATCAAGTAATTTCTTTACTTCATCTCTGACTACAGTGCTCAGGATGGGGTTTAGTCTTCTCTGATGCTCTCGAGAAGTTTTAGAGTCTTCCTCTATTGTAATTCGATGCATACAGATCGAAGGGCTTATACCTTTTAGATCGCTTATGTTATAGCCTAACGCGGTGGGGTACTTCTTTAGGACTTCTAATAACTTTTCAGTTTCTGGTTGTCCTAAGTCGGCGTTGACTATCACTGGTCTTTTTAGTTCATCGTCTAGAAATTCATATCTGAGGTTTTTGGGTAGAGTTTTAAGTTCTAAAGATGGGATCTTCGGACCTGGCATATGGTTTGGTGTCAGTGCTAAGCTTTCGCTTAGGCTGTCGTCTTTATACGGTTTACGCCAATTGTCGTCTTCAGAAATGTCGGGTATTTGAATCTTTATTATTTCTGAATACGTGGTCTCCTCATTTTCAAGTTCTCTTATGCATTCGTCAATTTCGTCTACTAAATAGCAGGTATCGTCTATTGCTGGTGCTTGTAAGAACTTGGTGAGAATGAACTCTATCTTTTCTTCTCCTACTTCGAATGTTAGCCTTCCTTTCTTCACGTCTATAATCGCTCCGGCTGTAGCTAGGAACGGTCTTCCTAGGATAATTGGGGTTACAGTGTCCTCCTTAATGTCCATGATTATGAAGTCGGTTGGGATGTAGAATTGTCCTATGCGTACTGGAACGTTCTCCAGTATTCCGACGGGGTATTTTACTGATCTGTCAGCTAATTGTACGGACATTTTGGTCGGCCTGAGGTCTCCCATATTCAGCTTTTTGCATATAGATAAGGGCATAACACTGATACTGGCTCCTAAATCGCATAGAGCTTTATCTATTATGAACTTTCCTATGACGCAGGGTATGGAGAAACTACCTGGGTCTTTTAATTTAGGAGGCATGCGGTTCTGAATAATAGCGCTACACTCTGCAGTAAGTGTAACTGTTTCGTTATCCTCGATATTTCTCTTATTTGACAGGATCTCTTTGAGAAATTTGGCGTATGACGACATTTGAGTTATCGCTTCTGTAAAAGGAATAGTAATATTCAACTGTTTAAGAAGCTCTACAAATTTCTTAAACTGTCCTGACATTTTGGAGTTTATTAGTCTTTGCGGATAAGGAATAGGTGGTTTATATGGCGCTGGAGGTGCTTGAGTTTTTTCACTTGCGGTATCCTCCTTCTCGTTGTCCTCCTTCTTCTCTAACTCAGATTCCTTTTCTGCTTGTTCAGTTGGTTTCTGTTGCATGGCTGAGTTTTCGGTCCTCAGATCGATCGGTTCGTCCAATTCATTTCCACTTCTTAGTATCACAGCATTTGCTTGGCCTTTGGGATTCTGTTCGGGTTGTCCAGGAAATGTGCCAGCAGGTGCGGCAGCAGATGCTTGCTGTTGAGCCACTTGTGATATCTGAGTTTCTAACATTTTGTTGTGGGTGGCTAAAGCGTCTACTTTTCCTGTCAACTGTTTAATTTGCTCGCTAGTGTGTATGTTTTGATTCATGAACTCTTTGTTCGTTTGAGCTTGAGTAGCTATGAACTTTTCCATCATCAATTCGAGGTTTGATTTCCTAGGTGCATTCAGAGCAGCTGGTTTTTGATATCCTTGCGGAGCAGTAGGCATTTGCAATGCATTTTCGCTTTTGTAAGAAAAGTTTGGATGATTTCACCAACCTGGGTTGTATGTATTTGCGTAGGGATTTCCTTGAGCATAATTTACCTGGTCTGGCGGGATTCCGGCTAGCAATGGGCATTCGGGTGCATTATGAGTGGTGCTTCCGCATAACTCGCAATTTGGAGTTACTGCAGCGACAGTTGCAGTGGTGTTAACGGTCAGACTATCGATCTTTTGTGCTAGAGCATCTACTTTAGCATTGAACT
Source organism: Lathyrus sativus (assembly GCA_963859935.3). Taxonomy (NCBI): domain Eukaryota; kingdom Viridiplantae; phylum Streptophyta; class Magnoliopsida; order Fabales; family Fabaceae; genus Lathyrus; species Lathyrus sativus. The sequence goes on from OZ012739.1 coordinate 319,605,681, forward strand.
TTTCAAGGCTGCTGATTTCGTACATCCCACCTTTCGCTGAGGTTTTCTCATTTGGAGTGCGTTCACCTCCCCATTGGCAATGGTTTTGTGACATGTTTTCTATTAATTGATAGGCTTCATCGTATGGCTTATCCATAAGTGCACCGCCCGCGGCAGCATCTATTGTCAATCTAGTATTGTATAAAAGCCCATTATAGAAAGTATGGATTGTCACCCAGTCTTCTAGACCGTGGTGAGGACATGTTTTCATCATATCTTTGAATCGTTCCCATGCTTCGTAAAGAGATTCAGTATCTTTCTGTCGAAATCCGTTGATTTGAGCTCTAAGCATAGCAGTTTTGCTTGGTGGAAAATATCTCGCTAAGAAGACGTTCTTCAATTGCTCCCACGTCGTAACGGAATTGGATGGTAACGATTGTAACCATGTCCACGCTCTGTCTCTAAGAGAGAATGGGAAAAGACGAAGTCTTATCGCGTCTGGAGTTACTCCATTTGCCTTCACTGTGTCTGCGTATTGTACAAACTTCATTAGATGTTCGTTCGGATCCTCAGTTGCGTTTCCTGATAATTGGTTTTGTTGTACAACCGACATCAATGATGGTTTCAGCTCAAAATCATTTCGGGTAATAGCTGGGGCAGCAATGCTACTTCTAGGCTCCATCTGAGATGGTGTAGCGTATGCCTTCAGCGGTTTGTTCGGAGGTCCTTCAGCCATCTCTGGTTCTTCTTCTTCTGATTTGGGAATGGGAGTGAGAGGATCGGGAATGTTATGTTTGAGTTGGTACTCAATGATTCGGCTTCTTAGATGTAAGAAGCGTTCTAGTTCTGCGACTGAAGGTTTCAAGATGTCGCTTTGTGGGCGATCACTTGGCATACAATCGACAACACTAGTAAAGGGAAAATGAAAATTGTTTACCTAGTCTATACGGTGTAACAGAAGGTTACACTATTGACTAAACGGGTCCCCGGCAACGGCGCCAAAAACTTGATCGCGACTTTCTATGTCTAATACAACTAACTGCAAGTGCACAGTCTATCGCGTAGTAATAAAAGATATCGATCCCACAGGGACTCGTAATCAAACTAGTGTTCTCGGGAGTTACTATGTTTAGCTAGGTAGAATATGTTTTAAGGGAATAAGATTGTCACTAAAAGGGGGAAACTAAGATTACTGTTTAGATTTTAATTAACTGAATCGATATGTAGTAATTATGTTCTTCAGGGACTTGATAAGTTACTGGTGTATGAAATAGTTTTCACAGTTCATTTAAGCAGAAAATGGAGATTTGAAGACTCTCGTCTCACAATGGTTATTGACGCTAATCATAATCCTAAGGGCCTAACGTACACTTTCCTATTCCGTTCGGGGTTAAAATTACTTTTTGGAAATCTCTAAGTTCTAATTCGTTTTAAAGTGCTTTCGCTGTTATTAAAACAAATGCCTAGCGTTTACTATCTGACCTTACCGCAGCTTTCGCCTGTTGGTTCGTATCTTAATTAATTTCCCACTTTCGTGGCAAAACTACTTTAAAATAAGTTCTCGCTTTCGCGACGAAGTTTATTTCGTAAATCAATTTTAAACACTTAGACCATAAGTTATTTTTGTGAAAAGAAAGTTTTCAAACAAGAGTTATCAAATCCCATTCGAATTATTACTACATATCGATTACCTAAGTTTAGCTAGACATGGAATTTGGAAAAGAAAAACATAAATAATAATAATAAATAATAAATTGCATTATGATAAAATAGAAGTCGATCAAAATGAAAACCTGTAAATAATGCCAATTGGCCTTTGGGAAGATCCTCCACAGATGTTGGCAGGATTCTGTCTTTAGTTCCAATTCGATCGTACAGTGCAGTAACAATTACAGAAGAGCGGAAATGGGAATGAGTAAAATGGAAAGGGAAATAAAGGAAAGGGATACAAATAAAACTGGAGAAATGGATACAAATAATAACTGAAAGTAAATTTGCTCTGGAAATTAAATTTGGCAGCACTTCATGGTATGAATGCAGCTCTCTTTCTGAAGTCCTCTGCTTCCCTTTTTATAGAAGTGGAATCCCAACGGTTATCTCTGAGGATGATGGACCTTGAGGCAGATAATTTAGGGAGTAGTGGACCATTTAATGGGAATTGGAACTGCTCTTTTGACGTGTAATCTGAGTGGGGCGTTTTTTGTCTGCATGACGGTCGTCACAAGGTGTGACGGTCGTCACCCGTGTGACGGTCGTCATGCATCTGTGACGGTCATCACATCAGCAAAAACTGTCTGCTGCACTTTTCATTGTGTTTTCACTCCTTTTTCGTCCATATTTCATATGGGATTGCTTCTTTTCTTCATGTTGCCTTGTTTAGACGTGATCGTTGAATACCTGCAAAAACATCAGACAAATACACGAAAATAACCCGAAATCGGATCGAAAACGGTTAGACTTTAGTTGAAATATGCATGAAAATATCTATATGATTTCGTGTTATTAGACGTCACCCGTGTGACGGTCGTCATGTAGGTGTGACGGTCGTCACAGCAGCAAAATGTGCATTCTGCGTTTTTCATGTTGTTTTCATCTGGTTTTCGTCCATATTTCATCTGTAATTGCTTCTTTTCTTCATATTGCTTTGTTTAGACATGATCATCAAATACCTGCAAAATATCAGACAAATAACATGGAAAGAACCCGAAATCGGATCGAAAACAGTCAAACATCAGTTGAATTATGCATCAATATATATATATATATATATATATATATATATATATATATATATATATATATATATATACATATATATATATATATATATATATATATATATATATATATATATATATATATATATATATATATATATATATATATATATATATATATATATATATATATATATATATATATATATATATATATATATATATATATACGATTTCGTGTTATCAAACTCCCTTAAGCTTGAATCTTTGCTTGTCCTCAAGTAAAACAGGAAAAAGTCGGCAAGCACGAGGCAGCTTCCTCATTCACAAAGTTGGGAAAAACCGGGATTCTTAGTAAGAACAAAACGAGTACGGTGACGACACTGGACTACAAGTCTTCGGAGGTCTCCTTATGCAAATCGGTCCCAGTCATGCTACTGTAGCTTGGTATCAAGGTTCTCATGTCATGTTCACCCTGTTTGTTCTAGCGCAATCACATTAAGCCCGTTGTCCATACACTTTCATGGTAAGTCGACCTGTTAGTGAATATGATCTCATTTCTGTTTTGATCTTTTTCATTGCTCATAAGCTTATACCATTGATTTTTCAATGAATTTTTGTACCGTTGGGCTAAATGCTCGGGTGAGGAGCACCTAACTTAGAGGGAACATGTCTCTATACTTGGGCTATAAGGCTTTCTTTTCATGATTTTTCATCTTTTTGGAGATCATACACTTATTTGCATTGGTCACTCGCTTAGAAGTGTTTTAGGATGGTGCTGACTGCTAGTATAAACTACTTGGGGCTGAGTTTGCGTAGAAACTTGAAACTTTGGTACGCGTAGGTAGTGAAACCGACTCGCATAAATCGGAGGTCTAAGGTGTCAGGACGGTACTGGTTTTGTTAGAATTTTTCGTCTCGGAGTTTCAAAACTTGGTTTGAACTTGAGCGCATTCTCGTGATGCTTTTGCTTTTGAGGAACGAATGAAAAAGTTTTTGTTTATGTCGAATAAAGTGGGGATGTTTGCGTAACGGAAAAAGATATATAAAAGAGCTTTTATTTGCTAATACGTGAAAATGTTCGAATTGAAATTACGGAATTAAGAGTACGAGGGAATGAGAAATAAACGCTCCGCTCCCACACTATCTCAATCAGTGTCCCCACTGATTTGGAAGAATGCGAGAGGGAAATACAAGGTAAATGAAAATACAAAGAAACTGAAAATATAGTAAACAAATAAGGAAAACAATAACTAATCACGGCCTCTGCCTCGGTCACGTCCTCTGTCGCGTCTTCTGGCTCTGACTTGGTCGGCTCGGGCCTCAAAGTCCAGTGCTCCGGTATGATAGACATAATCTCGGAGTCCTTCGAACTGTAAGGTAAGATTCGCCAAGTTCTCAGTAATGGTGTCCTGGCCGGTTTGGAGTTGTTGCATTTGGGTCCGATGCCAAGCTTCGAACTGCTCTGCTTGCTGATTCTGCTGCTGCATCATAGCGAGTATCTGGGCCTGCTGGTCGAGGGATCGGCGGAGGTCTTCTTCAGAGTAGTCGGGCTCTGGACGATGGCGGCGGCGGCGGTAGGATGTGCCTTCAGAAGGAAGTGGTTGCGATGCCTCCGGTTGCTCAGGTCTGTCCAACTCATCTTGGATTTCGTCACCAGAACCTTGGGTGTGGGTCTGAGTTGGAGCAGCGACAACAGCAGGGGCATTAAGGTCAAATAGCCAGTTGGCACGATCCTGTGGGTGCATCTGGGTGCGTGATGGCAGGATGATACTTCTGACGGTTTTGCCACGCACGACCGGGTGGTACTTGTCGTCGGCCCTGGAACGGATGAGGTGAGAAGCTCTGCAGTGGTCTGTATCGAGGAATACCGAGGGAATGGCATGGAGATGCTGGAGGCGGTCACCGAGGTTCAGCCCGAGTGCAATGGAAGTAACAATCCCGCCAAAGTAAAATGGCTTAGAGCCACGATTACAGTTGGCCTGAATGTGGGCCAGGAGGAACGGAGCGGCGTTGATGGACTCGGAGTTGAACACACATCGGAGAAAGAAGAGCTCTTTCGAGTTCACCTTATGGTTGCTATCCCGTGCGAAGATGGTGTTGCTCAGAGCTCGGTGGAAATACCGGATGGTCGGGTTGTGGATGTGCGTTGCATGCAGAGAATCCCAGCCATCGGTATTGATTCCGGTTAACTGGTACCAGAGCGCAAAGGCTTCGTGCTGAAACTGTTCGGTGAGGCGGCGGTGAGCATTGTCGCCGCGAGGGAATTGTAAGATGTCGACAATCTAGTTCTAGTTCAGTTGATAGTTCGTGCCGAACATACGGAAGCATGCGGCACCGGAGTGTTGGCTGAGGTCGCCGCTGGAAGTGAAGTAGGTGAACGAACTAAGGAACTCGAGGGTGAGTTGTTCGTATGTCGGCTGCGGATTTGTGCAGAGGTGCCAGATGCCGACTCTTTGGAGCATCCAAGTGACGCCGTCAAGGAGGCCGAGCTCCGTGAGGGATGGGATATGCGGGTAGTGGGTCGGCTGTAGCGACCGTTGATGGAAGGCGATATAGTTGGCTCGCTGTTTCTCTCCGGAGTCGCCGTCGCTGAACACGATATTGCTGAGGTTTGGGGTTTCATTGTTTCTCGCCATTGTTGGAGGATGCTGAGGAAATGTGGATTGAGTTGGTTCTGTGGAGTGAAAAATGTTACAGAAGTGGATTAGGGAGTTGAAATGGGAGTTGGAATATATGGAGCAAGGTGGGAAAACGAAAATTGGAAGTGGGGTTTGAGTTTGAGATGATTGGAAGTTGAATAGATGAGAGTGGGAGAGAAAACGCAACCTCTGTTATAGCAGATAACAGTTTTGGGCTCGTGACGGTCGTCACGTATCTGTGACGGTCGTCACCCGTGTGACGGGCGTCAGGCTTCTGTGACAGTCGTCACACCAGCAAAATCTGCAGAGCGCTGAATTTTGCTATGGGGGTGTTCTTGCAATGGTTTTAAGGCCTAGGATTGATGTGGCAATGCATTATATCGGCCAAGAAACATAGGATAACATAAAAACAGAATCAATGAATAAAGAATACAATTGAAATCGCATGTAATTAAAATGATTGTTTGTAATGTAATACATAAGGGAAATTAAACAATGCAAAAATCAAAATAATTAAAAACGGACGGAAAACAGAAAAACTAAACTAAACTAGACTAATATCTCAGTCTTTTCGTGCCTTCAATTCATCAAACTTCCGGGCGTAGTAGTTGAGCTGGTCACAGACTAAGTCCATGAAGACTACGAGTTTGCTGTGTATGCTTGTGATGTCTGCTTTTATGGTGGTCAGAGCTGCGTCAACGTTGTCTAATCGGTGCAGAACAATATCCATTTTGTCGGTGGTTTCCTCAGGAATGGGCTCAGGATAGGTGTTGTAATGCGGAGGGGTCGTAGGGTCTACCTCAGCTTCTGATACAGCATCCTCATAGTACATATAATCATGTGCTTCAGAGATGTGATCACTGTCGTACATGTAATTCTGTGGTGTTGATTGAGGTGAAGGAGGTCCCATAGGCTCATCCAATTCATAAACCCAATTGTCCTTGTTATGGATACTTGTCATCTGATGATTTGGCATGGCAATGTGAATAGTTGGACAGGTTTGTCATTGATGAGGTACTCGTAAGGTCCAGGTCCCATAGTTCTCAAAATGCGCCTGTTAAAGCAAAACTGGATATTCATGGGTCGGATGGTGCCAAAACTAGTGCTTGCATTTAGGTGGAATCTAAGGCCAAGCTCGTGGGCAATCATTGTTACGAGGCCTCCTATTAGAATAGGTGATTGTGGTTCCTGAGTGAGGCGTCAGAAGGATCTCATCATAAAAGGTACTGCATTCACTGTACGGCCCTGAGAAGCACAGAACATGATAAATAACTCTTCTTTAGATACTGTAGTAATATTTTCCTCTTTTCCGAAAAGGGTGTGAGCTAGTATCTTATGAAAGTATCTGAAAGCTGGGTTATGAATCTCATCATTATACATGCTGTTTGGGTCAGGGTGATAGTCACCTGTGATTCTACCCCAGAATTGGTTGAGTTCAAAATCTAGATCGTCATCTTCGACACTGATGAACACATGTGGTCCGCTAGGAAATCCTAGGAGGTTGGCTAATGACATCCGACTATGGGTTTGGTCCATTCCAAACATCCTAAAGGTGATCAGCTCTGTGTTGGATCCAAAACCATAATTGGGTAAGTACCTGAAGGAACTAAGGAATTCGTAGGTGAGGTCCTTATAGGTAGCAAACGGGTTTTCAAAGAAGTGTTCTCCCAGCCTAATTGATTAAATAGGTATTGGATGCTATCAGTGATTCCTAGTTTCTCCATGGTAGGCTTATCATAATACAATGTTAAGGCTATGTCCCTCTCAGTTAATGCTTCAAATCTTGCCTTTTGAGCTAATCCTCGAAAATGAACCTTTGTGAAGTCGTACGCGACCATACTCGCAGGTAAGTCGGAGAGAAACAGGAGGAAGGTTTTGAAGGCTTTTAAAATCCTGAAAAGTTTAAAACAGAAATTTGAAGTCAGGATTTTTAGAAACAAAAGGCGGTAAAATCAAAAAATAAAAGAGAAAGATGAAATAAAAAATTAAAATAAAAGAAGTAAAAATAGTAGCAATTTTAAGTTTAGAATTTTTTGTTAAAGTTTCAAAGTAGAATTTTAAATAAAAATGAGAATGAAATACAGTAACGAGGGGAATACGGGAAAATTGGGTTGCCTCCCAGTAAGCGCTGTTTTTAACGTCTAAAGCCTGACGATAGCTTGGCGGCAAGCTATTCGGGTGTTTGAGCTGGAAGCTCAAGCAATGCTATACTGTAGACTTGAGGGCTGTTTTCGTTCTTATTATAATGTTTTAGACGTTGCCCGTTTACGATAAACGGTGCATTCGTCTTATCGGTATTTTCAACAGCTCCACTCTGAAGTACTTTAGTCACTTCAAAAGGTCCAGACCACCTAGATTTGAGTTTACCTGGGAAGAGTTTTAATCTTGAATTAAATAGCAGTACAATGTCTCCCACACTGATTGTTTCTTGACTGAACGTTTATCATGCCACTTTTTAGTTCGTTCTTTGTAGATACGGGCATTTTCGTAAGCGTCCAATCGAAGTTCTTCTAATTCGTGTAAGTTCAAGATTCGTTTTTCTCCTGCCTCGGTGTAGTTGAAATTAAGTGTCTTAATGGCCCAGAAGGCCTTATGCTCTAATTCTACAGGGAGATGACAGGATTTACCGTAAACTAATTTGTAGGGTGTGGTACCTATTGGTGTCTTAAAAGCGGTCCTATAAGCCCATAAAGCTTCATTTAGTTTGATGACCAATATTTCCTTGAGGTAGCGATAGTCTTTTCAATATCTGTTTTATTTCCCTGTTCGAGACCTCTATTTGTCCGCTAGTTTGCGGATGATAGGGTGTAGCTACTCGGTGTCGGACTCCATATTTAGAAAGAAGTTTATCAAAGATTCGCGATATGAAGTGTGATCCGCCGTCACTAATGACGAGTCTGGGTACACCAAATCTAGGAAAGATTGTGTTTTTGAAGAGTTTGATTACTACTCGTGCGTCATTTGTTGGAGCAGCAATGACTTCTATCCATTTAGACACATAGTCTACAGCGACGAGTATGTAGTTATTACCAAAAGAAGGCGGGAATGGTCCCATGAAATCTATTCCCCATACGTCAAAGATTTCTACCTCTAAGATTCCTTTCTGAGGCATTTCATCGCGTCGTGAGATGTTGCCAGTTCGTTGGCATTGATCACATTTTAGGACAGCGATGTGAACGTCTTTCCAGAGGTTAGGCCAGAATAAGCCGGCTTGGAGAATCTTAGCGCACGTCTTGGATGTACTAGCATGACCACCATATGGTGCTGAATGGCATTGGGCGATGATATTTTCTATTTCTTCCTCTGGTACACATCGACGATATATGTTGTCGGCCCCTCTCTTGAAGAGTAGAGGTTCGTCCCAATAATAGTGTTTCAGATCGTGGAAGAATTTCTTCTTTTGTTGATAAGTGAGATCCAGTGGAAGCACGCCTGCAGCTAGGTAATTAACGATGTCAGCATACCAAGGTAATGTGACTTGGGTATAGACGGCTTCTACAGCTTTTTCGAGTTCTGTATCTTCCGAGATTAAGTTAGGCATGTCACTTTCTAATTTGGATATCAAATGTTCGTACGGGAAATCGTCATTTATCGGTACTGGTTCATGTTTGATGCCTTCTATTCGGGATAAGTGATCTGCAACAATGTTCTCGGGTCCTTTCTTATCTTTGATTTCTAAGTCAAACTCTTGCAATAACAGGATCCATCTCAATAATCTTGGTTTGGTATCCTTTTTGCTTATTAGGTACCTAATGGCAACGTGGTCTGTGTATATGATAATTTTTGCTCCTACTAAGTAAGAACGGAATTTGTCAATCGCAAATATAACTGCTAGAAGTTCCTTTTCTGTTGTAGCGTAGTTCATTTGGGCAGGATCTAAGGTTCTACTAGCATAGTAAATGGCATGGAGTTTGTTGTCCTTCCTTTGTCCTAGAACTGCGCCTACGGCATAATCACTCGCATCACACATGATTTCGAACGGTAGTCGCCAATCTGGTGGTTGCATAATCGGTGCGGTGATAAGGGCTGATTTTAATGTTTCGAATGCTTTTAGACAGTCGTCGTCAAAGACGAACTCAACATCTTTCATCAACAGGCCGGTCAAAGGTTTTGTGATTTTTGAAAAATCTTTTATAAATCTTCGGTAGAAACCGGCATGTCCTAGAAAACTCCGTATTTCTCGTACGAATTTTGGAGGTTGAGATCTTTTATAATCTCTATTTTAGCTTTGTCGACCTCAATTCCTTTATTTGATATGACATGTCCTAGAACTATTCCTTGTCGGACCATAAAATGACATTTTTCCCAATTTAGGACGAGGTTCACTTTTACACAACGTTCTAATACCATTTCTAAGTTTTGTAGGCATCCTTCGAAACTTTGTCCACATACTGAGAAATCGTCCATAAATACTTCCATGATGTCGTCTATGAAATCTGCGAAGATTGCCATCATGCATCTTTGGAAGGTTGCTGGAGCATTACAAAGTCCGAACGACATTCGACGGTAAGCAAAAGTACCATAAGGACATGTGAATGTAGTCTTTTCTTGGTCATCAGGATGAATGGGAATTTGGAAAAATCCTGAATAACCATCTAGATAGCAGAAATATGAATGTTTGGCTAATCTTTCCAACATTTGGTCTATGAAGGGCAAAGGGAAGTGATCTTTTCGTGTGGCTTTGTTAAGCTTTCTATAATCAATGCACATCCTGCTTCCAGTCACGACTCTTTTTGTTATTGATTCGCCTTTTTTGTTCTTAACTACCGTGACTCCTCCTTTCTTAGGTACGACATGAACTGGGCTAACCCATTCACTATCGGAGATTGGATAGATGATTCCTGCATCTAGCAATTTCTTTACTTCATCTCTGACTACAGTGCTTAGGATGGGGTTCAGTCTCCTCTGATGCTCTCTAGAGGTTTTACAGTCTTCCTCTATTGTAATTCGATGCATACAGATTGAAGGGCTTATACCTTTTAGATCGCTTATGTTATAGCCTAATACGGTGGGGTACTTCTTTAGGACTTCTAATAGCTTTACAGTTTCTAGTTGTCCTAAGTCGGCGTTGACTATCACTGGTCTTTTTAGTTCATCGTCTAGGAATTCATATCTAAGATTTTTGGGTAGTGTTTTAAGTTCTAAAGATGGGTTCTTCGGACCTGGCATATGGTTTGGGTCAGTGCTAAGCTTTCGCTTAGGCTGTCGTCTTTATACGATTTACGCCAATCATCGTCTTCAGAAATATCGGGTATTTGAATCTTTATTATTTCTGAATACGTGGTCTCTTTATTTTCAAGTTCTCTTATGCATTCGTCAATTTCATCTACTAAATAGCAGATATCGTCTATGGATGGTGCTTGTAAGAACTTGGTGAGAATGAACTCTATCTTTTCTTCTCCTACGTCGAATGTTAGCCTTCCTTTCTTCACGTCTATAATAGCTCCGGTTGTAGCTAGGAACGGTCTTCCTAGGATAATTGGGGTAACAGAGTCCTCTTGATGTCCATGATTATGAAGTCGGTTGGGATGTAGAATTGTCCTATGCGTACTGGAACGTTTTCCAGTATTCCGACGGGGTATTTTACTGATCGGTCAGCTAATTGTACGAACATTTTGGTTGGTCTTAGGTCTCCCATATTCAGCTTTTTGCATATAGATAAAGGCATAACACTGATACTGGCTCCTAAATCGCATAGAGCTTTGTCTATTACGAACTTTCCTATGACGCAGGGTATGGAGAAACTACCTGGGTCTTTTAATTTAGGAGGCATGCGGTTTTGAATAATAGCGCTACACTCTGCAGTGAGTGTAACTGTTTCGTTATCCTCGATCTTTCTCTTATTTGACAGGATTTATTTGAGAAATTTAGCGTATGATGACATTTGAGTTATTGCTTCTGTAAAAGGAATAGTGATATTCAACTGTTTAAGGAGCTCTACAAATTTCTTAAACTGTCCTGAAGTTTTGGAGTTTATTAATCTTTGAGGATAAGGGATAGGTGGTTTATATGGCGCTGAAGGTGCTTGAGTCTTTTCACTTGCTGTATCCTCCTTCTCGTTGTATTCCTTCTTCTCTAACTCGGATTCCTTTTCTGCTGGTTTAGTTGGTTTTTGTTGCATGGCTGAGTTTTCGGTCCTCGGATCGATCGGTTCGTCCAATTCTTTTCCGCTTCTTAATATTACAGCATTTGCTTGACCTTTTGGATTCTGTTCGGGTTGTCCAGGAAATGTGCCAGCGGGTGCGGCAACAGAGGCTTGTTGTTGAGCCATTTGTGATATCTGTGTTTCTAACATTTTGTTGTGGGTGGCTAAATCGTCTACTTTTCCGGTCAGCTGTTTAATTTGCTCGCTAGTGTGTATGTTTTGATTCAAGAATTCTTTGTTTGTTTGAGCTTGAGTAGCTATGAATTTTTCCATCATCAACTCGAGGTTTGATTTCCTAGGTGCAGTCTGAGCAGCGGCTGGTTTCTGATATCCTGGCGGAGCAGTAGGCATTTGCAATGCATTATCGCTTTTGTAAGAAAAGTTTGGATGATTTCGCCAACCTGGGTTATAGGTATTTGCGTAAGGATTTCCTTGAGCATAATTTACTTGGTCTGGTGGGATTCCGGCCAACAATGGGCATTCGGGCGCATTATGAGTGGTGATCCCACATAACTCGCAATATGAAGCTACGGCGGCTACATTGGCTGGTGGCGTTACGGTTAAATTATTTATCTTTTGCGTTAAGGCATCTACCTTAGCGTTAAAATTTTCAAGGCTACTTATTTCGTACATTCCAGCTTTAGTTGCGGATTTCTCTGATTGAGTTCTTTCGCCTCCCCATTGGCAATGGTTTTGAGACATATTTTCGATAAGTTGATAGGCTTCCTCGTATGGCTTATCCATAAGTGCACCGCCCGCGGCAGCGTCTACTGTTAATCTAGTGTTGTACAGGAGCCCATTATAGAAAGTATGGATCGTCACCCAGTTTTCTAAACCGTGGTGAGGACATGCTTTCATCATATCTTTGAATCGTTCCCATGCTTCGTAAAGGGATTCAGTATCTTTTTGTCGAAATCCGTTGATTTGAGCTCTAAGCATAGCAGTTTTGCTTGGCGGAAAATATCTCGCTAAGAAGACGTTCTTCAACTGTTCCACGTCGTAATGGAGTTGGATGGTAAGGATTGTAACCATGTCCATGCTCTGTCTCTAAGAGAGAAAGGGAAAAGACGAAGTCTTATTGCGTCTGGAGTTACACCATTTGCTTTCACTGTGTCTGCGTATTGCACAAACTTCGTTAAATGTTCATTTGGATCCTCAGTTGCATTTCCTGAGAATTGGTTTTGTTGTACAGCTGACATCAATGAGGGTTTCAGCTCAAAATTGTTTCGAGTAATAGCTGGGGCAACAATGCTATTATGAGGCTCTAGCTGGGATGGAGTAGCGTAGTCTTTCAGAGGTCTGTTATGAGGTCCTTCGGCCATCTTTGGTTCTTCTTCGGATTTGGGAATGGGAGTGAGAGGATCGAGAATGTTATGTTTTTGTTGGTACTCAATGATGCGACTTCTTAAATGTAAGAAGCGCTCTAGTTCTGCGACTGAAGGTTTTAAGATATCGCCTTGTGGGCGATTACTTGGCATACAATCAACAGAACTAGTAAAGGAAAAATGAGAATAGTTAACCTAGTCTATACGGCGTAACAGAAGGTTACACTATTGACTAAACGGGTCCCCGACAACGGCGCCAAAACTTGATCGCGACTTTCTGTGTCTAATACAACTTAACTGCAAGTGCACAGTCTATCGCGTAGTAATAAAAGATATCGATCCCACAGGGACTCGTAATCAAACTAGTGTTCTCGGGAGTTATTATGTTTAGCTAGGTAGATAATGTTTAAGAATTGATTTCTGTCACTAAAGGGAACTAAAAACGTTACTTGAATTATAATTACGTGAATCGATATGCAGTAATTATGTTCTTCGGGGATTTGACAAGTTACCGGTGTATGAAATATTTTTCAGAATTTATTTAAGCAGAAAATAGTGATCTGAAGACTTTCGTCTCACGATGGTTGTTGACGCTAGTCATAATTCTAAGGGCCGGATGTACGCTTTCGCTGTCCCATTCGGGGTTAAAACTACTTTTTGGAAATCTTTAAGTTCTAATTCATTTTAAAGTGCTTTCGCTGTTATTAAAACAAATGCCTAGTGTTTACTATCTGGTCTTACCGCAACTGTCGCTTGTTGGTTCGTACCTTAATTAATTTCCCACTGTCGTGGCAAAACTACTTTTAAATAAGTTCTCGCTTTCGCGACGAACGTTTATTCAGTAAATAAGTTTAAACACTCAGACCATAAACAACATTTGAAAAGAAAGTTTTCAACCGGTTATTATCAAATCCCGTCTGAATTATTATTACATATCGATTACTCTGATTTAGCTAGACATGGATTTGGGAAAGGTAAAACATAAATAAAAACAGTGATTAATAACATGCATCATAATGAAAACTGAAATTACGATTAAAATTTAAAACCTGTAAATATTCCAATTGGCCTTTGGGCAGATCCTCCACAAATGTTGGCAGGATTCTGGTCTTTGTGCCAATTGATCGTACAAGGGAAATGGGAATTACAAAATATCAAAGAATGCAGAGAAAGAAAAGAGAAACAAATAAGAATAGAATAATGGAAAGGTTGCTTTGAAGATAAATTGGCAACACTTCGTTGTCTGAATGCGGCTCCCTTTCTCAGCTCCCCTCCTTCCTCTTTTATAGAAATAGAATTCTAACGGTTGTAATTTGAAGAAGGTGGACTTGGAGCAGAAATATCAGGGAGTAGTGGTCCATTATTTGGGACTTGGAACTGCATTTTGCACGTTCATTTGAAGTTGTGCGTTTTTGCCTGCATGACGGTCGTCATGGTGTATGACGGTCGTCACCCGTGTGACGGTCGTCATGTAGGTGTGACGGTCGTCACAGCAGCAAAATGTGCATTCTGCGTTTTTCATGTTGTTTTCGTCTGGTTTTCGTCCACATTTCATCTGTAATTGCTTCTTTTCTTCATATTGCTTTGTTTAGACATGATCATCAAATACCTGCAAAATATCAGACAAATAACATGGAAAAAACCCGAAATCGGATCGAAAACAGTCAAACATCAGTTGAATTATGCATCAATATATATATACGATTTCGTGTTATCAAACTGACAAACTCTAACCTCTATTGTATTTGTGCATTATGTATTTATGACACTTGAGGAAATACTTTAGTGGTAAAAGTTTAACCTGGTAAATTTCAAGGTAATTTAGTTTCAATCTCCTAGGGATGGTTTTAAAGCATCGACACTTCATTAATAAAAAAAAATATTTTTTTAAACTAAAACATTATTGTGAAATCATAATCTTTTAAGCAACTAATTTTTAAATAGTGAATATTGTCTAGCATTTGTTTCATTTCTTTCATCATTTTTCTCTCTTTTTTAATGATTTGATACTTGTTGTAGGAATTTCACACAAACATTAATTCAAAAAGTGTAAAAATAAAAATATAAAATATTTTTCTAAATTTTGTAACACGTGTAATTTGTTTACTACCGTGTTATAAAACATAAGGAAAATGAAATAAACTCATGATAAGTTAGTTTACAATGTAAATTCACAAAACTTAGAATTTTGGTCATATATAATCAAAAGATTATATACAAATCTTAAAATTTAGGTAGAACCTAGTTACTTCAAACTTTATTGTAACAAATCAGGAAGTTCCAATATATTGCTCAACTAATTTTTTTCTTTCAAAAGATGAACTTATACAACTTTATATTATCAAATATAATGTAAAAAAATTATATGAAAATAAATAAATTAAAAAGATAATTTAAAATGCTTATAAAAAATTAAAAAATAGTCAAAATGTTTTTTCTTTAATAAAAAAGTATAACAATTCGGTTTAAGAAAAATGTTTACTAAAAGTTCCCTCAGTGCAAAATTTAGAACCCCAATTTAATAATTAAATACATTTCAATTATAAAACAATTAAAATAGTTCAATTTAATTTTTTAATTTTCTAAAATAGTTCTGTTTATTTCAATTTTCTTTCTAAATCCTACCCTATTAAGAATTTATTTTTGAAAAATTAAAAAAAGTATAATAGTGTACCTGGGGAAATAAAATGAATTTATTATAAAATTGTCATTGTATTTATTCATTAACTTGTGTCAAGATTCACTTTTTTTTTCAAATTTTATTTTATAAAAAGTTATAATATCAATGTAATTGTATTTCTTCATCTAAAATATATCAATTTCTTATGTATAATTATCAGATTCACTCTTTTTGTATATTTTATTTTAGGTTTATGTTAAATAATTTGTTCATTAAATCTTTAATATCTTATAAACGAGGTGAATCTATATGAACATATATTTATTATGATAATGTCATTGAAATTGTTGATTTAATTTATATTAACAATATAATTATTTGGATCACTGCTACAAATAATACATTATATGACAAAATTTCTACTTCATCGAGTAATAATGTCAATGTGCGTTATGTTTAATTTTTAGTTTTAATAAATACCATATATTTTCTTGATTTCTAAAATATATAAAATAGTTCAGTTCATTTTTTAACTATCTAAAATAATTCTGTTGATTTAAGTCTTCTCTCTAAATTATATCATTTTAAAGATTTATTTTTGAAAAATGAAAAAAAATGTAATAGTGTGCTTGAGGCAATAAAATCGATTTATAATAACAATGTCATCATATTTACTAATTTAACTCATGTCAGGGTTCACTTATTTTCAGATTTTATGTTTGAAAAAATTGTAAAATCAATGTAATTGTATTTATTCATTTAAAATATATCTAGTTCTTATGTAAATGTTTCATTCGAGTCTTAAACACATTTTTATAACTCAAAGACATAAGATATTTGTATAGGGGAAGTCATTAAATTTATTAATCTAATTTGGATATATATATATATATATATAATATATATATATATATATATATATATATATATATATAATATATATATATATATATATATATATTATATATTATATATATATATATATATATATTAAAACAAAGTTGTGACTCAAATATTTACAACAATAAAATTACATAACGGTTATGTCAAATAAGTTGATCATTAAATCTTTAAGATGTTATAAACGAGGTGAATTTAATGGAACATATATTTATTATGACTACTTCTACTTCACCCAACAAAAATTCGATGGATAGTGTCAAGGGGCGTCATATTTTATTTTTAGTTTTAAATAAATACCACATATTTTTTCGATTTCTAAAATAATTAAAATAGTTAAGTTCGATTTTTTAATTTTCTAAAATAATTCTCTTTATTTCAATTTTCTCTCTAAATCATATCCTTTTAAGAAATTATTTTTTAAAATTGAAAAAGTGTAATTGTGTGCTTGGGCAAATAAAATGCATTATTATAACAATGTCATTGTATATACTCATTTAACTCATGTCAAGGTTCACTTCTTTTTAAATTTTATTTTAGAAAAAGTTATGATATCAATGTAATTTTATTTATTCATTTAAAATATATCTAATTCTTATGTAAAAAAATAAGATTCGCTCTTTTTATATTTTTTATTTTAAATAAAATCGGTAAAATTATTTTGTTGGGGAAACCGTTAAATTTATTAATCTTATTTGGACATATACCTTAAAACAAAGTTTGACTCAAATATTTGCAACAACAAAATCATGTAACGGTATGTTAAGTAATTTAATCATTAAATCTTTAATGTGTTATAAACGAGGTGAATTTAATTGCATGTAAATTTATTATGATAATGTCATAAAAATTGTTGATTTAATTCATATTAATTTTGTAATTGTTCAATTCACTACTAAAAATAATATAATATATGACAAAATTTCTACTTCACACAAAAAAATTCGAGGTATAATGTCAAGGGACGCCATGTTTTATTTTTTGTTTTAAATAAATACCACATATTCTTTCGATTTCTAAAATAATTAAAATAGTTCAGTTAAATTTTTTAGTTTTCTTAAATAATTATGTTTATTTAAATTTTCTCTCTAAATCATATCCATTTAAGAATTCATTTTTGAAAAATTAAAAAAGTAGAATAGTGTGCTTGGTGAAATTAAATGAATTTATAATAACAATGCCATCATATTTACTCATTTAAAATATATCTACTTCTTATGTATAATTTATAGGTTCGCTCTTGTTATATGTTCGGAACTGCAACAAAATTACATAACAGTTATGTTAAATATATTGTTCATAAATCTTTAATATGTTATAAACGAGGTGAATCTAATAGATCATATATTTATTACGATAACGTGATTAAAGTTGTTGATTTAATTCATATTAACTTCGTAATTGTTCTGCTCACTACTATAAATAAAATATTATATAACAAAACTTTCACTTCACCCGACAAAATTCAAAGTATAATGTCAAAGGACGTCATTTTTTATTTTTATTTTTAAATAAAAACCACATATTCTCTCGTTTTTTAAATTAATTAAATTAGTTCAGTTCATTTTTAAAATTTTCTAAAATAATTCTGTTTATTTCAATTTTCTCTCTAAATTATATCCTTTTAAGAATTTATTTTTGAAAAATTGAAAAAGTGTAATAGTGTTATTGTGGAGATAATTGGATTTATTATAACAATATCATTGTATTTACTCATTTAAATCATGTTAAGTTCCACTTATTTTCAGATTTTATTTTAGAAAAGTTGTAATATCAATGTAATTGTATTTATTCATTTAAAGTATATATACTTCTTATGTATAATTATGAGGTTCACTCTTTTTATATGTTTTATTTTTTTAAAAGCAGTAAAATTAATGGATATTTCTAGTCTTATACATAATTAATAGGTATTTTTATATTACAACTCCAACATCTCCAATTTCCAATGAACATATGATTTGCAACTAAATATGATTAGAAAATTAGATTTCCATTGCCAATATAATGAAATCAAATTCAAATGTTAAAGGTCACCTAATAGTATACTATTTTTAAATAAGTACAACAACATTTTAAAGATTGTGTAAGCCTTGAAAATCACTTCCAAATTAGTAAAGAAACACTTATACAAAAATTATTTATTATTTATTATTCTTTATTAGTAAAGTTTCACTTGTAACCAATTTGTATTGAGTTTACCACTTTGTGTGAATTGTTGTAAATAATACTTTTTTGTTGTAATTTTCCATCTTCTCAAGCATGAGATAAGCAAGTTCTCTAGTGTGAGACAAGAAAGAACTTAAAGATTTAAGGTAAGGGAGTTTCTAGCAAACTGAAAGGTAAGAAAGTCCTCTAGTGTTAGACAAAAAAATCTAAAACTAAATTGTCTTAATTGTTGTTTGTAATTAAGATGTGATTGTAGTGGAAATCTCTCAAATATAGGGCAAATTAGAATTCAGTGTCTCTCTCTAATATATTAGAATCTCTCACTAAAATAAATTATTTTATACAAATGCATATGTCTTATTATTAAACTAAAGGCACCAAAGTTACCTAGGCAGACCATTCTTTCTCGTAGGAAAACTAGATTAGTATAAATTTTATGTATAACTTTATATCCATATTCTCTTTAATTTTCATGGCCATACAATAGGTGCTTGAGAATATTGAAAAAACTAAATGAAAAACAATTTAAACATTCTTTTTTGTGTTTTTCTCAGCTTTAAAAAATATTAGGGACAGAAAAACAAACATTTAACAGATATTACCTCAAATTCTTTTTCATACTACTCCTCTTTTTATATTTTATTTTTTGCTACTATATTTGTAAATAAAAAGATTTAATTTTTATTACTTCCTTAATAACATTTATATTTATATGTTCAATTATTTTACCCTGATAGTGTTGATATGAAAGTTTATGAACATGTAATCTAAAATTTAAATATGCTTGTAATCGAATTTAAGATTTAAAAATAAAAAAACTATTGTTGATACCAAATATCAAATTTTATTATTCTTGAGAAAAAAATATAATTTTGGATTTCATCTATTATTTTTTTTTAAAATTTGTGCTAAAAATTCAATATACGAAGCGATACAAAAATAGTTTATATATGATTAGGTTTAAATTCAATAAACCAATAAAAAAGTTTAAATTAAAAAAAAACAATTTTAAATATTAGATAAATCATATACAATTTTTTTTAATATTATGTATTAAATGTGACTAATAGAATCATTCATTTCATTTACATCAACAACACCAATATAAACATGCCATTGTCAATATATCAAGTTAGAAAATTCAGTCTCCAGCATTCTTCACTATTAAAAGACTTTTAGAATTATGAATAAGTAATTCATGTAAACTAATTCATTCATCATGTATCAAATTGATGAATCAAATATGATTTTTTTAGTCATGAATCTCATTTAAGAATGGATAGTATATATTTGTTAAAAATACAATGTCATGACAAACTCTAACCTCTATTGTATTTGTGCATTATGTATTTAGGACACTTGAGGAAATACTTTAGTGGTAAAAGTTTAACCTTGTAAATTTCAAGGTAATTTAGTTTCAATCTCCTAGGGATGGTTTAAAGCATCGACACTTCCATTAATAAAAAAAAAATTTTTTTTAAACTAAAACATTATTGTGAAATCATAATCTTTTAAGCAACTAATTTTTTTAAATAGTGAATATTGTCTAGTATTTGTTTCATTTCTTCATCATTTTTCTCTTTTTTTTAATGATTTGATACTTGTTGTAGGAATTTCACACAAACATTAATTCAAAAAGTGTAAAAATAAAAATATAAAATATTTTTCTAAATTTTGTGACACGTGTAATTTTGTTTACTACCATGTTATAAAACATAAGGAAAATGAAATAAACTCATGATAAGTTAGTTTACAATGTAAATTCACAAAACTTAGAATTTTGGTCATATATAATCAAAAGATTATATACAACTCTTAAAATTTAGATAGAACCTAGTAACTTCAAACTTTATTGTAACAAATCACGAGGTTTCAATATATTGCTCAACTAATTTTTTTCTTTCAAACAATGAATTTATGCAACTTTATATTATCAAATATAATGTCAAAAAATTATATGAAAATAAATAAATTAAAAAGATAATTTAAAATGCTTATAAAAAAATTAAAAAATAGTCAAAATGTTTTTTCTTTAATAAAAAAGTATAGCAATTCGGTTTAAGAAAAATGTTTACTAAAAGTTCCCTCAGTGCAAAATTTAGAACCCCAATTTAATAATTAAATACATTTCAATTATAAAACAATTAAATAGTTCAATTTAATTTTTTAATTTTGTAAAATAGTTCTGGTTATTTCAATTTTTTTTCTAAATCCTACCTCTTAAGAATTTATTTTGAAAAATTAAAAAAAGTATAATAGTGTACCTGGGGAAATAAAATGAATTTATTGTAAAATTGTCATTGTATTTATTCATTTAACTTGTGTCAAGATTCACTTTTTTTCAATTTTATTTTAGAAAAAGTTATAATATTAATGTAATTGTATTTATTCGTTTAAAATATATCAATTTCTTATGTATAATTATCAGATTCACTCTCTTTATATATTTTATTTTAGGTTTATGTTAAATAATTTGTTCATTAAATCTTTAATATCTTATAAACGAGGTGAGTCTATATGAACATATATTTATTATGATAATGTCATTGAAATTGTTGATTTAATTTATATTAACAATGTAATTATTTGGACCACTGCTACAAATAATACATTATATTACAAAATTTCTTCTTCGCCAACAAAAAATTGAGGTATAATGTCAATGTGTGTTATGTTTAATTTTTAGTTTTAAATAAATACCATATATTTTCTTGATTTCTAAAATATATAAAATAGTTCAGTTCAATTTTTTAACTTTCTAAAATAATTCTGTTGATTTAAGTCTTCTCTCTAAATTATATCCTTGAGGAAATAAAATCGATTTATAATAACAATGTCATCATATTTAGTAATTTAATTCATGTCAGGGTTCACTTCTTTTCAGATTTTGAGTTTGAAAAAATTGTAAAATCAATGTAATTGTATTTATTCATTTAAAATATATCTAGTTCTTATGTAAATGTTTCATTTGAGTCTTAAACACATTTTTAGATATTTGTATTGGGGAAGTCATTAAATTTATTAATCTAATTTGGATATATATATATATATATATATATATATATATATATATATATATATATATATATATATATATATATATATATATATATATATATATATATATATATATATATATATATATATTATATATATATATACTATATATATATATATATATATATATATATATATATATATCAAAACAAAGTCGTGACTCAAATATTTACAACAATAAAATTACATAACGGTTATGTCAAATAAGTTGATCATTAAATCTTTAAGATGTTATAAACGAGGTGAATTTAATGGAACATATATTTATTATGACTACTTCTACTTCACCCAACAAAAATTCGATGGATAGTGTCAAGGGGCGTCATATTTTATTTTTAGTTTTAAATAAATACCACATATTTTTTGGATTTCTAAAATAATTAAAATAGTTAAGTTTGATTTTTTAATTTTCTAAAATAATTCTCTTTATTTCAATTTTCTCTCTAAATCATATCCTTTTAAAGAAATTATTTTTTAAAAATTGAAAAAGTGTAATGTGTGCTTGGGCAAATAAAATGCATTTATTATAACAATGTCATTGTATATACTCATTTAACTCATGTCAAGGTTCACTTCTTTTTAAATTTTATTTTAGAAAAAGTTATGATATCAATGTAATTTTATTTATTCATTTAAAATATATCTACTTCTTATGTAAAAAAATAAGATTCGCTCTTGTTATATTTTTTATTTTAAATAAAATCGGTAAAATTATTTTGTTGGGGGAACCGTTAAATTTATTAATCTTATTTGGACATATACCTTAAAACAAAGTTTGACTCAAATATTTGCTGCAACAAAATCACGTAACGGTATGTTAAGTAATTTAATCATGAAATCTTTAATGTGTTATAAACGAGGTGAATTTAATTGCATGTAAATTTATTATGATAATGTCATAAAAATTGTTGATTTA
>OZ012739.1:319628650-319679153 GCA_963859935.3 Lathyrus sativus
TCTTAATCATGAAATAAAGACGTTTTTCATATTCAAATATTGTGATCCCTGTTTTCCTTGTTTTACTTTAACAATGAATGGCAACGTGGTTATTTGCTTTGTTTACGTGTTGAAGCGTTTAACCATTTCCTTTGCAGGACTAATATTTCAGATGACATCCTCTACGAACCGCCTATGACTCGTCTCGACTTCAAGCACCCGGTATTCCAAGCAGAGGAAGAGATTGTTGAGGATAGAGACTTGCCAGAGGAGCTGACTCGTTTGTTGAAATAGGAAGAGAGAATCATTCTGCCTCATCAGGAGGAAATTGAGATTATCAACTTGGGGTCGGAAGAAGTTGTGAGAAATATCCGTATAGGGGCTGCGCTGCAGAGCGACATCAAGCAAAGGCTGATTGAGATACTGCGAGAGTATAGTGATATATTTGCTTGGTCGTACGAGGATATGCCTGGGTTGGATACGGAAATGGTTGTGCACCACCTGCCGTTGCGAGAGGAATGTCCGCCTGTTAAGCAGAAGCTCAGAAGAACCAGACCAGACATGGCTGTAAAAATCAAGGAGGAAGTTCAAAAACAGTGGGATGCTGGTTTCCTAGCCGTTACAACTTATCCGTCACGGGTTGCTAATATAGTACCAGTGCCGAAGAAAGACGGTAAAGTGAAAATGTGTGTAGACTACTGTGATTTGAATAAGGCGAGCCCGAAAGACGACTTTCCACTTCCTCACATTGATGTGCTGGTTGATAACACTGCTCAGTTCTCCGTATTCTCCTTCATGGACGGCTTCTCAGGCTATAATCAGATCAAAATGGCACCGGAAGACATGGAGAAGACTACCTTCATTACTCCCTGGGGAACATTTTGCTACAAAGTGATGCCCTTCGGACTGAAGAACGCTAGGGAAACATATCAACGTGCTATGACGACTCTCTTTCATGACATGATGCATAAAGAGATCGGGGTTTATGTTCAAGATATGATTACCAAATCCCAGACAGAGGAGGAGCATTTGGTTAATCTGCTGAAACTGTTCAAAAGACTTAGGAAGTTCAGGTTGAGACTGAACCCTAACAAGTGCACCTTTGGGGTGAGATCGGGTAAACTGCTGGGGTTTATTATGAGCGGAAAGGGAATAGAGGTTGATCCTGCGAAAATAAAAGCTATACAAGAAATGCCGACGCCTAAAACAGAAAAAGAAGTGCGTGGGTTTTTAGGGAGGTTGAACTATATCGCCCGGTTCATATCTCACCTAACTGCGACATGCGAGCCGTTATTCAAGTTGTTGAAAAAGGATTAGGTGTTGGCCTGGAATGAAAATTGTCAAAAGGCGTTCGACAAGATAAAAGAATACTTGCAGGAACCTCCTGTTTTGATACCCCCAGTGGCCGGGAGACCTTTGATTATGTATTTGACGGTTCTTGAGGAAAGTATGGGTTGTGTTCTCGGTCAACACGACGAGACCGGACATAAAGAGCATGCGATCTACTATTTGAGTAAGAAGTTTACCGACTGTGAGTCCAGATACTCAATGCTCGAGAAGACGTGTTGCGCGCTAGCCTGGGCCGCCAAACGTTTGAGGCAATACATGCTGAATCATACAACCCTGCTAATTTCAAAGATGGATCCAATCAAATACGTGTTTGAGAAGCAAGCACTCTCCGGAAGAATTTCCCGATGGCAGATGGTGTTAACGGAATACGATATCCAATATGTCTCGCAAAAGGCTATTAAAGGTAGCGTTTTGTCAGAGTACCTTGCAGAGCAGCCGGTTGAGGACTACCAATCGATGAGGTTTGATTTTCCTGACAAGGAAATCATGTACCTGAGAATGAAGGATTGTGAAGAACCGTTGTCGAACGAAGAACCAGAGTTGGGTTCCAAATGGCAGTTGATATTTGACGGAGCTGTAAATTCCTATGGTAGCAGAATAGGTGCAGTTATCACTACTCCTCATGGGTCGCACATCCCATTTACTGCCCGATTGACTTTTCCCGTTACCAATAATGAGGCTGAATATAAGGCTTGCATCTTGGGTCTGGAAGAAGCCATTGATTTGAGAATCAAGAACTTGGATGTATACGGAGACTCAGCTCTAGTGGTGAATCAGATTAAAGGAGAATGGGAAACACGTCAGCCCAATTTGATACCCTATATGAATTATGCAAAGAGATTGTTGCCTTTCTTTGACAAGGTGGAATTACATCATGTACCACGAGCATAAAATCAAATGGCTGACGCCCTGGCGACATTGTCTTTAATGTATGAAGTTAACTTCTGGAACGAGGCTCCCAGGATTGTCATCTCTCGGCTTGATAGGCCTGCATTCATATTTGCCATTGATGAGGCTCCCGATGGTCAACCCTGGTACTTTGACATCCAGAATTTCCTGAAGAACAAGGAGTATCCGACTGGGGCATCTAGTCGAGATCAGAAGACTCTCAGGAGATTGGCTGGCAGTTTCTATCTGAACCCGGACGGTGTCCTATATAAAAGAAACCACGACTTGGTGTTGCTACGCTGTGTAGACGAGAAAGAGGCGAAGTTGCTCATGGAAGAGATACATGAGGGTACATTTGGTACGCATGCTGGTGGGCATGCTATGACGAGAAAGTTGTTGCGGGCAGGTTATTATTGGCTGACTATGGAAACAGACTGTTTCAAGTTTGCAAAGAAGTGTCATAAATGCCAGATTTATGCGGACAAAATCCATGTGCCTCCAAGCCCTCTGAATGTGATGTCATCACCGTGGCCTTTCTCGATGTGTGGAATTGATATGATTGGCAAGATTGAGCCTACGGCATCCAACGGACACCGGTTCATTTTGGTGGCAATCGATTACTTCACCAAATGGGTGGAAGCAGCATCATATGCTAATGTCACCAAACAAGTGGTCTCCAGATTTATCAAACGAGATATTATCTGCAGATATGGAATCCCTGAGCAGATTATCACAGACAACGGTTCGAATTTGAATAACAAAATGATGAAAGAGCTGTGTCAGAATTTTAAGATTGAGCATCACAACTCTTCTCCTTACCGGCCCAAGATGAATGGCGTTGTTGAAGCGGCCAATAAGAGCATAAAGAAGATTGTTCAGAAGATGGTTGTAACATATAAGGACTGGCACGAGATGCTATCTTTCGCTTTGCACGGTTATCGTACGACGGTACGCACCTCAACCGGGGCAACCCCTTTCTCATTGGTATACGGGATGGAGGCGGTGTTACCGTTGGAGGTCGAGATTCCTTCCTTAAGGGTTTTACGTGATGTCCAACTCGACGAGGCAGAATGGACTAAAGATAGACTGAATCAGCTCAGTTTAATGGATGAGAAGAGACTGGCTTCTTTAGCATATGGTCGGTTATATCAGAGCCGGATGAAGAAAGCTTACGACAAGAAGGTGCACCCTCGAAGCTTTCAGACGGGCGATCTTGTTTTGAAAAAGATTCTCCCACCACAAACAGATCACAGGGGCAAGTGGACTCCTAATTACGAAGGATCCTACGTTGTTAGAAAAGTCTTCTCTGGAGGAGCCTTGTTACTATCCACCATGGATGGTGAAGACTTTACGTCTCCTGTGAATTCGGACGCAGTTAAAAAATACTTTGCTTGAAAGTGACCCGCTGGACAGTAAAAAGAGAGTCCAGGCAAAAATGGGGCATCCCGGCGAACCATAAAAAATGAATAAAAGGTTCGGGCAAAAATTAGGGATAAAATTGAAAAAATGTACACCTGCGAAGTCAAAAACCTGAAAAGGGCGATTTCGGCAAAAAAAGGGTATCCCGGTGAATTGAAAACACGCAAAGGGCGGTTCACGCAAAAGTTAGGGATTGAAAAAGCAAATGACTGCGGTCCGGATTTGATACAGCATTGCTTAGTGGTTTGGGAGTACCTGGAGGGTCGTCTATCCAAAAACGATCTCTTCCGAAGATCGAGTACCGGGAAAGCGCAGAGTCAGGCGAGTCATAGGAGGATCAGCTCATGGTGTTTGTCTGCATCACGTTTCCGACATGTATACAAATAGTTGTTTTGTATATTCTTTGTGCTTATTGTGCATATATTTATGTGTGTTTGTGAGTAACTTCCTCTTTTCAGGAGTTGCATCTAGTGTACAAAACGTTGCCTATTTAGAGGCCTGTTATCAATAAAACATGTTATTCAGTACTCGATGCTTATTCTTTACTGTTTTGTTTGTGAAAAACGCCAATGTTTTGATAAACTTGCACTTGCATAATCTTGCTAGCCCTTGCCAATAATTGCTAGAACTTTGAATTGACTGAAGTAATGTCACGGATGCTAACCCGGATAGATTCTGTTGTATAGGCCTGTTTTGTCTCGTTTGTGTTTTGCAGGGTTCTTACCTTTGGAGCAAACGGTCAAGAATTGTATTCCCCAGCCAAAATCTCTTGACGTAAGACTTGACTCCAGTCGATGTCGTTCCTCGGTTAGTCGCATCTTATCCCTAGAGAGTGGAAATGACATTTATTCCTTCCCGAAGGAAGGAATTATTTTCCCCAAGAGAGTGTCCTCATGGAAAGCCGCCCATAGGATTAACCCCAGCAAGTCAAAATCAATGTCCCCTGCAGAGGTTGCGCTCCTCAGCAAGTCGAGTATGTGCACGTTCAATCTCCAGCATGGGAGATTCCTGCAATGGTTAACCAAGTTGTTGGTTCGAAAGGTTTATATCCGCGAAGGATGGGTTTCTTGCTCCCCCACATGTCGTCATGCCATTGACAGGATGTTGATCCTCAGCAGAGTCCGAGGCTTCGAGTTCGTAAACTGTGCCCAGACAGTGTGCTTTTCCTAGAAGTGTCGCTTTTTTCCCCAGCTAAGTTTGTTCACCAGCAGGGTGGCTTGTTATTTCCTCCCAGTGGAAATTGATGTTTAATCTCTCCCCGGCAGAGTTGGTTGTGTTTCTGGCATTTATTTGGCCAGAATATCTTATGATACTTGTTCTCCCCAGCGGAGTTGGCTTTATCCTCAGCATTCATGTTGTTGAGACAACACTACCAGAGTTTCCCGGCAGCTTGAGCCTGCATTTGCATTTGCATATATAGTCACATTTGCATCTACTTAAACGCGTAGCATTTCCGTGTCGTGCGGAGCATTACGCCATTTTCAAACATACGCATTTTGAAGCATAAGTCAGGTTGTCTACCCCTTTGTTTTCAGGTGTTCTTCCCTGCAGGTAATTGGACTTCTTGTTCAGGATCGTTTTCAGATATTCTGATTTTGCGGCATAAGATATGTGATGATGATATTCGTCCCGCCATATGTTCCCTTATTAGAGGTGCTTGATTAACTTCCCTTCTTCCTCAGCGGAGTGTTCTTTACACAGTTTCATAATTGGACTTTGGAGTTGTTGTCAAAGATTCCCCAGTGGAGTGTTCCATCGGGTTGCTGTCACGTCAGCATTTTCAGAAAAGATTTCATGGATTAGACATCTGGAGTCATTACTCGTCGTCAAGATGAATGTCTGGCAGTTGACGTCAGAATTTCACCGGCAGAGTTCTCCCCAGTTTGTTGTTATGGCTTCATAATTAGACTTTGAAGTTTGTTATGTCATCATTTTAAGGCTTCATAATTAGACCTTGAAGTTGTTACCATCATGACATGGCTTCATAATTTGAATTTGAAGTTGTTGTCAGGCTTCATAATTCGACCTTGGAGTTATTGTCAGTGTTAAACAGCTTCATAACTAGACTTTGGAGTTGTTGTTAGGAATTCCCTAGCGGATTTTCCTCGTGTAGCTGTTATGTCAGCATTGCAGACTTCATGATTTGACTTTGGAGATCGGCATAGTTTTCTTCGAGTGGCTGTTACGTCAGCGTTACACGGCTTCATAATTAGACTTTGGAGTCGTCGTTAGTTCCCCAACAGAGTTTTCTCTAACTGCTGTTACATCAGCATTGAGCTGCTTCATAATTAGACTTTGAAGTTCAGCGAAGTTTTCATTAAACGGCTTCATAATTAGACTTTGAAGTTCGTCGGCATTAAATGGCTTCGTAATTTGACTTTAAAGTTGTAGCCTCCCTTTACGCTGCTTCATAATTAGACCTTGGAGTTGCCGTCAACATCAAACGACTTCGTAATTAGAATTTCGAGTTCTTCAGCATTACAGCAGCTTCATGATTAGACTTTGGAGTTGTTGTCCGAAAGTTTTGTCCGCATGGAATAGCTTCATAAGTAGACTTTGGAGTTGTTGCCAGATTTTTCCCCACAGAGTTGCTTGTTGAAGTTTCTCTTATCCGGCCAGCGGAGTGTTTTTCCAGTTTGATGTTCCGTCAACGTCAAAGGGTTTTATGAATCAAAATTTTAGAAGCTGCCGCCGGTTATCGAAACAGGCGTCCGACAGTTCGGTTTCCAAATATCCCCAGTAGAGTCCTCCTCAACGTCGCTGTCACGTTAGCGCTAAAAGGTTTGTGGGTTGGGACCAATGGAGTTGGCTAATGCAAAGATAAGGCGGAGTTATTTTCCAGTATGATTGACAGAATTGAATTCCTATTGGGTGGAAGAATTCTATCCCCAGCGAAGTCGCCGGGATTTCTTCGTGTTGACGAAATGACACCCCCAGGAAAGTCCTTCGCAGATTTGCTGCCATGTCGGCGCTAAAAGTTTGAAGATTAAGCTGTATTTTGTTACCCATGGGATTGATGGAAGCCAGTTCCTGTAAGATGGGCAGAGAAGCTATGCTCAAGAGATTTTTTTCCCGTATGGATAGGCAGATGAAGTTTCCTGTGATTAGACAGATGATTTTCCCGTATGGATAGGCGGATGAAGTTTCTTGTGTTTAGGCAGATGTTTTTCCCGTATGGATAGGAGGATGAAGTTTCCTGTGTTTAGACAGATGATTTTCCCGTATGGATAGGCGAATGAAGTTTCCTGTGTTTAGGCAGATGGTTTTCCCGTATGGATAGGCGGATGAAGTTTCCTGTGTGTAGACAGATGATTTTCCCGTATGGATAGGCGGATGAAGTTTCCTGTGTTTAGGCAGATGATTTTCCCTTATGGATAGGCGGATGAAGTTTTCTGTGTTTAGGCAGATGGTTTTCCCGTATGGATAGGCGGATGAAGTTTCATGTGTTTAGACAGATGATTTTCCCGTATGGATAGGCGGATGAAGTTTCCTGTGATTAG
This sequence comes from Lathyrus sativus, assembly GCA_963859935.3. NCBI lineage: Eukaryota > Viridiplantae > Streptophyta > Magnoliopsida > Fabales > Fabaceae > Lathyrus > Lathyrus sativus. The sequence continues at coordinate 319,635,787 of OZ012739.1, forward strand.
ACAGATGATTTTCCCGTATGAATAGGCAGATGAAGTTTCCTGTGTTTAGACAGATGATTTTCCTGTATGGATAGACGGATGGAGTTTCCTGTGATTAGACAGAAATGTTTCCCCAGCGAAGCGCCGGGATTTTTTCGTAATGTGAGTCCTGACGTGGACAGATTTGTGCTTATTCGTGATTCGACAAAATTTGGGTCCAGATGTGGACAAGGTTATTCCTGTGACGACGAAATCTATATTCGTGTTGACGAATTTGTCTCTCTTCTTGTGTTGATAAGGTTAGTTCAGTTGTGGACAGAGGTGTTTTGCGAAAAGTGTTCAGTACCTGTGGCGTTACATAGGTGGTTGAAGTTGAAATCAGAATTATCAGACGTCGGATCAGTTGTTGCCGTAACAACCAGATTCAGTTGGTGGATGTCGTTCCCCAAGCAGTGCGCAGCTTATTTCTGCGGTTGGCAAACTTCTGGGTTTCTTGGTATTCAACCGTCTCGTACCTCGATTGTTTGAAGGCCGTTCGCTCTTCACCCAGTCGGGTCCAAGCCGTTTGAATAGGGGCATAAGGTATATGTCCAAATAAGATTAATAAATTTAACGGTTTCCCCAACAAAATAATTTTACCGATTTTATTTAAAATAAAAAATATAAAAAGAGCGAATCTTATTTTTTTACATAAGAAGTAGATATAGATATATTTTAAATGAATAAATAAAATTACATTGATATCATAACTTTTTCTAAAATAAAATTTAAAAAGAAGTGAACCTTGACATAAGTTAAATGAGTATATACAATGATATTATTATAATAAATGCATTTTATTTGCCCAAGCACACTATTACACTTTTCAATTTTTAAAAAATAATTTCATAAAAGGATATGATTTAGAGAGAAAATTGAAATAAAGAGAATTATTTTAGAAAATTAAAAAATCGAACTTAACTATTTTAATTATTTTAGAAATCGAGAGAATATGTGGTATTTATTTAAAACTAAAAATAAAATATGACGCCCTTGACACTATCCATCGAATTTTTGTTGGGTGAAGTAGAAGTAGTCATAATAAATATATGTTCTATTAAATTCACCTCGTTTATAACATCTTAAAGATTTAATGATCAACTTATTTAACATAACCGTTATGTAATTTTATTGTTGTAAATATTTGAGTCAAACCTGATATATATATATATATATATATATATATATATTATATATATATATATATATATATATATATATATATATATATATATATATATAATATATATATATATATATATATATATATATATATATATATATATATATATATATATATATATATATATATATATATATCCAAATTAGATTAATAAATTTAATGACTTCCCCAATACAAATATCTTATGTCTTTGAGTTCTAAAATGTGTTTAAGACTCAAATGAAACATTTACATAAGAACTAGATATATTTTTAATGAATAAATACAATTACATTGATTTTACAATTTTTTCAAACACAAAATCTGAAAAGAAGTGAACCCTGACCTGAGTTAAATTAGTAAATATGATGACATTGTTATTATAAATCGATTTTATTTCCTCAAGCACACTATTACATTTTTTTTCATTTTTCAAAAACAAATCTTTAAAAGGATATAATTTAGAGAGAAGACTTAAATCAACAGAATTATTTTAGAAGTTAAAAAATTGAACTGAACTATTTATATATTTTAGAAATCAAGAAAATATATGGTATTTATTTAAAACTATAATTAAACATATCGCACATTGACATTATACCTCGATGAAGTAGAAATTTTGTAATATAATGTATTATTTGTAGCAGTGATCCAAATAATTATATTGTTAATATAAATTAAATCAACAATTTCAATGACATTATCATAATAAATATATGTTCATATAGATTCACCTCGTTTATAAGATATTAAAGATTTAATGAACAAATTATTTAACATAAACCTAAATAAAATATATAAAAAGAGTGAATCAAATAATTATACATAAGAAATTGATATATTTAAACGAATAAATACAATTACATTAATATTATAACTTTTTCTAAAATAAATTTGAAAAAAAGTGAATCTTGACACAAGTTAAATGAATAAATACAATGACAATTTTATAATAAATTCATTTTATTTCCCCAGGTACACTATTATACTTTTTTAATTTTCAAAAATAAATTCTTAAGAGGGTAGGATTTAGAAAGAAAATTGAAATAAACAGAACTATTTTAGAAAATTGAAAAATTAAATTGAACTATTTTAATTGTTTTATAATTGAAATGAATTTAATTATTAAATTGGGGTTCTAAATTTTGCACTGAGGAAACTTTTAGTAAACATTTTTCTTAAACCGAATTGTTATACTTTTTATTAAAGGAAAAAACATTTTGACTATTTTTAATCTTTTTATAAGCATTTTAAATTATCTTTTTAATTTATTTATTTTCATATAATTTTTTCACAGTATATTTTATAATATAAAGTTGTATAAGTTCATCGTTTGAAATAAAAAAATTAGTTGAGCAATATATTGAAACCTCATGATTTGTTCTACCTAAATTTTAAGATTTGTATATAATATTTTGATTATATATGACCAAAATTCTAAGTTTTGTGAATTTACATTGTAAACTAACTTATCATGAGTTTATTTCATTTCCTTATGTTTTATAACATGGTAGTAAACAAAATTACACGTGTCACAAAATTTAGAAAATTATTTTATATTTTTATTTTTACACTTTTTGAATTAATGTTTGTGTGAAATTCTTACAACAAGTATCAAATCATTAAAAAAAGAGAAAATGATGAAAGAAATGAAACAAATACTAGACAATATTCACTATTTAAAAAATTAGTTGCTTAAATGATTATGATTTCACAATAATGTTTTTAGTTTAAAAAAATATTTTTTTTTATTAATGGAAGTGCCGATGCTTTAAAACCATCCCTAGGAGATTGAAACTAAATTACCTTGAAATTTACAAGGTTAAACTTTTACCACTAAAGTATTTCCTCAAGTGTCATAAATACATAATGCACAAATACAATAGAGGTTAGAGTTTGTCATGACATTGTATTTTTAACAAATATATACTATCCATTCTTAAATGAGATTCATGACTAAAAAAATCATATTTGTTACATGATGAATGAATTAGTTTACATGAATTAGTTATTCATGATTCTAAAAGTCTTTTAATAGTGAAGAATGCTGGAGACTGAATTTTCTAACTTGATATATTGACAATGGCATGTTTATATTGGTGTTGTTGATGTAAATGAAATGAATGATTCTATTAGTCACATTTAATACATAATATTAAAAAAAATTGTATTTGATTTATCTAATATTTAAAATTGTTTTTTTTTTTAATTTAAACTTTTTGATTTGTTTATTGAATTTAAATCTAATCATATATAAACTATTTTTGTATCGCTTCGTATATTGAATTTTTAGCACAAATTTAAAAACAAATAATATATGAAATCCAAAATTATATTTTATTTCTCAAGAATAATGAAATTTGATATTTGGTATCAACAATACTTTTTTTTATTTTAAATTCTTAAATTCGATTACAAGGCATATTGAAATTTTAGATTACATGTTCATAAATTTCCATACAACTTTTAAAATTTAAAATATCAACACTATCAGGGTAAAATAATTGAACATATAAATATATATGTTATTAAGGAAGTAATAAAAATTAAATCCTTTTATTTACAAATATAGTAGCAAAAAATAAAATTTTAAAATAAAATATAAAAAAAGGAGTAGTATGAAAAAGAATTTGAGGTAATATCTGTTAAATGTTTGTTTTTCTCTCCCTAATATTTTTTAAAGCTGAGAAAAAAAAAAGAATATTTAAATTCTTTTTCATTTATTTTTTTCAATATTATCAAGCACCTATTGTATGGCCATGAAAATTAAAGAGAATATGGATATAAAGTTATACATAAAATTTATACTAATCTAGTTTTCCTACGGGAATGAATGGTCTGCCTAGGTAACTTTGGTGTCTTTAGTTTAATAATAAGACATATGCATTTGTATAAAATAATTTATTTTGTGAGAGATTCTAATATATTAGAGAGACATTGAATTCTAATTTGCCCTACACTTGAGAGATTTCCACTACAATCACATCTTAATTTCAAACAACAATTAAGACAATTTAGCCTTAGATTTTTTTCTTAACACTAGAGGACTTTCTTACCTTACAGTTTGTAGAAACTCCCTTACCTCACACTCGAGAACTTGCTTATCTCATGCTTGAGAAGATGGAAAATTACAACAAGAAGTATTATTTACAACAATTCACACAAAGTGGTAAACTCAATACAAATTGGTTACAAGTGAAACTTTACTAATAAAGAATAATAAATAATAAATAATTTTTGTATAAGTGTTCTATGCTAATTTGGATGTGATTTTCAAGGCTTACAAAATCTTTAAAATGTTGTTGTACTTATTTAAAAATAGTATATACTATTAGGTGACCTTTAACGTTTGAATTTGATTTCATTATATTGGCAATGAAAATCTAATTTTCTAATCATATTTAGTTGCAAATCATATGTTCGTTGAAAATGGAGACGTTGGAGTTGTAATATAAGTATACCTATTTTGCATAGGTAATATGAAGGTTGAAAACACACTTATTGATTTAGGTGCAAATGTGAATATAATAATATTATTAGTGGTAGAAAGGATTAGGTATATGCAAATAGAGTCATTTGCATCACATTGCGAATGACAGACAAAATATGCAAAACATCAGTTGAAATAGTCAAAGATATATCCATATTGTTGCACCCTAAAATTTACTCAACCTATTTCACCTGGTTTATGTTTCAATTGCATTGTCATTTTCATAATAAGTCATGTACATAGTCTAATCATTTGCATAGCATAGCATAACAAGTCATCTAGCAAGGGATCAAGTGTCATTCTTATCAGAAAGAGGCCCATCAAGGGGGTTTTATTCAAGTTCAGGACCATCCAAGTAATCAAGAAATGAGTTGAAAGTTGAGGGTCAACCAGTGGATTTCTCTCCTAATCTTGAGGGGTTGAAGATCATCAATGAGTGTGTGAGCCATGGCTGAGGGTATGGAATGTGTACAAAGATCATGGAAGACCTAGAGGGTCATTTTGAAGATGAGACAAGTCATTGATACAAGTACAAGAGCCAGAGTTGAAGTGCAGTCAACTAGGGTTTCATCTGGGTCAACCCTAGGTCAAATGACTGATTGAAGGACATCAAGGCCAGCTTGGAGGTTGTGGGATTCATGAATTGATATGTGTATACATGTGTGGTGTTGTGCCAAGGAGAAATCAAAAGGAATCAAAGAAGAAGAGGAGTTACTAAATCAGGGTTTCAGTGTAAAAAACCCTAATTTAGGCCTAATTCCCAAGCCAGGTAAGTCAAAATGCAAGTTTCAAATGAATTCTTGGTCAATATGAAGTCTTCAATAAGATTTGTAGAACTCAAGTTATGGTTCTTGCAAGTTATGGGTCATCAGAGGACACTGAAATTTATCTGTGAAAGTCACTTGACTTCCAAGCAACTTTTGCCCATCAAGGAGTTTTCAAATGGATTCTTGGACAACATAAGAGTTGTAGATCTTGGTCTTAGATTTAATTTGAGTACTAGAAGTCCTCAAGAGGATTTGTAGAACTCAAGTTATGGTCTTGGCAACCCAAGGGTATTTTGGGAAAGTTGAATTACAAGTCATTTTTCAACATAGGTCCAAATCTCCATCTTCCACTCCTCAAATGGAAAAATGTTCAACATGAGATGTGTTCAAAATGATGTTTTAGGCTAGATGAAAGGTCATGAGAACTTGGAATGGCTTGCTTCACAAAGTCACCAAAATGGCCTAAAATGAAGGTGAAATTCAAATGAACCAAAGTTGAAAATTGGGGTTTTTGATTGTAAAAGGCATTTTAAGAACATTGACATTGCCACAATTTTGAATTGAGGATTATTTCTATGACTTGCTTTGTAAATGGATTACTTGAATCATAAGGCACAATTGCAAAACCACATTTCCAAGCAAATGCAAGGCTTCTTTCCATCCTAACACCTCCAATATCTCATTTGGAGAGAATTTAAACACAGAATAAGGTGAATTGCAAGCAAAAGCATGAGCTGGTATGAGTGCATAGCATGACATGAAATCTCATGACATGAGATGGTTAATTTCTCATTGGATCAATCTAGAACTTTCTAGGGTCTTCAAATACATTCTATATATACATATGAAGAAGTTCAGAGCAAGAGTGGGTGAGAATTGAAGGAGAGAAGAGAGATTGAGATCAGAAATTTCTTGTTGCAATTCAGAATCGGTTACAAGCTTTTACACCATTTCAATCCAAGATTTTTATTGTTATAGCTTCCATTGATACTAGTGAGTGTTTCCAGATCAAGTTCCAAGCAAATTGGTGGAGAAATCGTGTTCTTGCTCTTGGATTTTCTCACCTGCAACTCATAATCGGTTTCCATAATCCAAGCATCTTCAAGTGGTTCTTTTGCATACAGAAGTTAGATTACCATCCATTGAAGGAATCTGGAGCATATGAGAGCTTGATTGAAGGTTTAATACTTCTGTTCATCAAGATTTCGCAGGTATGCACTTTTCAATCCACAACTCAATTTAAGTAGTTTCAATAGATTTTGTTAGGTTAGAATGATTGTAGGTGATTATGTGGAGCTTTCTGGTAGCTATAGGATCAATTTAGATACAATTAGTTGAGTGGCACCATTTCTGTTCAGGCGATTATCTTGATGAATCTTGTGATAGAACCTTAGGTGATAGTTAGAATTGACCAGGGTTAAGTGGTGAAGAGATTAAGCTACTCAATTTCAAGTTTGGTGAGTTTTGATCATGGACCAAATTCTGAGGTTTGATTCGTGTTTTGAGTTAGGCTGTGTTTCATTGAATTTGGTTACCATAGGTGCATTCCTGGTGAAATTTCAAGCAGGTTAGGGTTTTTGAGTTTTGATGGAGATTTGGTGGAATCCGATTGAGGAAGGTGAAGGTCTCTAGCTCTGCATCCATGGCATTTTCTTTTCCCTCCAACTTTCAAAAGGTTGAAGACGATTTATTAACCCTAGGATGTTGAGTAGGACTTTGACCAAATGAGGATCTGATGGCCAGGATTCGTTTTCAATATAGGAAGGGTTCTGTGAGAAGAGTGAGACGCAGCGTTTCATTAAACGCCGGTGCTGGGCTTAAGTGACTAAATGATATCCACACCCCTCTCCCAGGCCCAGTCAAGAAATACACTAGTATCCATTGCTATTCATACCGTGGATTTGTCTTTTTTCTAGTCATTTTCATTTTAATTTTCTGAAATAGAATTGGGCTTAGGTGCGCTGCTATCCCCACCCCCTTTTGGGCCCAGTTGGATGAATGCATTGATTCTGGTTGCTATTTGACACGCTCACTTTTCCATTTTTCCATATTTTCTTTTATTTTCACATTTATTTTAAGTTCTTTAAAAAAATTCATAATAAATTGGAAAATTAATATTTTTAGATGGGAGTTTTTTCCCCATTTTCATCAAGACATCAAGAAAATTATAAAAGAATAAAAAAGTCATTTCATGCATTTTTCTGTTTTTGGTTTATTTTTACTTTCAATAGCTTTTATTTCATTTTAATTTGACACATGTTACTTTCTGAATTTAGTATGATCTTTCTACTTTGATTTTTGATGCCATTCTTGTTTCTATAGTTAGATTATAGCATTAGGTTCCCCCTGGATTTTTGTCACATTTTTGTGACTTAAATTTAATTGTTTTTGAGAGGTGGGAAGCAAGTGTGCTAGAATTAGGGTTTCAACCTAACATAGGTGCTTTTCAACACATAGTTTTGGGGTTTTTAGTTTGATTTAGGCCTTGGGGTTTATGTGGGGTATAGGATACATAGTTAGGGTCCCTTAGCAATTAGTATAGGATTTTATGATGAGTATTTCCATTTTATTTGATTTTTGCAAGTTGATTGATATTGGTGTGTTTCCCTCTTGGGAAGTTGCTTTGTTGTTGAGTTTTGGGCCTTTTCTTTGGGGTGTTGGGGCTTGTGCTTGGCTTGTGGAGCTAGTGAAGACCTTGAGGATGATGGTAGACCAATAATGATGCTTGGAACTTGAAGTTGCTTGTGCTTGAAGGTTGGTTTTGAAGACTTAGGAGGTAGGAGATATAGGGAGAGCTCTAGAGAAGACTGATTTCTTCTGTCAAACATAGAGAGCTTCTTGTGCCTCTATTCCATCCTATGACATAAGGTCCCCCAAAGAAGTTCCATCTCTCCTTAGGAGGGATGTAGAGCATGCTTTGATTGGGTAGAACCTTGAGGATACCTTTCACTTGCTGTGTTAAGATCTTAGTGATTTCCCTGGGTTTTCACTAAACTTCTTAACATTCCAACTTCATCTATTATTTGATTCCCTCCTGTGAGTGTTTTGAAGATTGGAAGCCTATTGAAGATGAAGCTCATTAAAGACTGGATAGGATGAAGCTTGTACCTGTCAAAGCTGGATATCTGTTGAAGCTAGGGTTTTGTGTCTGTTTGAAGTTGTTTGTTATTTGGATTCAGTACTTGTTAAAGCTGAAGATCATTGTAGATAAAGAGCTTAGCTGAAGTTTGAATATCATTGGAAAGTGAAGATGGGATCTTACCTTAAGATTGCTAAAGTCAACCTTTTGCTGTTAATCAATTGTAGCTGCCAGAGTTGGTACTGTTGAACTGCTTACTGTAGGAGCTGGTGTTGTTGTCTGAGCTGGTGTTGGATGTGTTTTTCTTTGCTGTATTGTCTATTGACTTTCCCTTAGGGTTAAAGTGAAGTTGTTTCACTTTGCCTATTGTTTTCCTAGGTTAGAGGTTGAGTGGGACTCCCTTGCCTCGCTTGTATTGTTGCATCTCATGCATTTTACTGTTTACCGTATATCTGTTGTTTCTTTCCCGTTTATCCCCTAGGATCTCTGATTTCCTCTGCGCAGGAGGGAATTATGACAGACATTAGGTGTTAACCCATGCATGACAACATTAGGGTAGTTTTGATTCCCCTTTCAAACCCTAGGCTTTTTAGATTTCTCTTCTATCTCAAAACCATTCAAAACACAGTAATAAAGATAATCGATGCCGTACGCTACGAGCCTTAAGCTATTTGAGAAAGGTTGCTGGAGGGTCACTCTCTAGTAATCTGATTACTTAGTGTGTTACCCTTAGGGTGACATACGACGTAGTCACCCTCAAATCATAGTCTCTAGTGCGTCAGAGATTGCAAACATCATAAAAAACAGTTCTTGCGTAAAAGACTGAAAACAAACATCAAAGTGTCATTTTTGTCCGCTTGGACCCTTAATCAGAAAAACCCTTTCATAAGGAGATAAAAAAACATTCAGACAAGCTTGTGTCTTCCGTGGCCCGAACTACGTTTGCTCTGATCTTTCATGCTGTATGAAAGTACGTAGGCATAGGATGCCATATCCTAGCGAGCAACCTTCCCCTCCTTTCCCGTAGGTAGGCGAACTACGTTGACTCTGATTTCTTGTTCCAGACGGTAATACGTAGGCATAAAGTGTGGTACTTTGCCGAGTCATTTTCTTTTCTTTTAACCCTTGACCTGTAGAATAGATAGAATAACAATCCATACTAGAAAGCAAGCGTGGATCCCGTCGAGTACGACGGACGTGAGGGGTGCTAATACCTTCCCCTTGCGTAACCGACTCCTGAGTCCAGGATTTGGTTGCGATGACCATTCCTTTCCCGTCTTTGCGGTAGGTTTACTTCAAGCGTTTCCTTTCCCTCTTGTGGGATAAATAATGCACGGTGGCGACTCTTCTGTCATAGCCGGCGCCGATTTTCGCAGTAACGACAGCTGGCGACTCTGTTAGGGACAGGAATATCCCCTATGTGAGTCAATCCTAGCGCTTGTTTTCCCGTCCTGGGTGTTGTATAGATTTACTTTTCTGTCTTTACTTTTCGCATTTTATTATCAGCCTTATATTATTATTGCTGCTGTGGGAAGGGGATAATCTGCTGAGAGATAAGTCGGACCTGGGCTTGAGGTTACACATAGACTTAGAAGTAGAGAGTAGTGGTTAGCCTGCTTGCTTAGCTCGCACCAGCTAGCCACGAAATTTACGCTCGGACGAGATTCTCTTTGATGCTTTTTGCCTGGCCCTTAGGGCTCGACAAGTTGTCTGACCCGAGGATTGTCGACTCTGGGAACCTATCAATTGGGATTCAACTAAGTGAGGCCGCTTCAAGGGATGATGATGCCACACCTTTTGGGTATCGTATTATCGCTCTTGAAAGTCTGTGACGTTGAACCCGCATAGGATGCCGTACCCCGTCTGCGAGTTAGGTACATACCTGTGAGGGGTAGGTGGGTCTGTTTGCAGGAAACCTTTGACCTCAGAATACCTGGTTTATCTCTGTCAGTGAGATGTGGTTACAAGGTTCATTTGAGTGGTTGGTTTGGTTTGAGACTGGTTGATTCTCAGGCTTCAGTACAGAGCAGCCCAGTTCATCAGCATTGCACTTGGTCCCTTGTTTGCATATGCATGTGCATTTTTATGATTTGCGTTTCATTAACATGTATTTATGTCGCAGGTGATCATTCCCCTCTGATTCTAGGACATCTTCTAGCCAGACATGGAGTCCCTGAAGAAGACAGTTGCTTACCAGTTGCATTCACCAGATGTCAGTTCCTTGCTGGGTTTAGTAGCTTTAGCAGATGAGAGTGTAAGGGCTGAGTTCAGAGTATCTTATGGGAGATTGCTTAGCTTGTTGTACAGGCCTTCAGCATTTGAGACGACTGGGGTGTATACTTTGATGCAGTTTTATGAACCGCAACTGAGATGTTTCTTATTTCCTGACTATATTCTAGCGTCCACCTTGGAGGAGTATTATGCTATGTTGGGAGTTCCTGTGTTAGACCAGATGCCCTTTGTACATGTGGATGCTCCGGGAGGCTTGGTCAAGCTGAACGGAGCTTACGGTTTTCACTTGTCTGTCCTAGTTGAGAAGGCTGCACAGTGCGCGAAGAGTGGATGTTGGGTTGCTTTCAGTGCCATACTAGCCGTTTGCATCTACGGGATTGTCTTGTTTCCTAATGTGCCAGACTTTGTCGACTCAGATGCCTTCCTGATTCTTGCCTCGAAGAATCCAGTTCCTACTCTATTGGGCGATGTTTATCATTCCATTCACTACAAGAATGAGAAACGTCGTGGCAAGAATGTTTCCTGCTGTTTTCCCCTCCTGTACAGGTGGTTCCAGGGGCACCTTCCGAAGACAGGACCTTTTGTGGATACTGTTGATACTTTGGATTGGTCTTCCCGGTTGATGGGGTTGTCTGCTGAGAACGTCATTTGGTTTGATCGGAGTATGCTTGGTACTGATATTATATATAGTTGCAGTGGCTTTCCGAATGTTCCCCTGATTGGACGGAAAGGCTGTATTAACTATAATCCTTCATTGCTGGTACGACAGTTCGGTTATGCTTTGAGGGACGCTCCTATTGAGAAGGAGATACAGGAATCTCTGTATCTCACGGGCTCATTAGATACAGCTATTTTGATCAGATTGAGACATGCGTGGGCTAACATCCATAGGAGAGGTAAAGCTTTGCTCGGTAAGAGAAATAGCAGAGCTTATGATCCTTATTTGGCTTGGGTCCGCGAGAGAGCTAGTACTTCTTTGATGCCTTATCCTGCTGTGGAACCCCTGTATCTTCCATTGATTGAGGTACCTCCTTCGGAAGAGAGCGGGAAGTATAACAAATTGTTGGCTGAAAACGAGGAACTGAAGAAAGCCAATGATGAGTTAGAAAAGGAGATCTTCCAGTTACGTCGTGAGAAGAAGGAAGCCACCTTCATTGTGAAGGAACAGACTGAATTGATTGACAAGTTGGGATCGGAGCTGACAGAAGCAACCAACAAGAAAGAAAAAGTGGGAATAGCCTTGAACGGTGTTAGCAAGGTGCTTACTTCCAATAAGGAACTTCTAAGCAAAGCTTATGCTCGTATCAACAAGTGGGAAGCTTTGTGGAATACCACGCTTACCAAGCGGAAGGAGCGGGAAGACGAACTGAAGGTGCAGATTGCCATGCTAGAGGCATAGATTAGAGCCCAAGACGCAAAGATTGCTGAAGTGACATCACTTAGGAGCGCTGCTGAGCTTAGAGTAAGTGACATTGACGAGAAGCCGAGAGGTTATGAAGAAACTGTTGGTTCCAAAAGATACAGATTTGACGAGAGTTCTGGCAAAGGAACCTACCGGGACGACGCCGAGAAGCTGAGATCCACTACCGAGCAGCATGCTTTACTAATTCAGGAGCTGATTTCCCGACTAGGGCACTTGGAGACGATGAGGATATTAGAGGACACCAGAGCACGCCATTTGGCCTGATTCACCTGTGCCTTGCCTTTGTTATTTGTACTTGTATTTGGACCATCGCCAGACTTGTTGGCCGAGGTCTCTTCAGTTGTACTCAGCCCCTTGGCATGTGTTTATATATGAGGGTTTTCTGATTTCTTGCTTGCTTGATGGGGACTCCATTGTCGTGATGGCCTTCTCTTCGAAACTAGAATCGGGGGGAATATAAAACCTGTAGCATATTTGCATAATTGCATTTGCACTCATATTGCATAACTGGTACTCTCGAATCTGTATCTTATTTCCCGCATCTGCAGGTTTCCAGGATTGACGAACAAAGAGTTCACCGCTACTCAACCCGAAACAACTGCAAGAGAATCATGGATCAAGTCCAAGTGGAGATGCAGGAAATTCGCGAGAAGTTGAACCTGTTCATATAGGCAATGAAAAGTATCGCTAAAGGCCAGGAGAGCCTCCAGATTTTGGTACAGCCGCTGCTGACGCGGGCTAATGGGAATGGCAACAATGACCACAACTCTGCGTACGTTGAGACTATTCCGGAGGATGGGCCCCCTACGCCTGTGGTTCCTCCTGTGGTAACCCCACCTGTTGTGGTTGTAAACAATGATGCTGGCGCTGGCAACGGTAATACAGGGAATGGAAATGAGACTGTTGTTAACAATGTTGGAATTGGAGATGCCCATTTGGGCGGTGGTAACTACAATGGCGGTAATGGTTTTGGTAACAATGGATTCGGCTATAACGACCAGGGGTTTGAGTACGGCAATCAGGGCGGAAAGTTCGGCTTCAACACTCAAGGTTTCGGCTATGACGGTTTTGGTAACACTAACCAGGGTTATGGTGGAAATAGTGCTGGATTGATTCCTGTCAACACTGGTTTCGGGCATGTTGGGGCCAACCAAGGTTTTGGTAATGGGGGACGAGGTCCTATGACTAATCAGCAAGGGTTTGGTCGCAACGCTGGTTATAACGGATACGGAAATGAAAATATGAACTGGGGCGAAGACTGTCAAGAGGACGCCTTTTCTGGAAGAGGCATGGGATTTGAAGGACCCGTTGACAATACTCAGAGGATTAAAATGCTTGAAGAACAGGTGAAGGGTATGGCTAATCATAATTCTACCGGACTAGACATGACTACTATGGGCTTGGTGCCTGGGCTGAAGGTACCGCTGAAATTCAAAGCGCCCACATTCGACAAATATAAGGGGGACACCTGCCCTAAGGTGCATGTCCGTGCTTATTACAGAAGGATGTCCGCGTATTCAGATGACGAAAGGATGCTTATGCATTTCTTTCAAGACAACCTATCAGGACCGTCACTCGAGTGGTACATGGGGTTGGAGCCCGCTCAAATCAAAACCTGGAAGCAATTGGCGGATGCTTTCGTCCTGCATTATAAATATAACAGTGATCTGGCACCGAACCGAGTTCAATTGCAAAGGTTGTCGCAGAAGAAAGAAGAAAGCTTTAAAGAGTATGCGCAGAGATGGCGCGATATGGCAGCAAGAGTACATCCTCCGTTAGCTGAAAGAGAAATGAATAGCATGTTCATTGGGACATTTACGGGGATATATTACGAAAAATTGTTTAATGTTTCGTTAAGCAGTTTTTCAGATTTGATCCTTATGGGTGAGATGGTCGAAGACGGTATTAAGGTTGGAAGATTCCAAGCAGGTGAGTCTGCCCCCGCCGGAGGTACAAGGAAAGCATTCGGTGATAGACGACAAGGTGATTCTAGTGCCGTGTTCGGAGGCAGAGGCCGGGGCAGAGGACGAAGTCAGTATGCTCAGCATCAACAGGTCGCTAGTGTTACCATCCCTTTTCCACAACAACAACAGCAGCAGCAGCAACAACAAAGGTAACACCCGGCCCAATGCAGAATCCTAGAGGGCAAGCCAAGGCGAGTATTTGAAACGCCTCCTTCAACATACGCCGAACTGCTTCAAACACTGCTAGGATTAAAGTTGGTCGAGAAAAGGACCATGGCACCGTTAACGGGCAATCCTTCGTTTGGCTATGATGCCGGTAAACACTGTGAGTTTCACTCCGGGGCACCCGGACATGATATTGAAGGCTGTCATGCGTTTAAACATAAAGTCCAAGACTTGTTGGACAACAAAGCTATTAACTTTGGGCAGGCATGTCCAAATATAGTACAACAGCCTATGCCCAATCATGGGGCAAATGCCATCCTGACAGAGGAAAATTTGAATCTAGTGATGGATGTCAACGAGCTGAAGACACCATTGGGTGAGATCAAAAGCAGGTTGTTAAAAGGGGGTGTATTCCCGGGGTGCGGCGAATTTTGCTTGGATTATTGGATACAGCCAGAGGGCTGTAATGAGTTGAAACAGGGTATTCAGGCTTTGATGAATGAAGGAACATTGCAGTTTGATAGAACCGCGGTTGAAAAACCTGTAGAGGCGGTGCGTGATGAGCTGAACGATGTTGCCACAGTGACGATTCCAAGAAAAACAATAACGATAACGGCACCCGCTAGGCGGCCGACGATCACTATTACCAAAGCAGGACCGGTTCCTTTCGAGAGTACTAAAGCAGTGTCGTGGACTTACGGGTTGGAGGTATATTGCGATGGTGAGAAAATTGAAGTCAACAAACAACCAGCTGGGGTTGTAGATAATGTTGTCGGAACAGGAGGTATGACTAGAAGTGGAAGAATCTTCACATCGCCTGAGGTAGAGGCAGAAAGATTGGCAAAGGGGAAAGGCAAGGTAGACGAGAGTGGCCCCTCGCAGATAAAGGAAAAGGAAACATCGCTTAAGGATGTGGAAGAGTTTATGAGGCTCATCCGTAAAAGTGATTACAAAATCGTGGAGCACCTCCAGCAAACGCCGTCAAAAATTTCCATCCTATCATTGTTGTTATGTTCCGAGGCCCATCGAAACGCTTTGCTAAAAATTCTAGACACGTCATTCGTTCCTCAAGACGTTTCGGTTAATCAGTTAGAAGGGGTGATGGCGCATGTTAATGCAGGCCATAGTTTGGGCTTTACGGATTTTGATTTGACCTCGAGGGGGAGAGAGCATAATATGGCGCTGCACGTCTCAGTTGAATGCAGGGGCACGGTCATGTCCCACATTTTAGTAGACACAGGATCTTCCTTGAATGTGCTTCCGAAGAAAGCCATGATGAAGTTGAATATCAGGGGGATTCTCTGCACACCCAGTGACTTAGTGGCGAGGGCGTTCGATGGAACGAGGAGGTCAGTTTTCGGATCGATAACATTACCATTGCAAGTGGGGCCGAAAATATTTGAAACTGAATTCTATATAATGGACATCCAACCAGCGTATAGTTGTCTTCTTGGACGCCCATGGATTCACGCTGCTGGGGCAGTCACATCCACGTTGCACCAAAAATTGAAATATATGGTGGGGGATAGTGTCGTCACTGTTTGCGGAGAAGAAGATATTTTGGTTAGCCATCTGTCTTCATTCAGATATGTGGAAGTCGACGGCGAGATTCATGAGACACCCTGTCAGGCATTTGAAGGGCTAACGATTAAAGACAAAGCTCCAGTACCCAAGATATCAGATGTGGCTGTGTCATCTTATAAGGAAGCTCAAGCTCTAGTGCAGGTAGGCGAAACCAAGGGCTGGGGTCAGGTGTTGGAGATTCTCGTGAAAAACGACAGGTTCGGGCTTGGATATCGTCCTTCTTCATCAGCATCCTCTTCAGGAACGCCCAAGCTCAGAGGACAAATAACCATCACACCAAGCGGGGTCAGCTTCGAGACTATCAATGTTGTTTCCGATTCCGAGGAAAGGGACAGCAATTGCGACATGGACGCCTGGATTCAGCCAAGCGTGCCAGGACAAAGTCTTTGCAATTGGTTTATCCAGGAAACTGTTCCTGTGACAACGAAACAGTAATGATTTGTTTTCTTACTTGTTGAATAATCCTGTGTCCTACCTGGGGCATAGTGATTTTTCTTAGGGCCATTTGGTTATGTACATTACATTGTTTAATCATGAAATAAAGGCGTTTTTCATATACAAATATTGCGATCTCTGTTTTTCCTGTTTTGTTGTAACAATAAAATGGCAATGTGGTTATTCGGTTCATACACGTTTTGAAGCATTTAACCATTTCCTTTTGCAGGATTACATTTTTAGATGACATCTATGAATCGCCTATGACTCACTTCGACTTTGAACACCCGGTATTTCAGGCTGAGGAAGAGATTGTCGAAGACGGCGACGTGCCAGAAGAGTTGACATGGTTGTTGAAACAAGAAGAAAATATCATTCTGCCTCACGAGGAAGTCATTGAGATTATCAATTTGGGGTCGGAAGGGGTTGAGAAAAACATCCGTATAAGGGCTGTGTTGCAGAACGACATCAAGCAAAGGTTGATTGAGATGCTCAGGGAG
Source organism: Lathyrus sativus (assembly GCA_963859935.3). Lineage (NCBI taxonomy): Eukaryota > Viridiplantae > Streptophyta > Magnoliopsida > Fabales > Fabaceae > Lathyrus > Lathyrus sativus. The sequence goes on from OZ012739.1 coordinate 319,652,606, forward strand.
TATAGTGATGTATTTGCTTGGTCGTATGAAGATATGCCTGGGCTGGATACGGATATGGTTGTTCACCGCCTGCCATTAAAAGAAGAATGCCCGCCGGTTAAGCAGAAACTCCGAAGAACTAGACCGGACATGGCTGTGAAAATTAAGGAGGAAGTACAAAAGCAATGGGATGCTGGTTTCCTAGCTGTTACAAAATATCCCTCATGGGTCGCTAATATTGTGCCAGTGCCAAAGAAAGACGGTAAAGTGAGAATGTGCGTAGACTACCGTGACTTGAACAAAGCGAGCCCGAAAGACGACTTTCCACTTCCTCACATCGATGTGCTGGTTGATAACACTGCCCAATTCTCCATATTCTCCTTCATGGATGGCTTCTCAGGCTATAATCAGATCAAAATGGTGCCAGAAGACATGGAGAAGACTACCTTCATTACGCCTTGGGGAACATTTTGTTACAAAGTGATGCCCTTCGGATTGAAGAACGCTGGGGCAACATATCAACGTGCAATGACGACTCTCTTTCATGACATGATGCACAAAGAGGTCGAGGTCTATGTTGATGATATGATTTCCAAATCCCAGATGGAGGAGGAGCATTTGGTTAATCTACTGAAATTGTTCAAGAGGCTTAGGAAGTTCAGGCTGAGACTGAACCCTAACAAGTGCACCTTCGGGGTGAGGTCGAGTAAACTGCTGGGGTTTATTGTGAGCGAAAAAGGAATAGAGGTTGATCCTGCGAAAATAAAAGCAATACAAGAAATGCCGACGCCTAAAACAGAAAAAGAAGTGCGTGGATTCTTAGGGAGGTTGAACTATATCGCCCGGTTCATATCTCACCTAACGGCCACGTGTGAGCCGTTATTCAAGCTGTTGAAAAAGGACCAGGTTGTGACCTGGAATGAAAATTGTCAAAAGGCGTTCGACAAAATAAAAGAATACTTGCAGAAACCTCCTGTTTTGATACCCCCAGTGGCCGGGAGACCTTTGATCATGTATTTGACAGTTCTTGAGGAAAGTATGGGTTGTGTTCTCGGTCAACACGACGAGACTGGGCGTAAAGAGCATGCGATCTACTATTTGAGTAAGAAGTTTACCGACTATGAGTCTAGATACTCAATGCTCGAAAAAACATGTTGTGCGCTAGCCTGGGCCGCCAAACGTTTGAGGCAGTACATGCTAAATCATACAACCCTGCTCATTTCAAAGATAGATCCAATCAAATACGTGTTTGAGAAGCAAGCACTCTCCGGAAGAATTGCCCGATGGCAGATGGTGTTAACCGAATATGATATTCAGTATGTCTTGCAAAAGGCTATTAAAGATAGTGTGTTGTCAGAACACCTTGCGGAGCAGCCTGTTGAGGACTACCAATCGATGAGGTTTGATTTTCCTGACGAGGATATCATGTACCTAAAGATGAAAGATTGTGAAGAACCGTTGCCGGACGAAGGACCAGAATTGGGTTCCAAATGGCAGTTAATATTTGATGGAGCTGTAAATTTCTATGGTAGCGGAATAGGGGCAATCATTACTACTCCTCATGGGTCGCACACCCCATTTACTGCTCGATTGACCTTTCCGGTTACCAATAATGAAGCTGAATATGAGGCTTGCATCATGGGTCTTGAAGAAGCTATTGATTTGCGAATCAAACATCTGGACGTATACGGAGACTCAGCTCTAGTAGTGAACCAGATTAAAGGAGAATGGGAGACACGGCAGCCCAATTTGATACCATATATGAATTATGCAAGGAGATTGTTGCCTTTCTTCGACAAGGTAGAATTGCATCATGTGCCGCGTGCAGAAAATCAAATGGCTGACGCCCTGGCGACATTGTCTTCAATGTATAAAGTTAACTTCTGGAACGAGGCTCCCCGGATTGTTATCTCTCGGCTCGACAGGCCTGCGTTCATATTTGCCATTGACGAAGCATCTGATGATAAACCCTAGTACTTTGACATCCAGAATTTCCTGAAGAACAAGGAGTATCCGGATGAGGCATCCAGTCGAGATCAGAAGACTCTTAGGAGATTGGCTGGTAATTTCTATTTGAACCCTGACGGTGTCCTATACAAGAGAAACCACGACTTGGTGTTGTTACGCTGTGTAGACGAGAAAGAGGCAAAGTTGCTCATGGAAGAGATACATGAGGGTACATTTGGTACACATGCTGGTGGACATGCTATGACGAGAAAACTGCTGCGGGCAGGTTACTATTGGCTAACTATGGAAACAGACTGTTTCAAGTTTGCCAAGAGGTGTCGTAAATGCCAAATTTATGCGGACAAGGTCCATGTACCTCCAAGTCCTCTGAATGTGATGTCATCACCATGGCCGTTCTCGATGTGGGGAATTGATATGATTGGTAAAATCGAGCCTACGACATCAAACGGACACCGGTTCATTTTGGTGGCAATTGATTACTTCACCAAATGGGTGGAAGCAGCATCATATGCCAATGTCACCAAACAAGTGGTAGCCAGATTTATCAAACGAGATATTATCTGCAGATATGGAGTCCCTGAGCGGATTATCACCGACAACGGTTCAAATTTGAATAACAAGATGATGAAAGAGCTGTGCCAGAATTTCAAGATCGAACATCACAACTCTTCTCCTTACCGACCCAAGATGAATGGCGCTGTTGAAACGGCCAATAAGAACATAAAGAAGATTGTTCAGAAGATGGTTGTAATGTACAAGGACTGGCACGAGATGCTACCTTTCGCTTTGCACGGTTATCGTACGACGGTACGCACATCAACCGGGGCAACCCCTTTTTCATTGGTATATGGAATGGAGGCAGTATTACCGTTGGAAGTTGAGATTCCTTCCTTGAGGGTTTTACGAGATGTCCAACTTGACAAGGCAGAATGGGTTAAAGACAGACTGAATCAGCTCAGCTTAATGGATGAGAAGAGGATAACTTCTCTAGCATACGGTCGGTTGTATCAGAGTCGGATGAAGAAAGCGTACGATACGAAGATACATCCTCGAAGCTTTCAGACGGGCGACCTTGTGCTGAAGAGGATTCTCCCGCCACAAACAGATCACAGGGGCAAGTGGACCCCTAATTGCGAAGGGCCATACGTTGTCAAAAAAGTCTTCTCGGGAGGAGCCTTGCTACTGTCCACCATGGACGGTGAAGACTTTACGTCTCCTGTGAATTCGGACGCAGTTAAAAAATACTTTGCTTGAAAGTGACCCGCTGGACAGGAAAAAGAGAGTCCAGGCAAAAATGGGGCATCCCGGCGAACCAAAAACAGAATAAAAGGTTCGGGCAAAAGTTAGGGATAAAGTTGAAAAGATGTACACCCGCGAAGTCGAAAACCTGCATTGGGCGACTTTGGCAAAAAAGGGTATCCCGATGAATTGAAAACCCGCAAAGGGCGATTCGCGCAAAAGTTAGGGATTGAAAAAGCAAATGACTACGGTCCGGTCTGATACTGCATTGCTTAGTGGTTTGGGAGCACCTGAGGGTTCGCTTATCCAACATAATCTCTTCAGAAAATTGAATACCGGGGAAGCGCCAGAGTCAGGTGAGTCATAGGAGGATCAGCTCACGATGTTTGTCTGCACTAGGTTGCCGACATGTGTACAAATTCAAGTTGTCTTTGTATTTTTTATGCTTCCTATACCTATATGTATGTGTGTGTGCGTAACTTCCTCTTTTCAGGAGTTGCATCCGATGTACAAAACTTTTCCTATTCAGAGGCCTGTTAGTAATAAAACATGTTATTCAGTATTTGATGTTTGTGCTTTACTGTTTTGTATGTGGAAAACGCCAATGTTCCGATAAACTTGCATGTGCATAACTTTGCTGGCCCTTGCCAATAATTGATCAAACTTCAAATTGACTGAAGTAATGTCACGAACACTAACCGAAATAGATTTAGTTGTATAGATTTGTCTTGTCTCGTTTGTGTTTTGCAGGGTTCTCACCTTTAAAGCGGACAATCAGAACTTGTGGCCCCCAGCCAGAGGTTCGTGGTGAAAGATTTGATTTTGTTTAATGCTAATCCCCATGCAGGTCGCACATCATCTTCAAAAGATGGGATGATTTTTTTGTCCTTTACCGAAGAGATCAATTTCCCTGGCTAGTCGTAGCTTATCCCCAGAGGATATCCCCAGCCAGTCAAAATCAGTATCCCCTGCAGAGGTTGCGCTCCCCAGGGAGTCGAGTATGTGAACGATCAATCCCCAGTTTGGAGGATTCCTGCAGAGTTTAGCCAAGTCATAGTTGGTTCAGAAGGATTACTCCCATAGAAGATGGTTTTCTTCCCGCAGGTCGTCATGCCTTCGTCAGGATGATTATCCCCAGCGGAGTGGTAGCTCCGAGTCTGTAAGTTGTGCCCAGACAACATCGTCTCCTCCAGAAGGATTTCCTCGTTCCCCAACTGAGTCGTTTCTTGCTCAGTCAGTTTACTTTCCCCAAGAGAGTCGATTCTTCCCCAGCGGAGTTACCCTCCCCAGCAGGTGTTCTTTCCTCCCAGTGGAAATCGAAGTTTAATATCTCCCCGGTAGAATTGGTTGTATGTCCGGCATTTATTTTTCCAAAGGAATTTATGATACTCGTTCGTCCCCAACATGGGGGTATTTACTCTCAACAGCCGCGTTGAAGCAAGCGTGTCAGAGTTTCTCCAGCAGCTTGAGCCTGCATTCGCATTTGCATATAGTGGCATATTTGCATCTACCCGAAAACGCGTAGCATATCCGTGCTGTACGGAGCATTACGCCATTCTTAAACATGTGCATTCTGAAACATAAGCCAGGTTGGTTAACCTGTTGTTTTCAAGTGTTGTTTCCCTTGCAAGTGGAGAGAGCTCTTGCTCAGATCAATTATCAAATATTAAAAGTCTCAGCATGAGACATGAGATGATAATGTTCTTCTTGTCATTATTCCCCATAGAGTTGCTTGGTTAAGTTTCTCTTACCCCTCCAGCGGAGTATTTCTTCAAGATTGTTGTTATGCCATTATCAAAAGATTTCGTGAATCAATCTGTGAAAGTTGCCGCTTATGTCGCAGTAAGTGTCTGGCAGTGTGATTTCAGAAAATCCCCAGTAGAGTCCTTTTCAGATTTATTGTCGTGTCAGCATTAAAGATTGAAAGATTGGACCATTATGTGTTACCCATTTGATTGATGGAGTTAGCTACTGCAAAGATAGGCAGAGGAGCTGTATTCAAGAGTATTTCCCGTAGCAATGGCGGAGTTATTTCCCGTAGAAATGACGGAGTTATTACCCTTAGCAATGGCGGTGTTATTTTCCTGTAGCAATGGCAGAGTACTTCCCGTAGCGATGGCGGTGTTATTTTCCTGTAGCGATGGCAGAGTATTACCCGTAGCAATGGCGGTGTTGTTTACCCGTAGTGATGGCGGTGTTATTTTCCCATAGTGATGGCAGAGTATTACCCGTAGTGATGACGGTGTTATTTTCCCGTAGTGGTGGCGGAGTTATTACCCATAGCGATGGCGGTGTTATTTTCCTGTAGTGATGACAGAGTATTTCCAGTAGTGGTGGCGGAGTTATTACCCGTAGCAATGGCGGAGTTATTACCCGTAGCAATGGCGGTGTTATTTTCCTGTAGCAATGGCAGAGTACTTCCCGTAGCGATGGCGGTGTTGTTTACCCGTAGTGATGGCGGTGTTATTTTCCCAGAGTATTTCCCATGGCAATGACAGAGTTATTTTCCCGTAGTGGTGGCGGAGTTATTTCCCTATATCGTTGGCAGAATCATGTTTAGTTGACAGAAGTACTTCCCCAGTGAAGTCGTTCAGATTATTCCTATATCGACAAGTTTGGCGCAGCACAGGCGGTTAGTGTTGAAATCAGATCGGTATCATGTGGTTGATCAGTTGTTACTGTAACAATCAGGTTCAATTGATGAATGGTGTTCCCCAAGCAGTGGTGTAGTTTATTTCTGCGGTTGGCAAATTTCCGGGTTCTTGGTATTCAACCGTCTTGTACCTCGAATGTGTGAAGGCTGTTCGCTCTTTACCCAGTCGGGTCCAAGCCGTTTGAATAGGGGCAGCTGTTGCACCCTAAAATTTGCTCAACCTATTTCACCTGGTTTATGTTTCAATTGCATTGTCATTTGCATAATAAGTCATGTACATAGTCTAATCATTTGCATAACATAGAATAACAAGTCATCTAGCAAGGGATCAAGTGCCATTCTTATCAGAAAGAGGCCCATCAAGGGGGTTTTATTCAAGTTCAGGACCATCCAAGTAATCAAGAAATGAGTTGAAAGTTGAGGGTCAACCAGTGGATTTCTCTCCTAATCTTGAGGGGTTGAAGATCATCAATGAGTGTGTGAGCCATGGATGAGGGTATGGAATGTGTACAAAGATCACGAAAGACCTAGAGGGTCATTTTGAAGATGAGACAAGTCATTGATACAAGTACAAGAACCAGAGTTGAAGTGCAGTCAATTACGGTTTCATCTGGGTCAACCCTAGGTCAACCCTAGGTCAAATGACTGATTGAACGACATCAAGGCCAGCTTGGAGGTTGTGGGATTCATGAATTGATATGTGTATACATGTGTGGTGTTGTGCCAAGGAGAAATCAAAAGGAATCAAGAAGAAGAGGAGTTACTAAATCAGGGTTTTAGTGTAAAAAACCCTAATTTAGGCCTAATTCCCAAGCCAGGTAAGTCAAAATGCAAGCTTCAAATGAATTCTTGGTCAATATGAAACTTGTATATCTTCTCAATGGATTTAATTTGAGTACTATAAGTCTTCAAGAATATTTGTAGAACTCAAGTTATGGTTCTTGCAAGTTATGGGTCATCGGAGGACACTGAAATTTATCTATGAAAGTCACTTGACTTCTAAGCAACTTTTGCCTATCAAGGAGTTTTCAAATGGATTCTTGGACAACATAAGAGTTGTATATATTGGTCTTAGCTTTAATTTGAGTACTATAAGTCCTCAAGAGGATTTGTAGAACTCAAGTTATGGTCTTGGCAACCCAGGGGTATTTTGGGAAAGTTGAATTACAGGTCATTTTTCAACATAGGTCCAAATCTCCATCTTCCACTCCTCAAATGGAAAAATGTTCAACATGAGATGTGTTCAAAATGATGTTTTTAGGCTGGATGAAAGGTCATGAGAACTTGGAATGGCTTGCTTCACAAAGTCACCAAAATGGCCTAAAATGAAGGTGAAATTCAAATGAACCAAAGTTGAAAATTGGGGTTTTTGATCTACAAAACCAAACCAAGCCATATGACATACCAATTTGATTGTAAAAGGCATTTTAAGAACATTGACATTGCCACAATTTTTAATTGAGGATTATTTCTATGACTTGCTTTGTAAATGGATTACTTGCATCATAAGGCACAATTGCAAAACCACATTTCCAAGAAAATGCAAGGCTTCTTTCCATCCTAACACCTCCAATATTTCATTTGGAGAGAATTTAAACTCAGAATAAGGTGAATTGCAAGCAAAAGCATGAGCTGGTATGAGTGCATAGCATGACATGAAATCTCATGACATGAGATGGTGAATTTCTCATTGGATCAATCTAGAACTTTCTAGGGTCTTCAAATACATTCTATATATACATATGAAGAAGTTCAGAGCAAGAGTGGGTGAGAATTGAAGGAGAGAAGAGAGATTGAGATCAGAAATTTCTTGTTGCAATTCAGAATCGGTTACAAGCTTTTACACCATTTCAATCCAAGATTTTGATTGTTATAGCTTCCATTGATACTAGTGAGTGTTTCCAGATCAAGTTCCAAGCAAATTGGTGGAGAAATCGTGTTCTTGCTCTTGGATTTTCTCACCTGCAACTCATAATCGGTTTCCATAATCCAAGCATCTTCAAGTGGTTCTTTTGCATACAGAAGTTAGATTACCATCCCATTGAAGGAATCTGGAGGATATGAGAGCTTGATTTGAAGGTTTAATACTTCTGTTCATCAAGATTTCGCAGGTATGAACTTTTCAATCCACATCTCAATTTAAGTAGTTTCAATAGATTTTGTTAGGTTAGAATGATTGTAGGTGATTATGTGGAGCTTTCTGGTAACTATAGGATCGATTTAGATACAATTAGTTGAGTGGCACCATTTCTGTTCAGGCGATTATCTTGATGAATCTTGTGATAGAACCTTAGGTTGATAGTTAGAATTGACCAGGGTTAAGTGGTGAAGAGATTAAGCTACTCAATTTCAAGTTGGTGAGTTTTGATCATGGACCAAATTCTGAGGTTTGATTCGTGTTTTGAGTTAGGCTGTGTTTCATTGAATTTGGTTACCATAGGTGCATTCCTGGTGAAATTTGAAGCAGGTTAGGGTTTTTAATTTTGAGTTTTGATGGAGATTTGGTGGAATCCGATTGAGGAAGGTGAAGGTCTCTAGCTCTGCATCCATGGCATTTTCTTTTCCCTCCAACTTTTAAAAGGTTGAAGACGATTTATTAACCCTAGGATGTTGAGTAGGACTTTGACCAAATGAGGATCTGATGGCCAGGATTTGTTTTCAATATAGGAATGGTTCTGTGAGAAGAGTGAGACGCGGTGTTTCATTAAACGCCGGTGCTGGGCTTAAGTGACTAAATGATATCCACACCCCTCTCCCAGGCCCAGTCAAGAAATACACTAGTATCCATTGCTATTCATACCGTGGATTTGTCTTTTTTCTAGTCATTTTCATTTTAATTTTCTGAAATAGAATTGGGCTTAGGCGCGCTGCTATCCCCACCCCCTTTTGGGCCCAGTTGGCTGAATGCATTGATTCTGATTGCTATTTGACACGCTCACTTTTCCATTTTTCATATTTTCTTTTATTTTCACATTTATTTTAAGTTCTTTAAAAAAAATCATAATAAATTGGAAAATTAATATTTTTAGATGGGAGTTTTTCCCCATTTTCATCAAGACATCAAGAAAATTATAAAAGAATAAAAAAGTCATTTCATGCATTTTTCTATTTTGGTTTATTTTTAATTTCAATAGCTTTTATTTCATTTTCATTTGACACATGTTACTTGCTGAATTTAGTATGATCTTTCTACTTTGATTTTTGATGCCATTCTTGTTTCTATAGTTATATTATAGCATTAGGTTCCCCTGGATTTTTGTCACATTTTTGTGACTTAAATTTAATTGTTTTTGAGAGGTGGGAAGCAAGTGTGCTAGAATTAGGGTTGCAACCTAACATAGGTGCTTTTCAACACATAGTTTTGTGGTTTTTAGTTTGATTTAGGCCTTGGGGTTTATGTGGGGTATAGGGGTACATAGTTAGGGTCCCCTAGAAATTAATCTAGGATTTTATGATGAGTATTTCCATTTTATTTGATTTTTGCAAGTTGATTGATATTGGTGTGTTTCCCTCTTGGGAAGTTGCTTTGTTGTTGAGTTTTGGGCCTTTTCTTTGGGGTGTTGGGGCTTGTGCTTGGCTTGTGGAGCTAGTAAAGACCTTGATGATGATGGTAGACCAATAATGATGCTTGGAACTTGAAGTTGCTTGTGCTTGAAGGTTGGTTTTGAAGACTTAGGAGGGTAGGAGATATAGGGAGAGCTCTAGAGAAGACTGATTTCTTCTGTCAAACATAGAGAGCTTCTTGTGCCTCTATTCCACCCTATGAAATAAGGTCCCCCAAAGAAGTTCCATCTCTCCTTATGAGGATGTAGAGCATGCTTTGATTGGGTAGAACCTTGAGGATACCTTTCACTTGCTGTGTTAAGATCTTAGTGATTTCCCTGGGTTTTCACTAAACTTCTTAACATTCCAACTTCATCTATTATTTGATTCCCTCCTGTGAGTGTTTTGAAGATTGGAAGCCTATTGAAGATGAAGCTCATTAAAGACTGGATAGGATGAAGCTTGTACCTGTCAAAGCTGGATTATCTGTTGAAGCTAGGGTTTTGTGTCTGTTTGAAGTTGTTTGTTGTTTGGATTCAGTACTTGCTAAAGCTGAAGAACATTGCATATAAAGAGCTTAGCTGAAGTTTGAATATCATTGGAAAGTGAAGATGGATCTTACCTTAAGATTGTTACTGTCAACCTTTTGCTGTTAATTAATTGTAGCTGCCAGAGCTGGTACTATTGAACTGCTTACTGTAGGAGCTGGTGTTGCTGTCTGAGCTGGTGCTGGATGTGTTTTTCTTTGCTGTATTGTCTGTTGACTTTCCCTTAGGGTTAAAGTGAAGTTGTTTCACTTTGCCTATTGTTTTCCCAGGTTCGAGGTTGAGTGGGACTCCCTTGCCTCGCTTGTATTGTTGCATCTCATGCATTTTACTGTTTAACGTATATCTGCTGTTTCTTTCTCGTTTAATCCCCTAGGATCTCTGATTTCCTCTGCGCAGGAGGGAATTATGACAGACATTAGGTGTTAACCCATGCATGACAACATTAGGGTAGTTTTGATTCCCCTTTCAAACCTTAGGGTTTTTAGATTTCTCTTCTATCTCAAAACCATTCAAAACACAGTAATAAAGATAATCGATGTCGTACGCTACGAGCCTTAAGCTATTTGAGAAAGGTTGCTGGAGGGTCACTCTCCAGTAATCTGATTACTTAGTGTGTTACCCTTAGGGTGACATACAACGTAGTCACCCTCAAATCATAGTCTCTAGTGCGTCAGAGATTGCAAACATCATAAAAAACAGTTCTTGCGTAAAAGACTGAAAACAAACATCAAAGTGTCATTTTTGTCCGCTTGGACCCTTAATCAGAAAAACCCTTTCATAAGGAGATAAAAAACATTCAGACAAGCTTGTGTCTTCCGTGGCCCGAACTACGTTTGCTCTGATCTTTCATGCTGTATGAAAGTACGTAGGCATAGGATGCAATATCCTAGCGAGCAACCTTCCCCTCCTTTCCCGTAGGTAGGCGAACTACGTTGACTCTGATTTCTCGTTCCAGACGGGAATACGTAGGCATAAAGTGCGATACTTTGCCGAGTCATTTTCTTTTCTTTTAACCCTTGACCTGTAGAATAGATAGAATAATAATCCGTACTTGAAAGCAAGCGTGGATCTCGTCGAGTACGACGGACGTGAGGGGTGCTAATACCTTCCCCTTGCGTAACCGACTCCCGAATCCAGGATTTGGTTGCGATGACCATTCCTTTCCCGTCTTTGCGGTAGGTTTACTTCGAGCGTTTCCTTTCCCTCTTGTGGGATAAATAACGCATGGTGGCGACTCTTCTGTCATAGCCGGCGCCGATTTTCGCAGTAGCGACACATATAAATTGATAAGTTTTGATTTCATGTGAACTTTGTGATGGTGGACATCAAAGAAGACCCAAAGATACCTCTCATCATTGAAATGCTATTCATGAAAACTGCGAGGATACTCGTGGGCATTGATAAAGGTGAAGTTAGAATCAAATATCGTAAGTATTGTTATAAGTTAATTTTTATTACGTAACATTGATCACTGTCAAACTTCTGACACTAAAGAAGTATTTTTTGGGAGGCAACCCAACCATAATTTATAATTTTTATTTAAAATTGTTTGTAGTTTAGTCATTTTATTTTAAACACGTTGATGAAAGAAAAATGCCAAGCCAACAAAAGGTGAACTCGCTATGTGCAAAATGACCATTCCATTCCGCGCTTAGAAGGAAACCTAAAATTCAAATACAACCTCTCAACTAGTGCAACCCAATTCGCATAGCGAGAGACCTGTTACAAAACATTGGGAACTGCAATGAGACTTAACATTAACTCTCCAAGTCACTTTCTTTCATTCTTTCCATTTGTGAAAAACCCTAGCAATCCACGTAGGCCCTTATTTTCCCTCCACCCCCCCAAAAAAAGCTACCCATACGCGTAATGGTCTTGCCATACACGTCCCCCCTTACGCGTACGACCAGAAGGTCGTGCTAGCTTCGGGGACGTGTGGGTATGCTACGCGTAATGCCCCTGGGTGAGTCCCCCATACGCGTAATGCCCCCTGGCATACGTGTATGGTCAGTCTGCTGCAGAAAAATAGGTGTTTCACATCAGTGCAATTTTTTCCCCATTGTAGCACCTTCAAGCTCCTGATTTCGACCCAAAACTGCATATGTATCAGTATAATCCTAAAGTCCTGATTCTACTTCATCAATTCATCATTTTATCCAAGTTTTCTACCATTAGAATCTGTTTTCGTTAACCCTGAAATTCCCAGATCTGACCCCATAGCAGAACCCAACAACAACGGTACAGAAATTCACACGAATTTCATATCCAATATCAGCATGCAACATGAATTCACATCAAAATAGTACACAAATACGAATTTACATTGAATATAACACAAGCATACAATCAATCAAGAAGAAGAAGAAGAAGAAGAAGAAGAAGAAGAAGAAGAAGAAGAAGAAATGCACAGAGATTCTAAGAGGGGAAGGAACCCTCACTACCCTCTCATGCTCAAACCACCATTAAAGAACCCATTCTTCCCCTTACCTTAATTTCAAGCTTTCTTTCTCTAATAGTGGTGGAGAGTCTTCGTCTCTATTTGCCCTAGCTCTGCTTCCTTCTCTCTTTTACTTTTCATGTAACTGACATTTTCTGATCTTTTTCCCCACTTCCCTCTAATTTTGTTTTAATTCCTTAATTTTAGTAATAATAATAGTGGTCATAATAATATTAATAGTCCTAATAATAATACCAATAATATTAATATTAATAGAATATCTCAATATTCATATTATTATTACAATGTTGTCTTAAGACTTAACTCCACTTAAATCCTTCCACTAAGCTCTCACACTCATCCTTACACACATATCCTTAACTAAGTCAATGCCAAAATAATCATACAAAATAAATCATACAAAATAAATCATAAAATAACTTAATAACTAAATGGGGTGTTACACGTAGCCCCTGTCTAACTTGTTCATTTATCATGGGTCTCCCTCCTTTTTTGAATGCACCGCGGTTACCAGAATCCCTCCAGTTATTCTTGATCTTGGCCCGTCGAACTCCATGTATGTTCTCTGCAGCCTTTCTGTTGAAGACCGCGCTGCACCTTGGGCACAACATTACTTCAGAGTTCTTTCTTTTGCATACACGAAAGAATTCAACCAAATTCTTCTCCTACTTAGGATAAGCCACCTTGACGTATTCTTCCTGCTTGAGGTTGTGTTCATCCATGTCCATTGCAGATTCTTGGATCATTTCAAACATATTGACTCCTAAGTTGGCACCCAGTGATGCCCAAATCTTGAAATTTGATCATAAGGCCTTCAGTAGCCTTAGTTTTGTTGTTAACTTGTATGAAAACTTTAGTAGTCTCATGGGTTGTGATTATTTGTTTGGAACCTTAAGTTATCCCTTTGTCGAAGCTTTCAATAGCTTTCTTGTTGAAACCCTCCATGGTTTCCATTTTGAAGCCCTCAGTGACTTCCTTGGCGAAACCTTCAGTAGCTTCCTTATTGAGGCCATCAGGGACCTCTTGATCGAAGTTATCAGTAACTTCCTAGGTAAAACCCTCAGTGGTTTCTTTGTTAGAATCCTCAGTGACCCCTTCAGCGAAGTCTTCATCAACTTCGACCATCACAACATCGTTGGCGAAGTCCTTAGTAACTTCTACTATGTTGACCATGGATGGTTCAGAGTAATCTACATCTGCTACTAGGAGAGGATCAGAGTCTATCTTTATTTGATTATTTGATTTGTCAGCAAACTTGAGCCTTCCCTCCTTGATTTCATTTTGAACAAGATCCCTGAAAAGAAAGCATTGAGAAGTTTTATGACCCAAAAAGTTATAGTATTTATAAAAACCGCTATTTCTCCTTTGCTCTAAAGGAGGCATTTTAGCATTAGGGGGGCACTATCATCTGGCCATCCTTAACTAACAAATCAAAAATTTCATCACACTTAGTGACGTCGAAGGTATAAGTTCTCTTAGGGAAGCTATCACTTTTCTCTGAATCGACTGGATTTTTCCATTTGATGGTGTTAAGACTTTACAGGAATAAGATGGACCTTGCTTTAGTTCAGCAAGGTTGATTTCGATCTCATCGAAAAAAATATCACTACTCATTTCTTGTTCGTCTTCCTCAAATTTGACATAGGTTACTCTTTCTTTTCTATCATTCTTGTTCTCCCTGGCTTTCTCAGCCTTCAGGCGTTCTACCTGTCGAACTTTGTTAGCCAACTGAGTCATGTCTCTCAGGTATTGTGTATCCAATTTCTTCTTAATTGAGTAATCAAGCCCACCAGCGGCCATTTCGACCAACTCATGCTCAGGAACTTGTGTAAAAACCTGGCCTTATGCAAGCGAAACTTATTCAAGTAATCATCTATTGGCTCGGAAAATTTCCTCTTAATGTTGGCCAATTTCTTCAGACTTATTTTCGACTATCCCATATAGAATTGTTCATGGAACAACCTTTCCAGTTGAGTCCAATTGTGAATCGAATTTGTTGGTAATATGGTGAAGTAAGTAAAGGTATTCTTGGTAAGTGAACTTGGGAAATATTTCATCCTTAGGTTCTCATTGTTAGCAATTTCGCCTGCCTCTATTAGGTATCTTGCCACATGTTCGACTGTGGACTCACTAGTATTCCCATAAAACTTAGTAAATTTGGGGACTTTTCATCTAGGAGGTAATTCTGTTTGCATAACGTACTCCGACATTGGTGATGTATAGTTTGGACTATGAACCATGGCTGCTAGGTTATTATCTTTTGCCATATCCTCACGTCGAACCTGATTTATGACTTCATCAGCATTTTAGTTTTTATTTACCATCACTACCCTAGGTTCCCTTGGGATTTATTGCTCAATTATAGGAAGTTCGACCCTAGGTGGTTCGACTCCTACTCCTGGATCTACTGCATTTGCATGGGGTCCATTTTATTGGACTTGGTTAATTGTGGGGTCTTCTTCCAAGAATAACCCTGATTTTTCTTTTACACATACCCCTTAAAGTTATCGAGGAGGTTGAGGACACCAAAGAAATCAACAATGCGTTTTATTTCCGCTTCTAATTGTTGGTTCATTTTGGTAGTGTTTTGGATTAAAGGATTGAATATAACACATATTTGTTAGGAAAGCATCTGAATCATTTCATGATTGCTTTCGTCCATTTGCTTCCTTATCACCGTTGCAGAATTATTAGTGATATTTGGCATTTGAGTGGGAAATCCCGCCCCTAAGGGCTGACTAATTTGACCCAGATTGTTAACGCCTAAACCAGATCCTTGTAATGGCGATGTTGTATTCACCACTGGGTCTGAGAACATTGATGACAAATTATGTAAATTTGCCATCACTCATGTAGACATGCCATAAGGTTGTTTACGCCCTATTGGAGGCATCTAAAATCCATGCATATAAGACCTAAATACATTACTCCCCACTTGAGGGGGGGTCATTGATGGACCTTGTATTCCCACATAAGATAAATTGGGTCCACTTTATGCAACTGACTGGATAGGCGTTGTAGACGCCATGGATTGCACTGGTTCTGAAACTGATGCTGGAACCGTAGTTCCCCCTGTCGAAGACGAACGGGGTGGTTCTTCATTATTTAATGGATTTTGGTTATTTGGTAGATTTTGATTTACCATCCTTCTTACGTATCTTCTCCTTGGTCTCTCTTCATTGTTCGTGGCTATTCTACCACTCCTAAGTCTCATGTAACGAAGTTTAGTGAGATAGTAAAGAGTGAACAAATTATTTAACATAAACCTAAAATAAAATATATATAAAAAGAGTGAATCTGATGATTATACATAAGAAATTGATATATTTTAAATGAATAAATACAATTACATTGATATTATAACTTTTTCTAAAATAAAATTTGAAAAAAAGTGAATCATGACACAAGTTAAATGAATAAATACAATGACATTTTTATAATAAATTCATTTTATTTTCCCAGGTACACTATTATACTTTTTTAATTTTTCAAAAATAAATTCTTAAGAGGGTAGGATTTAGAAAGAAAATTGAAATAAACAGAACTATTTTAGAAAATTAAAAAATTAAATTGAACTATTTTAATTGTTTTATAATTGAAATGAATTAATTATTAAATTGAGGTTCTAAATTTTGCACTGAGCAAACTTTTAGTAAACATTTTTCTTAAACCGAATTGCTATACTTTTTTATTAAAGAAAAAACATTTTGACTATTTTTTAATCTTTTTATAAGCATTTTAAATTATCTTTTTAATTTATTTATTTTCATATAATTTTTTCACATTATATTTGATAATATAAAGTTGTATAAGTTCATCTTTTGAAAGAAAAAAATTAGTTGAGCAATATATTGAAACCTCGTGATTTGTTACAATAAAGTTTAAAGTTATTAGGTTCTACCTAAATTTTAAGATTTGTATATAATCTTTTGATTATATATGACCAAAATTCTAAGTTTTGTGAATTTACATTGTAAACCAACTTATCATGAGTTTATTTCATTTTCCTTATGTTTTATAACATGGTAGTAAACAAAATTAAACGTGTCACAAAATTTAGAAATATATTTTATATTTTTATTTTGACACTTTTTGAATTAATGTTTGTGTGAAATTCCTACAACAAGTATCAAATCATTAAAAATAAGTTTTTTTTTTAATTTTATTTTTACTTTGACTCATTTTATACATTTTTTAGATAAAAATCAAACAAATCTAAAAGTTTCAAAGATGTTTCAGAACAAATGTTGATCAATAACAAATGAAAGACATTAAATTTATTAATTTTATTTTTTTTAAAAAGAGAAAATTGACGAAAGAAATGAAATAATGTTTTAGTTTATGATTTCACAATTTAAAAAAATTAGTTGCTTAAAAGATTATGATTTCACAATAATGTTTTTGTTTAAAAAAATATATTTTTTTATTAATGGAGGTGTCGATGCTTTAAAACCATCCCTAGGAGATTGAAACTAAATTACCTTGAAATTTACAAGGTTAAAATTTTACCACCACTAAAGTATTTCCTCGTGTGTCATAAATACATAATGCACAAATACAATAGAGGTTAGAGTTTGTCATGACATTGTATTTTTAACAAATATATACTATCCATTCTTAAATGAGATTCATGAGTAAAAAAATCATATTTGATACATGATGAATGAATTAGTTTACATGAATTAGTTATTCATGATTCTAAAAGTCTTTTAATAGTGAAGAATGTTGGAGACTGAATTTTCTAACTTGATATATTGACAATGGCATGTTTATATTGGTGTTGTTGATGTAAATGAAATGAATGATTCTATTAGTCACATTTATTACATAATATTAAAAAAATTGTATATGATTTATCTAATATTTAAAATTGTTTTTATTTTATTTTAAACTTTTTGATTGGTTTATTGAATTTAAACCTAATCATATATAAACTATTTTGTTATCACTTCGTATATTGAATTTATAGCACAATTTTTTTAAAAAAAAAATAATAGATGAAATCCAAAATTATATTTTTTTTCTCAAGAATAACGAAATTTGATATTTGGTACCAACAATACTTTTTTTTATTTTAAATTCTTAAATTCGATTACAAGCATATTGAAATTTTAGATTACATGTTCATAAATTTCCCTACAACTTTTAAAATTTAAAATATCAACACTATCAGGGTAAAATAATTGAACATATAAATATAAATGTTATTAAGGAAGTAATAAAAATTAAATTCTTTTATTTAAAAATATAGTAGCAAAAAATAAAATTTTAAAATAAAATATAAAAAAAGGAGTAGTATGAAAAAGAATTAGAGGTAATATCTGTTAAATGTTTGTTTTTATGTCCCTAATATTTTTTAAAGCTGAGAAAAAAAATGTTTAAATTGTTTTTCATTTAGTTTTTTCAATATTCTCAAGCACCAATTGTATGGCCATGAAAATTAAAGAGAATATGGATATAAAGTTATACATAAAATTTATACTAATCTAGTTTTCCTACGGGAAAGAATGGTCTGCCTAGGTAACTTTGGTGCCTTTAGTTTAATAATAAGACATATGCATTTTTTTGAGAGATTCTAATATATTAGAGAGAGACATTGAATTCGATTTTTCCCTATACTTGAGAGATTTCCACTACAATCACATCTTAATTACAAACAACAGTTAAGACAATTTAGTTTTAGATTTTTTTGTCTAACACTAGAGGACTTTCTTACCTTTCAGTTTGTAGAAACTCCCTTACCTTAAATCTTTAAGTTCTTTCTTGTCTCACACTAGAGAACTTGCTTATCTCATGCTTGAGAAGATGGAAAATTACAACAAAAAAGTATTATTTACAACAATTCACACAAAGTGGTAAACTCAATACAAATTGGTTACAAGTGAAACTTTACTAATAAAGAATAATAAATAATAAATAATTTTTGTATAAGTGTTTCTTTACTAATTTGGAAGTGATTTTCAAGGCTTACAAAATCTTTAAAATGTTGTTGTACTTATTTAAAAATAGTATACTATTAGGTGACCTTTAACATTTGAATTTGATTTCATTATATTGGCAATGGAAATCTAATTTTCTAATCATATTT
This sequence comes from Lathyrus sativus, assembly GCA_963859935.3. Taxonomy (NCBI): domain Eukaryota; kingdom Viridiplantae; phylum Streptophyta; class Magnoliopsida; order Fabales; family Fabaceae; genus Lathyrus; species Lathyrus sativus. The sequence goes on from OZ012739.1 coordinate 319,671,082, forward strand.
AGTTGCAAATCATATGTTCATTGGAAATGGAGATGTTGGAGTTGTAATATAAAAATACCTATTTTTTTAATGAGTTCCCAAAAAAAATCATATGTATTTGAGTTATAAAATTATGTATAAGACTAGAATGAAACATTAATTTTATTGCTTTTTAAAAAAATAAAACATATAAAAAGAGTGAACCTCATAATTATACATAAGAAGTATATATATTTTAAATGAATAAATACAATTACATTGATATTACAACTTTTTCTAAAATAAAATCTGAAAATAAGTGGAACTTAACATGATTTAAATGAGTAAATACAATGATATTGTTATAATAAATCCAATTATCTCCACAATAACACTATTACACTTTTTCAATTTATCAAAAATAAATTCTTAAAAGGATATAATTAAGAGAGAAAATTGAAATAAACAGAATTATTTTAGAAAATTAAAAAATGAACTGAACTAATTTAATTAATTTAGAAATCGAGAGAATATGTGGTTTTTATTTAAAACTAAAAATAAAAAATGACGTCCTTTGACATTATACTTCGAATTTTTGTTGGGTGAAGTGAAAGTTTTGTTATATAATATTTTATTTATAGTAGTGAGTAGAACAATTACGAAGTTAATATGAATTAAATCAACAACTTTAATCACATTATCATAATAAATATATGATCTATTAGATTCACCTCGTTTATAACATATTAAAGATTTATGAACAATATATTTAACATAACTGTTATGTAATTTTGTTGCTGTAAATATTTGAGATATGACTTTGTTTTCTAATGTATATATTCAAATTAGATTAATAAATTTAATGAGTTCTGAACATATAACAAGAGCAAACCTATAAATTATACATAAGAAGTAGATATATTTTAAATGAGTAAATGCGATGGCATTGTTATTATAAATTCATTTAATTTTACCAAGCACACTATTATACTTTTTTAACTTTTCAAAAATAAATTCTTAAATGGATATGATTTAGAGAGAAAATTTAAATAAACATAATTATTTAAGAAAACTAAAAAATTTAACTGAACTATTTTAATTATTTTAGAAATCGAAACAATATGTGGTATTTATTTAAAACAAAAAATAAAACATGGCGTCCCTTGACATTATACCTCGAATTGTTTTGAGTGAAGTAGAAATTTTGTCATATATTATATTATTTTTAGTAGTGAATTGAACAATTACAAAATTAATATGAATTAAATTAACAATTTTTATGACATTATCATAATAAATTTACATGCAATTAAATTCACCTCGTTTATAACACATTAAAGATTTAATGATTAAATTACTTAACATACCGTTACGTGATTTTGTTGTTGCAAATATTTGAGTCAAACTTTATTTTAAGGTATATGTCCAAATAAGATTAATAAATTTAACTGTTCCCCCAACAAAATAATTTTACCGATTTTATTTAAAATAAAAAATATAACAAGAGCGAATCTCTTTTTTTTACATAAGAAGTAGATATATTTTAAATGAATAAATAAAATTACATTGATATCATAACTTTTTCTAAAATAAAATTTAAAAATAAGTGAACCTTGACATGAGTTAAATGAGTATATACAATGACATTGTTATAATAAATGCATTTTATTTGCCCAAGCACACTATTACACTTTTTCAATTTTTAAAAAATAATTTCTTAAAAGGATATGATTTAGAGAGAAAATTGAAATAAAGAGAATTATTTTAGAAAATTAAAAAATCGAACTTAACTATTTTAATTATTTTAGAAATCGAAAAAATATGTGGTATTTATTTAAAACTAAAAATAAAATATGACGCCCCTTGACACTATCCATCGAATTTTTGTTGGGTGAAGTAGAAGTAGTCATAATAAATATATGTTCCATTAAATTCACCTCATTTATAACATCTTAAAGATTTAATGATCAACTTATTTGACATAACCGTTATGTAATTTTATTGTTGAAAATATTTGAGTCACGACTTTGTTTTAAGATATATATATATATATATATATATATATATATATATATATATATATATATATATATATATATATATATATATATATATATATATATATATATATATATATATATATATATATATATATATATATATATATATATATATATATATATATATCCAAATTAGATTAATAAATTTAATGACTTCCCCAATACAAATATCTTATGTCTTTGAGTTATCAAAATGTGTTTAAGACTCAAATGAAATATTTACATAAGAACTAGATATATTTTAAATGAATAAATACAATTACATTGATTTTACAATTTTTTCAAACTCAAAATCTGAAAAGAAGTGAACCCTGATATGAATTAAATTAGTTAATATGATGACATTATTATTATAAATCGATTTTATTTCCTCAAGCACACTATTACATTTTTTTTCATTTTTCAAAAATAAATCTTTAAAAGGATATAATTTAGAGAGAAGACTTAAATCAACAGAATTATTTTAGAAAGTTAAAAAATTGAACTGAACTATTTTATATATTTTAGAAATCAAGAAAATATATGGTATTTATTTAAACCTAAAAATTAAACATAAAGCACATTGACATTATACCTCAATTTTTTTGTTGGGCGAAGGAGAAATTTTGTAATATAATGTATTATTTGTAGCAGTGGTCCAAATAATTACATTGTTAATATAAATTAAATCAACAAATTCAATGACATTATCATAATAAATATATGTTCATATAGACTCACCTGGTTTATAAGATATTAAAGATTTAATGAACAAATTATTTAACATAAACCTAAAATAAAATATATAAAAAGAGTGAATCGGATAATTATACATAAGAAATTGATATATTTTAAACGAATAAATACAATTACATTAATATTATAACTTTTTCTAAAATAAAATTTGAAAAAAAGTGAATCTTGGCACAAGTTAAATGAATAAATACAATGACAATTTTACAATAAATTCATTTTATTTCCCCAAGTACACTATTATACTTTTTTAATTTTTCAAAAATAAATTCTTAAGAAGGTAGGATTTAGAAAGAAAATTAAAATAAACAGAACTATTTTAGAAAATTAAAAAATTAAATTGAACTATTTTAATTGTTTTATAATTAAAATGTATTTAATTATTAAATTGGGGTTCTAAATTTTGCACAGAGGGAACTTTTAGTAAACATTTTTCTTAAACATAATTGCTATACTTTTTTATTAAAGAAAAAACATTTTGACTATTTTTTAATTTTTTTATAAGCATTTTAAATTATCTTTTTAATTTATTTATTTTCATATAATTTTTTGACATTATATTTGATAATATAAAGTTGTCTAAATTCATCGTTTGAAAGAAAAAAATTAGTTGAGCAATATATTGAAACCTCGTGATTTGTTACAATAAAGTTTGAAGTTACTAGGTTCTACCTAAATTTTAAGAGTTGTATATAATCTTTTGATTATATATGACCAAAATTCTAAGTTTTGTGAATTTACATTGTAAACTAACTTATCATGAGTTTATTTCATTTTCCTTATGTTTTATAACATGGTAGTAAACAAAATTACACGTGTCACAAAATTTAGAAAAATATTATATATTTTTATTTTTACACTTTTTGAATTAATGTTTGTGTGAAATTCCTACAACAAGTATCAAATCATTAAAAAAAAGAGAAAAATGATGAAAGAAATGAAACAAATACTAGACAATATTCACTATTTAAAAAAATTAGTTGCTTAAAAGATTATGATTTCACATTAATGTTTTAGTTTAAAAAAAATTTCTTTTTTTATTAATGGAAGTGTCGATGCTTTAAAACCATCCCTAGGAGATTGAAACTAAATTACCTTGAAATTTACAAGGTTAAACTTTTACCACTAAAGTATTTCCTCAAGTGTCATAAATACATAATGCACAAATACAATAGAGGTTAGAGTTTGTCATGACATTGTATTTTTAACAAATATATACTATCCATTCTTAAATGAGATTCATGACTAAAAAAATCATATTTGATACATGATGAATGAATTAGTTTACATGAATTAGTTATTCATAATTCTAAAAGTCTTTTAATAGTGAAGAATGCTGGAGACTGAATTTTCTAACTTGATATATTGACAATGGCATGTTTATATTGGTGTTGTTGATGTAAATGAAATGAATGATTCTATTAGTCACATTTAATACATAATATTAAAAAAAATTGTATATGATTTATCTAATATTTAAAATTGTTTTTTTTTTAATTTAAACTTTTTTATTGGTTTATTGAATTTAAACCTAATCATATATAAACTATTTTTGTATCGCTTCGTATATTGAATTTTTAGCACAAATTTTAAAAAAAATAATAGATGAAATCCAAAATTATATTTTTTTTCTCAAGAAATAATGAAATTTGATATTTGGTATCAACAATAGTTTTTTTTTATTTTTAAATTCCTAAATTCGATTACAAGCATATTGAAATTTTAGATTACATGTTCATAAATTTTCATACAACTTTTAAAATTTAAAATATCAACACTATCAGGGTAAAATAATTGAACATATAAAATATAAATGTTATTAAGGAAGTAATAAAAAATTTAATCTTTTTATTAGAAATATAGTAGCAAAAAATAAAATATAAAAAAAAGGAGTAGTATGAAAAAAGAATTTGAGGTAATATCTGTTAAATGTTTGTTTTTCTGTCCCTAATATTTTTTAAAGCTAAGAAAAACACAAAAAAGAATGTTTAAATTGTTTTTCATTTAGTTTTTTCAATATTCTCAAGCACCTATTGTATGGCCATGAAAATTAAAGAGAATATGGATATAAAGTTATACATAAAATTTATACTAATCTAGTTTTCCTACGAGAAAGAATGGTCTGCCTAGGTAACTTTGGTGCCTTTAGTTTAATAATAAGACATATGCATTTGTATAAAATAATTTATTTTAGTGAGAGATTCTAATATATTAGAGAGAGGACACTGAATTCTAATTTGCCCTATACTTGAGAGATTTCCACTACAATCACATCTTAATTACAAACAACAATTAAGACAATTTAGTTTTAGATTTTTTTTGTCTAACACTAGAGGACTTTCTTACCTTTCAGTTTGTAGAAACTCCCTTACCTTAAATCTTTAAGTTCTTTCTTGTCTCACACTAGAGAACTTGCTTATCTCATGCTTGAGAAGATGGAAAATTCAAACAAAAAAGTATTATTTACAACAATTCACACAAAGTGGTTAAACTCAATACAAATTGGTTACAAGTGAAACTTTACTAATAAAGAATAATAAATAATAAATAATTTTTGTATAAGTGTTTCTTCACTAATTTGGAAGTGATTTTCAAGGCTTTACAAAATCTTTAAAATGTTGTTGTACTTATTTAAAAATAGTATACTATTAGGTGACCTTTAACATTTGAATTTGATTTCATTATATTGGCAATGGAAATCTAATTTTCTAATTATATTTAGTTGCAAATCATATGTTCATTGGAAATGGAGATGTTGGAGTTGTAATATAAAAATACCTATTTTTTTAATGAGTTTCCATTAAAATCATATGTATTTGAGTTATAAAAATTATGTATAAGACTAGAATGAAACATTAATTTTACTGCTTTTTAAAAAAATAAAACATATAAAAAAGAGTGAACCTCATAATTATACATAAGAAGTATATATATTTTAAATGAATAAATACAATTACATTGATATTACAACTTTTTCTAATCTGAAAATAAGTGGAACTTAACATGATTTAAATGAGTAAATACAATGATATTGTTATAATAAATCCAATTATCTCCACAATAACACTATTACACTTTTTCAATTTTTCAAAAATAAATTCTTAAAAGGATATAATTTAGAGAGAAAATTGAAATAAACAGAATTATTTTAGAAAATTAAAAAAATGAACTGAACTAATTTAATTAATTTAGAAAACGAGAGAATATGTGGTTTTTATTTAAAACTAAAAATAAAAAATGACGTCCTTTGACATTATACTTCGAATTTTTATTGGGTGAAGTGAAAGTTTTGTTATATAATAATTTTATTTATAGTAGTGAGTAGAAAAATTACGAAGTTAATATGAATTAAATCAACAACTTTAATCACGTTATCGTAATAAATATATGATCTATTAGATTCACCTCGTTTATAACATATTAAAGATTTATGAACAATATATTTAACATAACTGTTATTTAATTTTGTTGCTGTAAATATTTGAGATATGACTTTGTTTTTCTAATGTATATATTCAAATTAGATTAATAAATTTAATGAGTTCCGAACATATAACAAGAGCGAACCTATAAATTATACATAAGAAGTAGATATATTTTAAATGAGTAAATACGATGGCATTGTTATTATAAATTCATTTAATTTCACCAAGCACACTATTATACTTTTTTTAACTTTTCAAAATAAAATTCTTAAATGGATATGATTTAGAGAGAAAATTTAAATAAACATAATTATTTAAGAAAACTAAAAAATTTAACTGAACTATTTTAATTATTTTAGAAATCGAAAGAATATGTGGTATTTATTTAAAACAAAAAATAAAACATGGCGTCCCTTGACATTATACCTCGAATTTTTTTGAGTGAAGTAGAAATTTTGTCATATATTACATTATTTTTAGTAGTGAATTGAACAATTACAAAATTAATATGAATTAAATCAACAATTTATATGACATTATCATAATAAATTTACATGCAATTAAATTCACCTCGTTTATAACACATTAAAGATTTAATTATTTAAATTACTTAACATACTGTTACATGATTTTGTTGTTGCAAATATTTGAGTCAAACTTTGTTTTAAGGTATATGTCCAAATAAGATTAATAAATTTAACGGTTCCCCCAACAAAATAATTTTACCGATTTTATTTAAAATAAAAAATATAAAAAGAGCGAATCTTATTTTTTTACATAAGAAGTAGATATATTTTAAATGAATAAATAAAATTACATTGATATCATAACTTTTTTATAAATAAAATTTAAAAAGAAGTGAACTTGACATGAGTTAAATGAGTATATACAATGACATTGTTATAATAAATGCATTTTATTTGCCTAAGCACACTATTACACTTTTTCAATTTTTAAAAAAATAATTTCTTAAAAGGATATGATTTAGAGAGAAAATTGAAATAAAGAGAATTATTTTAGAAAATTAAAAAATCGAATTTAAAACTAAAAATAAAATATGACGCCCCTTGACACTATCCATCGAATTTTTGTTGGGTGAAGTAGAAGTAGTCATAATAAATATATGTTCCATTAAATTCACCTCGTTTATAACATCTTAAAGATTTAATGATCAACTTATTTGACATAATCGTTATGTAATTTTATTGTTGTAAATATTTGAGTCACGACTTTGTTTTAAGATATAACTATATATAATATATATATATATATATATATATTATATATATATATATATATATATATATATATATATATAGTATATATATATATATTATATATATATATAATATATATATATATATATATATATATATATATATATATATATATTATCCAAATTAGATTAATAAATTTAATGACTTCCCCTATACAAATATCATATGTCTTTGAGTTATAAAAATGTGTTTAAGACTCGAATGAAACATTTACATAAGAACTAGATATATGTTAAATGAATAAATACAGTTACATTGATTTTACAATTTTTTCAAACACAAAATCTGAAAATAAGTGAACCCTGACATGAGTTAAATTAGTAAATATGATGGACATTGTTATTATAAATCGATTTTATTGCCTCAAGCACACTATTACATTTTTTTTTCATTTTTTCAAAAATAAATCTTTAAAAGGATATAATTTAGAGAGAAGACTTAAATCAACAGGAATTATTTTAGAAAGTTAAAAAATTGAACTGAACTATTTTATATATTTTAGAAATCAAGAAAATATATGGTATTTATTTAAAACTAAAAATTAAACATAACGCACATTGACATTATTACTCGATGAAGTAGAAATTTTGTCATATAATGTATTATTTTGTAGCAGTGAT